>JASFAT010000095.1:0-269420 GCA_031353405.1 Baronia brevicornis
CCAATATAATTTTTTAGTCCATTCTTTATTGTATGCTTACGGTTATTTTTGTCTTTTAAAATATAACGTATTAGTGTTGAGTGAAAAATTCGGGTTTGTGTAATTGTTAATTTATTGTACTAATTACCTTAAGATTGATATCGTTTCTAAAATTTTGAATATTTTTATTGGTCACTTGTTATGTTTATTATGAAGATATGTAAATTGAATGCGATCACTATACGAGATGTTCCCACGCATTGAACTGAACGGTTTTTTAATCATAGATTAAAAAATTTAAAAAAAATTATTTGTTTCTTTTCTTTTTTTTTCTTGGCAATGACTACAACTATTATGCCAGTGTCAAGTAAAATAATAACAAGTATGTTGAAATGTGAATTGCTCGTCATGGATATGTCTTGATAAAATGGTGGCAGTCGAATTTTACAGTCAAGTTAAAAAGACCATTATACACGCATTTATTTTATTTCAATATAGTAAATTAATTTACGTCGTATAATTAATTGTAATTCTAATAATTTACTTAATTTAATATAAAATAATATTAGGTGTACAAATAAGTTTCCGCGGTTTGTCAAAAGATGGCCCCACCAGAAGGTTATGGAGAAATTGTCAGATGTAAAACGTAATATCCCAAGTTTAGTCATCTGGCAACACCATAACCTTAAAGTACTAGTGATTCCGTATCAGCATCACGTAATTTTTTTCGTGCAAAAATGTCAAGTTTTATTCCGAATAAGCATCATTTGCGGGAACTTTTGATTTACTTCTTTAATGTGAAAAAATCTGCAGCTGAGGCGCATCGATTGCTTCTAGAAGCATATGGTGAAGCTGCTTTAAGTGAGAGAAGTTGTCAGGAATGGTTTCAAAAGTTTAAGAACGGTGAGTTTGACGTTAAAGACAAAGAACGCAGTGGAAGGCCGAAAGTGTACGAAGACATGGAATTAGAAGTACTATTGGAGGAAGATTCGTCCCAAACGCAAAAAGAACTTGCACTTACTCTACAAGTGACTCAACAAGCAATTTCACATCGTTTAAAATCGTTAGGAATGATTCAAAAACAAGGAAATTGGGTTCCATATGAACTAAAGCCGAGAGACGTTGAACGCCGATTATGCATGAGTGAAATGCTGCTTGCCAGGAATAAAAAAAGAGTTTTTTGCATCGTATAGTCACTGGTGACGAAAAATGGATTCACTACGATAATCCAAAGAAGAGAAAGTCATGGGTTAAGCCCGGCGAACCATCAACATCGACAGCTAAGCCGAATATTCATGGAAAAAAACTCATGCTGTGTATTTGGTGGGATCAGCTTGGTGTCGTGTATTATGAATTGCTGAAACCAAGCGAAACCATTACTGGAGCTCTCTACCGAACACAATTGATGAGATTGAGTCGGGCACTTAAGGAAAAACGCGCCCATTACTACTCCAGACACGACAAAATTATTCTTTTACACGATAATGCTCGTCCACATGTTGCGGCGCCGGTAAAAACATACTTGGAAACACTCAACTGGGAAGTTTTACCCCACCCGCCGTATTCACCAGACTTAGCCCCTTCTGATTATCACCTGTTCCGGTCGATGGCACATGGTCTGTCTGAGCAGCGCTTCACATCATATGAAGACACCAAAAATTGGGTAGATTTGTGGATAGCGTCAAAAGATGAAGAGTTTTTTCGACGGGGTATCCGAATGTTGCCAGAAAGATGGGGAAAAGTAGTGGCAAATGATGGAAAATACTTTGAATAAAACGTAATGTACTTTTCCTTTACAATAAATTCCTAATTTTTTATAAAAAACTGCGGAAACTTATTTGTACACCTAATAAATAAATATATTTTATATGCCCCAATAAGAGAACAAAATGGCCCTATGTTAAACTTATATTAAGAGGGGCCAGGTTAAGAGTACCCTCAACCAGCGGGCTTGCATGAAGAGAATAATAAGTGTGGAGGAAGCAAGGAAAATATGCCGAGATCGTAGCGGATGGAGATCTATGGTCTCTGCCTACCCCTACGGGAGACGAGCGTGACGATATTTATGTATGTTATACTTATATTGGATGGATAGGCGTCCAAATTTTTGGCAATAAGCCCAATTCCCATATAGGTTTAGGTTGGACAATATTCAAAGAGCAGCCATATTGTGTATAGCTAAGATCGTGAAAAGGAGGTAACTTTCCTCGGATTTCTAAATCCTTCGTTGGCTTGGTTTATCCCGCCACGAAAGATCAATAACCCCACTAGGGTTTATATTATTTTTATAGTGTCATTTTTATATTAATAATAAATATTATTTTATTAATTGAGAATTGTGTGAATCTTGAAGTTAATACAAAAGTTTTTTTTAATTATTTATACTATTAAATTTAATCTCTTTTGTTTATGAATAAAGTAAACATGTGGATAACTTTACTCTATGTCATTCGATCGTTAAGCTGAAGCTATGTAGAGGGGCTTCCGGCGTTGGTGCGTCCGGTCCGCGGTTTGTGGTCGCCATATTATCTACATACTTTTTTAAACAACGAAACGGATGCCGCTGTGAAAGTCACACATTAAGGGCGTGCGTAATGCGTGATTTTAATTATAGTATTAAATAAAATAATATGTATGGTATTTTTTATACCAAAGTAGGCAAACGACTATGCGGGTCATTTGGTGGTAAGCGATCGCCGCCACCATAGACAATCGCATAGGCGTCTCAGACGCGTCCTTTTGTGGACATTTTTTTTTAATAGCCCACATATGTCCCACTGCTGAACACGGGCCTCTCATTCCTCACTTATGGAGGAACGAACGTTAACCCTTTTTTTTTTACGTGGGGAAATCCGTTACGGATACCCTGCCGCCCTAGGGGGACGGCGAGTTATATCGGACTCCGCGTGCGCGTCTACCGACTAAAACCCCACGACGGCCGCCATCGGCACCAAGGAATAGTCCTGGGATCTCTTAAAGAACTGCTTCTGCCGGGGCTCCTCCGGCGCCTGACTCACTAAGCCCGTCTCGAGGGTTGCGTGAGTTCACTACCCCCGAACACCCTCGCGGTGCTTAACCGGTTATTCCTGCCATAGGGATTCCTGCCACACGAACGTTAACGCACACCAAGCTTGTCCAATGCGGATTGGCGGGGTTACCAGACTTGGAATGAATATTTGTAATCCATATATGTATATATTTATTCCAATGCGGTGCTCGAACCCGCGACCATTAGTTGAATAGTCTGATCATTGTGCAGTACAACAATGAGTGCTAAATTGATTATTAATATTACAATTATTTGAAATTTCAAAATACAGTCTCATGGTTTCTTATCTGTCGGCAGTCCTCGTGACTGCCTTCGATTTTTATTTTACATTTTTTTGTTCTTACGTTGTTAAGAAATTTCAAATATATATATTTACTCTGTCTCTATTTCTAATATGACACTATTATATCTTACCTTCTTAGCTCCATATATAACGGCCGCGTTCAATGTATTCGTGGTAAATGACCATAAATAAACCATTGGGCCCCCATGAGCACGAAATCCCCGTGGGTCGCGACATGTGCGCGAGACATTTGTTACGGAATTAGTGCATTATCTGTGGAGGCACTCTCCCGCCATTGCGTCCACAAGATGCACAATAAAATGGCGCCCCCCCTGCTACGATTTAAAATTAGGTGGAGGGAAACTTGGATGTTTTGTTTGTTCCCTTGACATTAGTTGTCTTAATACAGATTCTGAAAAGGTCACAAAAATAATAAGTAATATTAGGAATTAATAAACTCGAAGAGTTATGCGGTAACCTTATGAGTTTTCCAAACGTGGTTGATTGAATGAAAACCACAAAATGTCATGTATCCATATTTGTATAATAACAAATACTAAGAAATAATAAACTCGAAGAGTTATTCGGTAACCTTACTATGAGTTTTCCAGAGCTTGTTGATTGAATGATAACAATATACACCGTGACTTTTTAATTACCCGAGAAAACTAAAATTCGCGTTTGTAAAAATATGTATGTCAGTAAGTAACATTCAAATATTATAGCGTTCATACAAAAATATTATTTTATGGGACTTCAAAGAAATCCTGTAAATGTTACGCGACCAAATTAGGTTGGTTTGGGTGCAGTTCATATTGGAATGATAATGATGTCTATTTGAATTAGCAAGATTTTTTGGTGTATATATTTTTTTAATAAATATTATATAATTTGTTGCCATTGGAGGTGAGACAAGCGCAGTCTCACCCAATTTTCATAAAGTTTGTCAAAAATCACTATCTTTATAAATATCTTTGTGTCTTTTTATTTATTCGTTTATTATTTACGGTTTACCTATATTTATGTGTTTATATGATTTTTCTGTGTGTGTTGCTATGCTAATTTTATATGTATTTTAGCGCCATCTATTGTCAGGAGTCATATGAAAGGATAATGTAGATTTATATAAGATACTTATAATAATTGGAATTTGCGTTAAATAAATTACTTAGAGTTATCTGTGTGTGTGTGTATGAGTATATATTTATATATTTGCTTTTGACTATTATCTTTGTTTCTTTTTTTAATTTTTCGTTCTTTTCCATCATCATAACAATAATGTATCACCAACCTAGATCAAATTATCTTTTTAACATTGTGTCCATGCTACGGTTGTCTGGAGGAAATCGCTATTAGCGATAAGACCGCCATTTGTATATAAATATTACAATCAATCGGCGACGTGGTTCGCCACCCGTCACGTCCTGATTCTCACGAGGGCGAAAAGCGACCAATGACGAGCCGTTTCGCTGCGATGAATGGCAGCGGATGGAGCTCTGTGGTCTCTGCCATCCCCTGCGGGGGATAGGCGTGAATATATAAAAATAAAAAAAAATATTACAATCAATAATTGTGTAACTTTGTTTTTCTGTATAATAAAGAGTATATCTATTTATCTATCTATATCTCGGTTGGGAACAAACCTCAACACCCATCAAGGTGACCTTTGTGGGACGCCATTCACAAACCACGTTGTCTCACAGTAAGAACACCGCATAGAACTTATGAACTCCTGGTACGCCCTAACTTTGTGACCTTTATGCCTTATGCTGCAGGCTGATCACGGTGTTTGACTTAATTCCTCAGGTTTGGAAACATACTGAAATTATTTGTGGTTGAATCATCATTACAACATAGAAGAGACACTCAGGGCAGATAAGACCTCCACTAAGATCGGTATCCAAGAGTATAGGAAGGCTTGAACTAGTAGTGTGTTTTGTTGAGAACTAATCAGTTTCCCATATACTATTTTTCACATTCTAAGGCGGCATTAAAACGACATACAAGGTGAAGAGGTTAATACCACCGAGATTTCTATATTATTATCATAGACATATTATATTGATATCCTTATCTTTTTTATAGTTTTTGAACAACTATCTCTTTCACTTATTGAAAGTAACGAACCCACAAGCATGTAACTTCCACGCATCGTGGCTTTTTAGATCGTCACGCTCTGAGAATCACCTCTCTACACTTTTAAGTTATACATTTACATTAAAAACATTCTCTATATCAATGAGTTAAAAACTATTTTGTGTTGTACCTTATCTATGTATGTAACGTAAGTTCTGGAATTTAATAATCTATGACCGCGCCATTGCGAAATAATATGGCGTCTATTTAAAAAAAAAAACAGGCAAAGGTAACTGAGAGAGAGATCTCAAGTACTCGATCTATTTTTTTTTTTGTAAAAAATCCTTGGTCTTTTTTCCTCTACATATTTTAAATATTTGAAAAATCTAGTAATATGATTAATATTATTGTATCTACCAAATTATGTAAATATCTTTCTGAATTGATCCTTGATTTCCAACGCAGAGACAGAGGAAACGAATTTATATTTTTTATTTGAACTAGTGGACCTGTTCAATTAAAGAAGTACCCTCATAGAATCCGCATGCCAAAGTCCTTTAATCTTACTTTGTTTTCCTTCCTTCCCTCGAATTAAATCTTTTCCCTCTGGTTACCCTAGGGTATACATATTCTTACCTTAGGGTATTCATGCGCTTACCCTAGGGTATGAAATGCATCAACGGTTCCCTCAATTGCGGATGTCCAATTGATGCCAAGCGATGACACGTCAGATGGTAACAACGATTGACAATTGGACTATTGCAGCTTTTCTCAACAACGTCAATACAGCCAAAGAAGAATTATACAAAGTGGGGTACTGTCAAAGAATCTTTGTTAGTAATCCCGAAAAATAAATCGCTTTGTATTAATAACCCAATTATCCCTTCCCGTCCTTGGAATCCGCCATTGTGTGTTTAGGAAGTCGAAACGCGAACCAAATTGGACCGTCTGTCGCCTTGCTTTACGAACGATATTGGCCCGTTAATGATTCGCTTTGTTCTGAAAAACTGAAATTACATTCATTGTTCTTTTGTCTTCGCTGAATTTCGAGTTATTTCCTTGTTAATGCGTAGCAGATGGGAGATCTGTGGTTTTGTGCCTACCCCTACGGGAAACAGGCGTGATCATATATAATATATATGTATGTACGTACTGCGTCTGATAAGATAAAATAAAAATTCAAAAAATAGGATTCTTTTGCGGTATCAGTTATACACACACACACACACATGTGGTTTATGTATGTATGGATTAGCAAAAATAAAAATATTTTGCATTAACCCAAAAGTGAACTGGTACATAATGCCGTCTGGCATTAAATCCGCCATTGTACTAGAATTCATACCAAAAAAAATACCTGCGGATTTTCTTTTGCCGTTTCTCCTCCGTTCAGAGGTACATTACGATATGATGGTAAAAACTTTATTGATAACAGACTGAAGTTAGTTAAATTAAATGTAATTTCTAATGTCGAAGTAAAGTATTATATTTGAATTTGTCCATTATAAAGATTCCGATAAATTCGTGGTTTATTTCAAGATACTGCGGAGACTCGATTAAATTAGTATAATTGAATGTATGTAGAAAATCGATTCTCATACATATTATTAACTCTAAAAAGCTAATAGGGGTCTGACGAGCCTGGGAATCCTAAATACCCCTCAGCCAAAACTCTTTGTGACACCGGGGATCTGAGACATCTGAGACGCATCGAACGATGCGGATGTCTATGGGCGGGGTGATCACTTAGCACCAGGTGATTCGCTTGCTCTACATTGTCTATCAGTTTCATAAAAACAAGCTTAAACTTTGATTAGAGCAATCGATTCGGTACTAATTCGACCGGGCAATCGGAACCGCGTCGAAAGCTCTAATTGATTCGAAAATAACCGTTTCATAAACGCTGTGTTACCATTAATTTCTTACCATCAAGTCAGTCGTCACGGTCTGCGCGCCGGGTCCATGACCTGACCGCCAACACTACTCTAATGTACTAGGCTTGCATAGGAAACGAAGTCTATGAAAATATAATTGCAATTTATATATACTTCTTACTTTTGTATATTGCAAGATTTTTGTATATTGTTCTATAGTTATGTTACCCTGGTAGGTGTCTATCGTTTTTGTAGCGAACGCTCCAAAGAGTTCCCCTGCAGCACAACCCGCCGAAAGGAAAAGTATCAATCACCCCCCCCCCCCCCAACATCTGGATGAGTGGCGATCCAGTACGGTGCGTTGTTCCCGAAACTTCACTCCACGCACCACCACTCTATGAAACCGGCTGCCTTCGGCGATATTTCCGTGCCGATGCGATATTGAAGCCTTTAATAAACAAGCCTACTACTACTACTCATATCGCTACAGAATTTTCTATTATTTATTTTACTAATTACCCAATATACCAATGTCTGTTGGAATCAATCAACTCTAGTAGGCGTCTGCCCACCTGGTATTCCGAGGGTCGTCATAATTTTGAAAGGAATCTAACAGAATCTTGGATGTTTTTATTTTCTTTAATATTTATTTATTTGCGTATTTCGTGTAGCAGTCAAAACAGCCTTGAATAATTGTTAAATAAAAAAAAATCGCCAAGCATGATTGCTCTTCATTTCTGTCATTTCCTCGAGAGATATGATATCCTAGTAAGTTGGTAAATATGAATGTTATGTAAAATTATATAATATCAAACGCAATCTTCCAGAAACTAAATTAGTCACACATATACAGAGTGTTATTTTTCTCTTATAAAAAAGAATACACCGATAAAGGTAAAAAGAATTAACGTTTTGTTCTTATAGCATAAGGAGGCAAATCAGCCGCCTGATGAATAGCAATCAACGCTACCCATAGAAATTACCATAGCCATTACAGATGCGTTGTCGGCCGAAAAGGCATACTGATGGATTCGTGAAATTCATAGCTTAAACATATGACGTATGTTAAAGAGACGAAAGACATCTTAAAAAATAAAGGAATCTATGACCTCTTTTCAAAGGGATTGTTGACCTCTATTAAAAGGATCGATAAACTCTTTTAAAAGGGATTGATGGCCTCTTTTCAAAAGAGATTGATGGCCTCTTTTTAAAAGGGATTGATGACCTCTTTATAAAAGGGATTGATGGCCTCTTTTGCAGCATGGAGTGTTTCGTTATTACGTGTTCACGTAAGATTGTCCACAAATATGTAATTGTATGAAACAACGTGCATATTTTGTATGAAAATATATTTTAACATTATTTTATAAAGAAATAAGATATTGATGCTTTGAGTATAAACTATAATACATGTGTGGTTTTAAGGACACTGTATACTGTATAAAATTGTAAATAATTTATGTATAGAATACTTCATTAACACACTCAATATCTTAAAATTCGTATCTTCCATTGGACTCACGATTTGAATCATTTCCTAGTACATCAATTATTAGCATAACTGGACTGGTTAAAAAGTTTCTAGTAATATGAAAATAATTGCTCCTTTTTTAAAAAAAAAACACAAATCTAATATTTCAACAAGAAATGTTTCATTAGCGAAATTTGCCCACATGAAGCCTTGAATCAAATTCCGAAAACCTTGCCACCCACGCAGTACTGGGAAACGAAGCCTACACACAATCAAGCCATTTAGTATTATAATTAAAAGTAATAACTTTTCCTCCCACTTAATTATGGTGGGGTTTTTCATTAAAATATATTTTACAGTAAACCGTCATCATATTATATTATATATAGTATATATCATCAAACCTGTTTCCCGTAGGGGTAGGCAGAGACCATAGATCTCCATCTGCTACGATCTCGGCGCACCCTGCTTCCTCCACGCTCTCTTCATGCAAACACTTGGGTAAGGTGTAGCGTGCCAGCCAGTATTGATTATGGGGAAACACGGGATCTTTAGGGGGTTTTATCTTCGACGTAATTGAAATCCTTCCAAGTAAAATTAATTTATTTTTCTATTCAATGTAAATTTATATCTTATTCAAATTTTATTCACACTTTATCAATTTACATTTTATATCTCATTTTCTTACGCCGGAAGGGTGACATGTCTGTTAAAAAACGTCAGTCGAACTAAAATTTTTTGTTTTTATGAAACAATTTATTTCTTTTTTATTTTAAATTTTAAAATTACCACTTTAAAAAGAAATAATATAATATAATTTTTTTTAACACCCTATATATGTCACACTGCTGAGCACGGGCCTGTCCATTTTTCGTCCAAGGAACGAACATTAACCCACCACGCTTGTCCAATGCGGATTGGCGGGGTTAGCAGACTCGGAATAAATATTTGTAATACATACATATATTTATTCCGATGCGGGGATCGAACCCGCGACCATTGACTCCGCGGGCGGAGGGCCCCGCCACTGAGCCAATTGGTCGTAGTAAAATGTTTTAATATGTTCAAATAAAAAGTTTATTACACTTTTGTTCCACGTACCACCATCAATCTATGAAACCAGCTAGCTTCAGCGGTATTTCAGAACCGAACCAAAAACACAAGCCTACTCTTATCACGAAGGCCGGCAACGCGATTGCGATGCTTATGGTGTCGTTATGGGAGGTGTTGAATGCTTTCCATCGGGCGGCACGTTTTCCAGTACGCCATAAAAAAGTATCCCATAAAAAAGTTGCCCGTACAGAACTCCGCAAGATATGAACCTGAGACCGCTCAATGATAATATTGCGAATGTCAGTTCAACGAACTCAGTATGTGTGTATAGTCTATTTTGAGTACAGTAATGGCGTAAACATCGAATTTAAAGCATGCTCTGTGTATCTTCATGAGCATGCATGTTATTAATATACAAATATTGGGGTTGTAACGGTTATATGGTATCTCGAAGATTTCGAATTTGGTACAGAATATTTCTCGAGTGTGTATCGATTTTTTTAGTGTGTTGTTTTCTAGTTATTGCTTGGTGTCACTGCAAATGTTTTAAATTCAACCTATGTATATATATATTTCTAGCGTTTTATATTTAATAATATTTGTTAGTCACAAATATTTATAAGCTTAAATATATTATAAGCTTAATAGATACATACATACATATTATTACGCCTGTTTCCCGTAGGGGAGGGGCAGAGGCCAAAGATCTCCTTCCTCCCACATTCATCGTAGCGAAACGGCTCTCCGCTCGTCGCTTCTTGCCCCTCGTGGGTATCAGGATAAAGTACAAACATTTAATAAATTTATTTATTTTTACCTTACTTACTTTACTTAGTTTTTATTTTTTTTTTATAATATAACTTGTACAAGTTACTGTCTTTCAACTCATTCGGGCATAATCAGTCCGAAAAAGTCGGCCATCTCGATTACGTCATACGTTTTAACACGTTCTCTGAAGGAACGCGCTTCATTACATTCGTTACAACCCTAAACTGTATTAATAGTGAATGGGGTTACGTAAATATACGAAGCAAGCTGTGATGGATTAGCTCTGTTGATGTAAAGCATCCAAGTCAACACGATGTCTTCCTTCATCGCCTAGATATTAAATACGTATGTACCTCTAATCCCAGTAAGAGTCGGTAGGGGGAAGATGGTCTTGACTATCTTGACTAAATTGTCGAAGTTCTTAAGAAAGGCCAGTTAAAAAGTTATTTGCATCTACGGGACCTCCAACTTCAGCGTATTTTTAACCCATTGACTGCCAGCTACGAGATATCTCGTAGTGGCAATCAGCACAGGAATTTTATTTAGTGACGTCAGCTACGAGTTATCTCGTAGAATTTTTTTTTTCAACAAATATTACTGTAAATGCTATTACAATATTATATCAGTAACTTAATATACTTATATTTTGTAAAATTTCATGTATTCTTCAAAATAAAACCTTGGCACCCAGGGCAAGACGCTCTAAATATGTCTGGCAGTCAATGAGTTAAAGCCTTGTTTAGGACTTGATCGAGGGTACTCGTAGACATTTGAAGGCCCCCCAGGAACCGAGACATTAAATGCTTGTTCACAATATAGAAATGTATTCAAATAAAACTATACAATTAACTAACTATCTGGTAGACATCGAAGCGGGGATCTCTCGACCCCTCACTGCACTACAGTTATTTAAGAAAATCCCGTTTATAGAGTTCGTACACCCCCGCAAAGTGAAACCATATTACGCAGATGTGCTACCACATTGGATCTCTCAAGGGGGATGAAAATAATTGAACGACTATTGTTACAGTTTTAGGGGTCGTTTCTTTTTATGGGTATTGGGGCATCTTTAACAATATTTTTAGGTCATTATTTTTATAAGGAAAACTTTTTTTTAAGTTCCGAAATTAAATATTTAGTATATTTAGTATATGGTGGATTTAGTACATGACTCAGTTGTTCTTTAATTCTATTGTACTGTTCTTTAATTCTATTCTATATATGTGTATTTATGTGTATGTGTATATGAGTATGATTATTTATATATATGGATGTATGTGTATGTACGAGTGTGTCAGTATGAATGTCGTCACTGCGGTCCGCGATCTGACCACGTTGGTTCTTGCTGAAAACCAGCGCCGGGTGCTCCAATAGTGCGCCCGGCATATGCTAAGCAAAAACCATTTTATGACACTCGTTAGATTAAAATTATTTTCTTTTTGTTTTGTGTATTTATTTGTATATATAATATTATTAAAAAGGTGTCATAAATGAAGTTTTTCTATTTTATTCTATTCTAAATACTTCTACCTTATGACAGCTTTGTAAGCCTATAATAGATTATACTTCAGTCCATTAGATTAGGCATATGTATAATCAATTAGCAGACTGAAGTGGCAATGGACTGGACTGTCGGAGAATCGACAATCGTTGGAGTAGACGAGTGCTGGAGGGGAGACCGCGACTCGGCAAACGTAGTGTGGGACGCCTCCCTGCTAGATGGAGCGACGATCTGCGCAAGGCGGCTGGCAAAGACTATGCGTGTAGCCGAAGATATTGAGTGAGGCCTATGTCCAGCAGTGGACTCAGTCAGTCAGTCAATCAGTGGAGACAGCTTTTTTTTAAGGCGCCCCTCCTTGTTCGATCAAATATTCCCCGATGTTTTCTTATAAATTATACATACATATGATCACGCCTGTTTCCCATATGGGTAGGCAGAGACCACAGATCTCGGCACATTTTCTTTGCTTCATCCACACTCAACACTCTTTTTATACAAGCTCGCCGGTTAAGAGGACTTTTGACCTCGCCTTTCTTAAAAAGTTCAGCAATTTGGTCAAGGTATGCCTTCTTGGTCCTCTCCTATCGACGCCTCCATCCACATCCGCAAAGTAAATTTCTTTAGTCAGTCGCCTTTCAGTAAATGTAAATTATATCAATTTTAAAAACTTTAAATTCTTTACCGAAGGAACCTGTGACTCTCGTCTTCGAACAGGTTACACGTACCGCTGTACCATATGGGTCCATCTGTACATCCGTTAGAGTAATTATTGTGTAAGGCAGGATTGGTGTAAGGCAGGATTCACACAAGACTGCTTGCATCCGCTTGTTTTTCTGAATAGGAATATATAATATTACTTTTTAATCGCCAGGGGGTTCATGCTCAGTAACTATGAAGTCATTGAGGCGTTGAGAGGTCTTTCACAACCCATATATGTCCCATAATGATCGGTAAAAGTACCAGGAAAACATAACTTCAAAGATATATCTAATAATTGTAGACACTTCTTTTTCTGTAAAGGCAATTACTTTTCAACATTATGCTAGTGTCTAGTAAATTATAATAACATCAAGTATCTTTAAATTTACTAGTCAGCTTGTCATATTTCGTCCTGATAAAATGGTGGCCATTCTACCAAAACCTTCTATGGGCTTTCGCAGTCAACTTAAAATAAGTCACGATACACGATGTAAGCTGGCGGAAAAAATCCCCATAGACATCTTTTCTTTGATAGCAACTAGTTGTAACCATTAAAATATAATAATATCAAATATCGTGGAATGTACGAGTTTGCTTGTCACGTTACGTCTTGACAAAATGGCCGCCATTCTACCAAAATCTTCTATGGACTTTCGCTGTCAATTTAAAATATAGTCACGATACACGCATTTACTTCATATCAATCCCCTTATAAGCCTTAATTGAACTATATTGTATAAAATAATACGCCATCATTAAACACGCTTGCTCGTTTGCCCTTCTATCCCAAAAAAAAAGCAATATATAATTAATGATATCATCAATCGATGAAAATGAAAAAGAATAAATAAATAATATAAACACCAGATGAAAATGAAAAACCCAACGACACTGGTGTGCGCAAAAAGTACCGGGGGAACATAATCATCAAAGAGCTCGCGTCGTATCTAATCAATGTGGGCACGACAGTTGTGCAACAAAAAAAGTTACCATGCCGAAAAACGAACGCCTGTTGTCGCGTGTAAATGTCACCGCTTGCGTCACGGATTCTTCCTGGTGCACCGCAGCCTAATCTTAGACTGACGTTGACGTCATAGGCGGTCTAGATCCCCGAATAGACCCACTATTGCGTTGGCGATTATACTACGCTATTTATTACGCCATCGGTGCTTGAAACTTCCTAACGCTGTTGCTACCCTGGTAGCTGTGGATTTTTTTTTTAAAATACTAACCCCCATTCTGGGATCAAGCCTGGTAGGCAGAGACCACAGACCTCCATCTGCTACGATCACGGCACACTGCTTCATCCACCCTCATCACTCTTCATACACACGGTTAAGGGTACTTCTGACTACGATAACGATTTAGCCAAGGCATCATAATGAGCAGTTCTGAAAATTATATAATAATATGTTAATTAAATAAATACATACATATATATATATATATCTAAGAATGCCTTATTTTGAGACGAAACCACGGTTGGTATACATTGTCCATATAAAGTGCTGTTGTGTATTTACCATTCTGGTATCATTCAAACACCTTATCACAAGGCTACTTAGTTATATTACGTATCTTTTATATAATGCATGTCTTCATACACACACGTCTGATTTTAAAAATTGTAACACTCAAAATATGAAAATGTTTCCAAACACCATAACAATCCAGTAACCCCATTGTTGTAAGACCCTATGTATTATCACATGACCCCTAAATTGAAACCATGATGATAGACACCCTTAGCTATGGGGAAAGCGAGTTTTTAAATAACAATAGATTAACTAGATTAGGTGTCGAAGTAAAGTAATTTCACACAATGTTTTTACTACAAACTATATAACCGTAACATTTATTGCCAAGGTCTTCGTTCGTTGTTCTCTCTGCATCTCTTATCGATTGTACCACGAGGAGTGCTTCGGGGGATTTTTCGGGATAATATCGGCCTCTGAACTCCACTAACGCACAACTCGTCACTAGGAGAAGTATCATCCCCACCATCTTGATGAGTGAAGACGGTGATTTTTCCAGAAACTTCTTTTCGCGCACCATTACTCTGTGGAAACAGCTACCTTCAGCGGTGTTTTTGAGCCTATACGACATTAATTATTAATTTATTATTATTAATTATTATATTAAAATATATAATTATTAACTTTTATTTACATGATTTTCTCTTAATAACAATATTATTAATATAAAAATAATATTATCATTAGGGTTATTAATCCTTCGTGGCGGGATAAACCAAGCACACGAAGGATTATGCTTCCAAGGAAAGGAACCTTCTCACGATCCTAGCCGTGCACAATATGGCTGCTTTTTGAATTTTGAATTTAACCCACTTACCTAAACCTAACTTGGGCGTCCAAATTTTTACGGATAAGAATAATTATTAATAATTATTACCTATATTAATGTACGGTGTTAATAAGCCTATACGACATTAATTATTAATTTATTATTATTAATTATTATATTAAAATATATAATTATTATTAATTAATACCTATATTAATGAGCGGTGTTTTTGGGACGATACGACATTAACCCTTTCGGCCCGAGCGGTGACTATTGTCACCCACCGCCCGACGCTCGTTATGTACGAACGGTGACTTAGGTCACTCGCGACTCTTCATGAGCAGAATACATATGTTATCTCCATGGTAATCCATCGCAAGTATTTTGCACTTGTTTTACGCTGCCTAATAATAAACTGACGAAATGAGCAAATATTTTCTATTGCATTATGTTATAATTTTTTAAAGCATTTTTTTTTTACGAGCGACTGCACTCGCTCTGCGTAAGATAGCGTGGTATTGTGCGTCTGACGGGCGCTTGCAGTCGTTCCGCAAGTACGGACGTTTGCCGCGACTGCTCGGTCAGCGGGGACGGCGCGACGTAGAATGCGTCCGTACTGAAAGGGTTAATATTGGAACCTTCAAAAAACGTGTCTACGCATTTCTTAAATGCCGGTAATTCTTATACAATGCCTATGGCGCTGCGGGTGTCTATGGGCGGCGTTGATTGCTTTCCATCAGATGACACGCCTGCTCGTTTGCCTACCTATCACATAAAAAAATTTCTTTGTCCACCTCCTCGGTTTTTTGTTTATACAAAAGTCTAAAGGTTGACATTCAATATAATTCGATACACGAAAAAATACATATTGCAGTTTTTCGTGTGGGAACACCAGATGGTGTAGCGAAACTCACATTAATCCCGAAAACCGATCCTAATACAATAGATTAATTTACTTCCGATCCGCTCCCCCGAAATCACCGAACGCTATAGATAAACCATCGATTTACATCCGCCGGAAGTCTCGTTGGTCCCCTCTCTCACCGAAATAGTAGTATACACCCTCAATTTTTTTATCAACAATAGACCACCTGGTTTCTTAAATGTCCTCACATTTTTAGTTATTTACAGATAATGTGATATAAGTATATATATAAGTATATATATGATCGTCTCGGGATCGGGCTCCCCCGGGTATTATGGTGCCTTACCTCAGCATGCAGGGCTCTGCTGGGGCTGACCTCCATTCTCCCTTGCGGCTCGTGGGATTCACTAAGACGAATTTAATATACCTAATTTGTCGAAAATGACGGCGACGTGGTTCGCCACCCGTCACGTCCTGATTCTCACGAGGGCGAAAAGCGACCAATGACGAGCCGTTTCGCTGCGATGAATGGCAGCGGATGGAGCTCTGCGGTCTCTGCCAACCCCTGCGGGGGATAGGCGTGAATATATAAATAAAAAAATAAAAAAAAATATATTTTTATGGGGTAGGCAGGCGTGTCATCCGCAGTACCATAGAGGCAGTACAGAAGCGTTGCCGGCCTTTAAGGAAAGTGTCATTATGGGAGAAACGAGGGGTTTGGGCTGCCGGAACTCAACTCACTGGACGAAGCGCAGTAGCTAATCCATCACTCGGACGCCGGTTTTCTGCGGGAGTGTGGTACTTCCCCGGACGAGCCGGTGCCGTTCATGCTACAGACAAATAATATGCCATTCTTGACAAAGTGGCTCTACCACCCGAATATATATATAATATATATATATATATATATATATATATATATATATATATATATATATATATATATATATATATATATATATATATATATATATATATATATATATATATATATATATATATATATATATATATATATATATATATATATATATATATATATATATATATATATATATATATATATATATATATATATATATATATATATATATATATATATATATATATATATATATATATATATATATATATATATATATATATATATATATATATATATATATATATATATATATATATATATATATATATATATATATAAAAGAACGAAAGGAAAGATTGGACCTAAATAACTACAGTCCCTATTAGTCCCCTAGGCCCTAAGGTCTAGATAGTGGTAGAACAGCCACCATTTTATCATGACGTATCGCTATAAGTTGATTTTACATTTATAATACTTGATAATACTATTACTTGACACTGGCATAATAGTTATAGCTGATGGCCATTAAATAAAAAGAAAATATGTATTGCTAATGCACGCTATAAACTGTCAAATCACGCGCCAAATTACGGCAATATGGCGACCCGCTTCGTCAATTGGCGCTAAAAATAAAAACCCACATTACATTACATCCCGACTAAGCTGTTCCGTGTTCAAGGGAACACGGAAGTAGCACGTGCGCACATAATGGGGTGTTCCTCTTAACTAACGGAGGGTGAAATATTCTAATGCGGGACGCAAAATAAATGGGTACAGAAGGTCCGCTCCGGACGTCTTTAAATATAATTATTACCTACACTCTGATTTGGTACAGTTTCAACTATATTTTGTTTTGGTAAGCATCGACTGCCGCTCATGAATTACCCTAGAGAAACGTCGCCTATCTTAGAAAAGACGGGAGGCCAAACGAAGTAACGAGAGGGGCAGAAAGACACAAAGGAAGACAAAAGGAAGTGTATCTCCAGATCTTTACACAATAAGCAATAGTGATGTGGGGTGCTTTACTTTCTTCAATATTAACTCACACTCATACATTCTCACATACATATTCACTTAAATCATTCGCTGGTGGATATCGATGTAGTCGACTTCATCGATATGGAGTGGATTATCTGTAGTAACTAAATTATGTTTTCATTACATACATACGTATCATCACGCCTGTTTCCCGTAGAGGTAGGCAGAGACCTCAGATCTCCAGTTGCTACGATCTTGGCACACTTAATGTATGTTTTAAAATACAGTCAAGCTACCGTGAATTCATTAGTATTAAATGTGAAGTGTTTTATTTATTAAATTAAATCACTTGAATAAACAGATATTTTTCTGATTATCGAGCTTGTCTGCGCGAATGAAGCGGACCTTCTGTAATGATTTTATGTTCTGATAATGAAACATAATGCATTTGTATGCCAGGTGTTATATAAATGATTTTGTAACTACACTTCAAATAGATCGATAAGGTCCACTCTTCCTTTCCTATGTCCTCCTAGTACTTTGTCAAATAAATGAAATCGAATACTTTGTCAAGAATGGCATAATATTTGTCTGTAGCATGAATGGATCGGCTCGCCCGGGGAAGTACCACACTCCCGCTGAAAACCGGCGTCTGAGTGGTGGTAGCTTATCTATTGGGTCCCCGGAACTCAGCCGCTCTACATACAAAATGTAGAGCGGCTGAGTTCCGGGGACCCAACGCCCTCTCTCTTCACATCCCATTCCCATAATGACAGTTTCCTTAAAGGTCGGCAACGCTTCTGAACTGCCTATGGCGCTGCGGGAGTCTATGGGCGGCGTTGATTGCTTTCCATCTGGTGTCACGCCTGTTCGTTTGATGAAGTAGAATGATCAGAAGTCGCCACTTTTAACCCTTTGCAGTTCAAGCTTCTTTTCATTGATCATTGGAAATCGCCTTATAAGTTTGGCTAATCAATAAATAGTCTCACATTTTTTTTTTATTTTTGGTAGAAAGGTCATTATTTTATCAAGACGTAACAAGCTGGCTGATACATTTCAAGATACTTGTTTTTCTTTTCTTTTCTTTAATAATGGCAATTAGTTGTAACTATTATGCCAGTGTCAAGTGAAATACAACAATATCAAAGATCTTGAAATGTAACTAGTCAGCTTGTCACGTTACGTCTCGTTAAAATGGTGGCTATTCTATCAAAATTTCTATGGACTTTTTCAACTTAAGCAGTCACGACGCATTTATTTTATCAAACCAAAGTGATAATGTGTGTATGGTGTTGTGTATAGTGGTTGGTGGGTGGAGAATTGATGGCCTATTTTCGTTAAGTTTTTGTTTTAAGTTCCAAATAAATCCACTTAACCCAACAGAAAAACACACATTATTAATTTTCTGTTATTGTTTCGCTTGTCGCGGATCTTAGCTAAGTAAAACTTTTGATTTGTTTATTTATATAAGATTATGAAAAAGAAATAAAAACACAACGTCACTTATGTAAGTTGGCGGGAAAATTCTAGATATTTTACTTCACACTGGCATATAAATTAAAACTAATTGCCACCAACAAAGAAACAATTAAATTCAAATCGTAATCGGCATTACTAACTAGACGTCGCCGGCGCAAGCTGCGCGCGCATCTGCCACGCAGGTGGCGGCCATCTTGAAGGGCGGCCATCTTGTCGGGAATTTAACCGAGGGTTGACTACAATGGGAGCGTTGTCCGTCTTAGGGGATGATTCCCTTTAATTATCTGCAACAGTATTCGACTTCTGAATAAATTGAACAATGTAATATTTATATGTGGACAGTCACAAGTCTTACTTAGCTAAGATCCGCGACAAGCAAACAATAACGGAAAATTAATAATGTGTGTTTTTCTGCTGGATGAAGTGGATGTATTTGGAACTTAAACCAAAAACTTACCGAAAAACGGTCGTCAGCAACTCTCCACCCACCAACCACTATGCACAACACCAAACACACACTAACACTTTTCCACCTTGTAAACGATACGTGTTTCGCCTCAACACGAGGCGTCTCCAGGTATAGTAGACTCTACGGAAGACAACCGAAAAGTAATATTTAAATATATACGTAATTAAACCACACCAATGCAAAACTATCTACGTTTCAAATTGAAGAGAGTGAAATAGAATTTACATATGTCTGTTTCTTCTGTATGCATTACTACACCATTCATTAGATCGCCATGTAACTTTGGGGTGATGGTTTTCTTCTTTTTTCTTCCTTACTTTCGCCATGGTGCCATTCCCATCACCTGGACGGCTGACCATCAACTAACGTGCTATTTAGTCGCAGTTTTCCACCACGAACTGTGTAAATGTGGAACAATTCATCACCTGCGGTGTTCCCGCGTGTTTATGACATTGGTATATTCAAGAGAAGAGCGTAATGTTCGTTAAAGGCTGGCAACGCGTCTGCGAAACCTCCAGCGGTGCGGATGTGTCCCGTATGCCCGTTTGCCCACTCTAACATAAAAACAAATGGTGTCTGAAATAGTACATCTATCCTACAATAGCTGACGCTTTCGTATAGACAAATTATAAAATGGTTTCTTCGATGAAAATTAACAAGATTCAATAAAAAAAGATACTATCTATATTGAATTTTATCATAAAACTTTTCCTTGAATCTCCTTTCTTCTGGGATCATAGCAACGCGTTATGAGTAACCTAGTAGTACCTTATAAAAGATGGACTAAAATAGTTTTTTTTTATAGAATTTTAGAACTTAAATTTTTCGTCTTTGTTATAGCGCCCCGGACATCCTGCACTGGAGGGACGCCCAACAATCTGCCACCTCTGAGCTTCCACGCGGTCCACGGGGAGAACGTGAGGATATCCCGAGACGGATCCACAGCGCGTCGGGTGGAGTCATTCTGCAAGGGTGTAGCTTTCAGCGCCAGACCAGTTAGGGTTAATGAGAAGGTGAGTTGATACCTCCAGCATGGCCACTACTAACACAGCGATTCCCTACCTGTGGTACGCGTACCTACGGGGTACGTGGGGTCCCATTGGGCGGGTGCGTGAAAATTTGCCCAGTTTGGCGGCTAGAGGCTAACCCAAAAACAAAATATTTTGTTAAAATTAAAAATTCATCTATAAAAATAAAAGAGAAAAGCTCGAATATATGACGTAAAGGAATCAATGACCTATTTAAAAATAAAGGGGTCAATGACCGCTTTTTATACATCTACGCAAAAAAGCGAAAACGTAGTAACAAGCAAAATGAACAGTCAGTTGCAACGCTGTACAGAATTTTTTATGGCTCGTAGAGGTGTGAGACTCAGACCCTTCGACGCAGTGTTATTTTCTGATCCTAATATGCAATTTTTTTTGACATCTATCCCATTTACAGCGTTTTCGCTTTTTTGTACTTCTACTTCTAACATATCGAATGTTAAGAGAAGAAGAGGAAGATTCGGACCTAGTATTTTCAAGACAAAGTGTGTATCTAACACAAGTCACAAGTAGACAAAATAAGAATCACTTTATGGTGCTCTATTTTACAACTAAAAATCCTTCTTCTGTTTTCCAGGTCTGCATCCGCTTCGTCGAGATCTCCAACAGCTGGAGCGGCGTCATTCGTTTCGGTTTTACGAGCCACGATCCCACGACACTAGCCCATGCGCTACCGAAATACGCCTGTCCAGACCTAACCAACAAACCCGGCAATTGGGCTAAGGCGTTGGGCGAAAGATTCTGCGAGAAGGATAACGTGCTCTACTACTACGTCAACTCGGCCGGGGACGTCCATTTCGGCATCAACGGCGAAGACATGGGCCTTTTCTTCTTCGGAGTGGACACGAAGAATCCTCTCTGGGCGTTGGTGGACATTTACGGAAATTGCACTGCGGTGCAGTTCGCAGACCCCAGGGCACCTAATCAAATTAGAAGAGCGACACAGAGCCCCCTCATTGAGGAAGATAGGCTGGTTGGTGGAATGCGATCTTTGAGTGTGGAAGACGCCCTTCCTCCGCCGAGATATCAGAATCCTTTAGCACCTCTCAGCTTACATAGAACCAAGGGAAGGAACGTCCAGTTTGTCAACGATAGGGGTGTAGCAGCGAGGATAGAGGCGGAGTTCTGTCAGGGTTACGTTTTCACAGCCCGCCCAATGCGTCCGGGACAAACTATCGTTGTCCAGATACTAGCCACTGAATCGGCGTACGCCGGCAGTCTCGCCATTGGTCTGACGTCCTGCGATCCTGGTACGCTAAGACCATGCGACTTGCCCGACGACGCGGAGCAGCTGCTGGATCGCCCCGAATACTGGGTTGTGAGGAGGGACGCGGCCAACGGGCTGCGAAGGGGGGATGAGTTGGCCGTCACCCTGACTCTGGATGGGGAGGTGAGGGTCAGCAGAAACGGCTCCAATCCGGTGACGGTGATGCACGTCGATCACACGTTGAGACTGTGGGCGTTTGTCGACATTTACGGGGCAACGCAGAAAGTTAGGATGCTGAGCTCCCAAGTACTGCCGGCCCAATCCCCTCCACAGCAGTTGAGGGTGTTGGCTGGGTCGGCTGCTCCTATCGCAACTGGCGCCGGCGGTACTGTACTCGTGGTCAGCCTGCCACCGCAGAACAACGGACAGAACGTCTCCAATCACCAGCAAGGGTTAACCTTGGCAAGTGCCCACTATATTGAGGTAATTCAAAGACCTTTCTTTTTTAATGGTATTACAGCAAGGTAAACGAGTAAGGCGCGTCGCCTGATGGAACCAATTAAAGCGCCATAGACATCCGCCCCTGCTATTTTCTTCCTTAAGAAACTAGCAGGAGCAACCTGGATGAGGCAAACGAGAGTCAGAAGTCTATGGAGATCACTTGAAGAGGCTTATGCTGAATAGCAAAACTTTCAAAGCGCAAACATTACATTCACAACTAAGCGATAAGCACAATTAGCAAATAACTTACAAGTATATATGTTGGATTGTCAATGAAGACTATTTTTATATTTTATAGACATCCGCAGTGTATGGCACTGCATTTTTTCACATCCCATATATGTCACGGGCCATGGCACATATGTATGAATTTTAAGACAAGATGTCCCAACGATGAATCTTGAACAAGCGTGATCAATTTATGGCTATTCCTCTAAAAATGGAGACACCCTGAGCCCAGAAGTAGGACATTATTATCCAGCCCATAAATAAGAAAATATTTGAGTTAGCCACCTCCAAAAAGATTAAATAAATTTTTGACCCACATTATTGAATATTAAAATGAAAATTATACAATTTTACTATTTGCATGTGGGATATTAAAAAAAAGTTTGTTATACTGGATTAATAAATAAAAAAAAATATCTAAATAAGTCATCTCCAAAATGATTCAATTAATTTTTGAACAATATTTTGGAGTATTTATTTTATACAATTTTAGATACAGATAGATAGATAAATTCTTTATTGTACCCCAATAAATTAACTAATAACAATTTACAATAAAACTTTGTAATTACAAAGTTATTATTGATTGTAATATTCAGGTACAAATGGCGGTCTTATCGCTAATAGTTACAACTCTAGGATGGACACAGTGTTAAAAGGATAATTTTGATGTAAATTGATGATACATAATCGTCAATATGATAGAATTTTTTTACTATTTGAAACAAATGTTTAACTATATTTACTACTCACTTCTATTGCGTTTAAATAACAAAGTTTTTATTTTGTTACAGCCAATTCAAGCATCGTCACAGCTGTGTCTCACAGGATTCCAACCTGCGGTGACACAACCAGCCACGTGCAGTTCCCAACCGCAATCGTACCAACAGCAACGGCAAAGAGTTGACTCACAGTGCCCTTCGACGAGCCAGAACAACTCGAACGAGCAAGTCCAAATGCCCAACGGTCACAGCGAACCGCTGAGATTGGAGAGGATACCCAACGGACCATCGACAAGCCGCCAAATGCCACTATCGTCCCACCACCAGAACATATACTCCGTGATAGGTGAGGGAGGCAACCTCACCGGTACGGAATGCACC
Organism: Baronia brevicornis; assembly: GCA_031353405.1. Lineage (NCBI taxonomy): Eukaryota > Metazoa > Arthropoda > Insecta > Lepidoptera > Papilionidae > Baronia > Baronia brevicornis. The sequence continues at coordinate 23,799 of JASFAT010000095.1, forward strand.
ATTTGCTATGAAAATCCAATTGACAGTGTGTTATATATGTGCGGACACATGTGCATGTGCTACAGATGCGCAGTACAGCAGTGGAGGGGTAAGGGTGGGGGACAATGTCCACTGTGCAGGGCGCAAATCAAAGACGTGATCCGTACATACAAATCCTGATGTGTTTAAGTGGATAGATGTTAGTGTATTTCCGCTATAGTTTTTCGCGTCGTGATAACAGATGGCGTTGAAATCAATTTGTTAATATAACCCTCGTATACGTATGGCCAATTGTCAATGTGAAACTAATTGTTTTTTAATGGAAGTTAATGTATTATGCAAGGCGCAATCCAAAGACGTCATTTTTAAATACAAATTGTGATGTGTTTAAATAGGAAGTTGAATTCAATTGGTGGAATATTATCCTCGTTTACCTACGGCCAGTTATAATTTAATGTGACGCCATCTTTAAATACAAAACCTAATGTTTTAAGTAGAAGTTATTGTGATTTTAAATTAAAGTATTTGCGTCGTGATTACAGATGGCGTTGAAATCAATGTATGAATATTACGCTCGTTCACCACTGGCCAATTGGCAACTATATGCGTGATTTGGTGTGACCAGTGTAGTGGGTGTATGCCTTTAATTATTTGTTTTTGTTAAAAGAAAGTGTGAATGTTGAACAAAAGGTATGCCAAAAAAAAAATAATATGCGAACATGACAAAGTATACTTGACATTTTAATATATTCGTCGATAAGTTCTAGATGTGTAATTTCAAAAAAAAAATGTGTACATAATTATATATTCGTATTTATGTGTAGTAAACATTGAACTTTTTGATTTAGTACGTTTAAAAACATAATTAATTTCTTCAGTTTTAAAATGGAGCTGATTTATTGTATATTAATGTGTTTACAAAAAAAGATATAATAAGCATTTTAAATATTTTCAATAATTAATTATTATTTATTATCAACAGCAAAAAAGGTTAGAAAAACAAGACTGTACATAAATTTTTATTATTTGTTTTAATGCTACAAATTAATGCACATACATACTTTTATTTCAATATCACATGAACAATTGTCATATAGGGTTATAATAGCCCATGTAGGTCAATTTTAGTTGTCTCTGTTAGGACTAAAATTGTAATTGTATAGTTATAGTCGACAATGTTTTTTTGACAGAAAACAGATATAATTCTATTTTGAAACAAGTCAATTTTCTCACTTTTTACCTCCTCTATATATTTGGAAAATAAAATATATTGAAACTTGATCATATCTATGTGTGTGTGTATATATATATATATATATATATATATATATATATATATATATATATATATATATATATTTTCTTTAACTTTTATTTTCATTGTTTTTCTGAATATGAAATTAATGTTATTATTAATATGCTTATCATATTAAATATTTCATATCTGCAATAATTCTAATATTTAATACACAATACTATGATTTTTGACAAGTTAAGTAACATGTAATGGACATTAAAATTATTACTTGCAATTATTTATAATGATTATATAATAATAATAATATGATATATACATTCTGTGGTCATTGATAACATTATAAGAGATAGATGCGAGGCTATTATGACATTTGTGTAAAATATTATCTGGTAACACATACAATACTAATCAATAAATAAACTATGGCAACACATGATTAACTAGCACACTTTGATGTTTATAATTCATTGCTATTTTTCTTTTTAAATATTTACATTGCTTATTGAAAAATTTTTAAGCTAATAAATATTACAGATCAAAATTTTATCATCTTATTTTAAATAGATACGCTTAAAATCTTCGAATTGATATATTTCATTTTTGTTTGTGACATTTAGTTGTGTGTTGCATTTTGTATATAATTGTGTAAGGGTATTGTAGTTTGGCTAGGATTAATTGTTAGGTGTTCCTAGGCGAAATTGTTACTTTTAAGACAGATTTAGGCTGCAAACCACGTCCATGTATGTATGAAGTGTAATATCGGTGATAATATTTATGCATTTAATATTTTAAAAACCATATCATTAAGTTTTCTACTGTGTAATTTTAATTGTAAGCGGCAGTTCCTACGAATGTTGTCGTTTAATATTTCACGTCAAAAAAAACTTGATGTTGAGGTTCCTTATACAAGTTCTGACATATTCGACGCAACATATCGACAGTGTTTGAAAGGAATTATTTTCCGTAATAATACATTGTCAACACATTTGTGTCGAATATGTAAAAAATGTGTCAATCAATGGGCAAAATGGAATCTCAAACAGATTGTAAATTTAGCTGAATTCAGCCCGTAGATCGGAACGCTACCGCGCTGTGTTGCCAATGCTAAATTTCACGAATCTACTTTGGAAATATTTCACGAAAACATTCAAATAAAATATCAATAGAAATTGAAGAATAATATTGGAAATTATTAACTATTATGATTGAGTACAATATAACCATTCCTAATTGCTCAAATTTGTTTCTGGAATTAAATAAATGCATATCACTTTTATCTTCAGGTTCTCTTCAACATATCTGATAATTTAGATTAATTTATGTATATTATAAATCATTCCTTATAAGTTTTTAGGCATTTTACCAATATTTGTACCAAACATTTGCAGCCAGTTTTTTTTTTCGTTTTTAACTTTATTTTTATTTATATAAAAATAAAGTATACATAAGGAGATTCTGAAATTTGAACACAATTTGGAATCTCAACATATGTAGGTAATAATGGCGTATTTATTTTTTAACTATTAAGTACAGATTAAAAATACATTTTATACCAAAATAAGGTGACCAGTTTATTGAATTTAAAAGACACAATATCGCAACTATGATTTAAACCAAAACTTGTTTTTTAGTTGAGAATTTGTAAATATTAAAAAAACCTCTTTCTAATGTGGATGTATTTAATTGAAATATAATATATAATAAGAAAAAAGTATTTTTATCATTATTATAGATTGAACATATTTCTAAACAAACTAGTTCGATATACAATAAAATGAGAAATTATGACATATGGCAGTGGATATCATAAAAATGTTTTTTTGTTTTTACTACATTTCTTTCCTATTTAGTTTATTGTCTACTTAAAATACCATTTCCATACAACTTTGTTATATTTCAAAAATTCATCTACATTAGAATACCGAAGTAATCTTGTGATATAATAATTTGTTTATGACGTTTTAGTTTTTTTTTTGTGTTTAGTTTGTGCGGAGACACGTCTAGTCGTTAGTAATTTATTATTATTTTTTCCCCGCTAAGAAAAGTTCACTCTTTGGATATGACTTTGAGGTTAATTTAAGTTTTCGATTAAAAATGGTTATCAAACATATGAAGGTTTTTTATTTTTATTCGCGTCCCTACTAGTACTGAAGGCGTTGGTAGATATTTCTATTTGAATCTTCAATTGTTATCTACCACTGCCTTGAAAAGATGCTGCTGCGGAAAAAAATAGACGAAATCTCTAAAATTAAAATTAGTGAATAGTGGTTTTGATATAAATTCTTCTTTCAATACCTTAGACAAATTCGTGTAGTTTTAGGGTCAAGGTCGTAAGCTGGGTGCTGAGAAGTATACAGAGAGGCAGCTCGTCGAAGGAATAAATTAAAACACATACCAAAACATACACATACGCACGCAAGCACGCATACGTTCTTACAGTTACAATCATAATCGCACTCAAAATCACAGTCACACTCACTATCATCGTCATAGCCAGTCACTATCACCGTCATAGCCAGTCACTATCACCGTCATAGCCAGTCACTATCACCGTCATAGCCAGTCACTATCACCGTCATAGCCAGTCACTATCACCGTCATAGCCAGTCACTATCACCGTCATAGCCAGTCACTATCACCGTCATAGCCAGTCACTATCACCGTCATAGCCAGTCACTATCACCGTCATAGCCAGTCACTATCACCGTCATAGCCAGTCACTATCACCGTCATAGCCAGTCACTATCACAGTGACATTCACAGTCACAAACGCAGTCAAATACTATCACAATCATCGTGACAGTCACGGTTACAATCACTCACGTACGCACACGTACACATGCAGATATAATTATAGTCACAATCATTCGTAGTCACAATCATTCGTAGTCACAGTCACTCGTAGTCACAGTCACTCGTAGTCACAGTCACTCGTAGTCACAGTCACTCGTAGTCACAGTCACTCGTAGTCACAGTCACTCGTAGTCACAGTCACTCGTAGTCACAGTCACTCATAAGTCGAAGTCAGTCACAATCACTCACGTAAGCACGCTCGTACACACACGTACGCATTTGCAAGCACACGCAGATTTATATTTATAATTATTATTTATTTTATCTAACTTTATTTATATTTTTCTATCTCTATTTTGTTTTTACCAAATTTTTTATCTACTTTTTTGATATTTGTGTTCTGTAGTGATACATTGAATAATGTATTACAAATTTATAAAAACTTTTTATTTAAATATAATAATAACTTTTTTATATATAACTTTTTTAACACTCCTAATTTTAAAATGTAAATAATAAAGAAATAATTGTTTTTTCGGATTATTGATTATGATTTGATCGATTGACAGAGAAGATACAAAACTAGATTAATTAAAGATAAGTATTGATTTTAAAGCCAACGAAGAATTTATACATCCAAAGAAAGGAACCTTCTCACAATATTAAGTGTTATTAATTATCATTTCAATTTACTAACTCATAAGACTATGTCGGCTACTTTGGTTTTCTGGAGGATGTCTTCATTTAAAATGATATTCACCAGAAGTACTGCAAATATGCTGCATTCATAGTTCTTTCTATATTTAAGTATAATTTTAAAACTTACGTATAATGTAACATCAACGTCAAATACTTTTGAGATATTAAATCGCTGTAAGCGCTTGTTTTAACGTTTTAATTAATAAATATTGTACCTTACACGGTGACCATAAAGTGTAAAGTAGTTGAGCAAAACATAGTAATTATATTGTCTTTGAATGTTGGTAAGCGTAACGCGGCTATAGCGTCAGATTGAATGGATGGATGGGCTATTCTGTTATTATTATAAACGTATAACCTTTTATTCTTACGTTACGCTTTTATTTTATTCGTCAAGTGTACAATTCGATTTAAAACGGCCTCTATTGTGTGTTTTAGTGTCAATTTTTGATATTTGTGACGTTAAACGCACAAAACGGTATGTCGTTCAGTCAAAACATTGAGAATTTTGTTAACTTAATTACAGTGAAATGATGTACTTGTGCGTAACTTTTTAGTGGCATGTGCAGTTATTTCATGAGACGGCTCTAATTGTTTCGTTTCTTTTATAAATTAATACGCCATTTTGTGATCGGTGCCGTGTTTCTGAGCGTTTTTACATATCATACGCGTATATCGTGCATACAATACATCAATTTTTTAATTTTAATCAAACAATCGTAAGTATGAAATACATATACTTTTTTTATTTAAGGGTTATGATGTGTTTGACAACTGTGTATATTTTTTTATTTAAATAAATCTTTATTTACCTTTTTTACAATAATATTTTAATATTATTCGATATTTTTAATCTTTTCTTTTACATAATTTTATATCCGGTTCGCCTAATTTGACTTAAACATCATAATTTTAAGTGTGAACTTTTTTAAATATTTTTACATGTAACATAACATTAATTATTCATTAAATTTTTTGTTAAACAATACTCAAAAATGTACTAAAAACTATTTTTTTATTAGTTTTTTCAAGTTGAAAATAAAGAATTTTTATTGTATAAATTATAGAGATGTTAAAACATACAATAGTCCGTCTCAAATTTCACATGTTGGTGAGATACTTTCACTCAATACAATAGTGTCAATTGTTTGTGAAGATTTGTAGTTTACTCTACAACATAAAGCTATTTTATACCTAAATGTTATGTCCTTGACATTTTTTTTACAGGCCATGTATGTCCCACTTTTGGGTCACATAGGTCTATCCTACTTATTCCAAGAGGAATGGAGATTAACCCTCGGAATATTGGCCTAAAATGGTACCATTTTTCTGTGATACCTCATTTCCTAAAATCAGTGAAATAATATGTTGCACAAAATATTCTCCTTCCTTTACTTCCTTTTTCCTCTTCCATTATTTTCTTTTTAAATCCTATGATTATAGGATGGTGATACACCTTTCAACCATCTTCAGATCCTTCTCTGTGTAGATTGGTTGACAGTTGAAGAGCAAAGACATTGAAACATTACCTGTTAACATATTTGGGCAATTACAGTCCAAGGCTGGTTTCAAGGCATCTCCACTTCTCACATTAAGCAACCACACTCGTCGAAGGGAGATGTGCAGTTTTCCCAGACTCGGAATAAATACCTGTAGGCTATGTCCTATTTATATATATACATATATTTATAAAACTCGTGGTTATAAGTGTATGCCATCACTCATTTTGCAACATACATTCATATCATTTTCCAAAGATACGCCTTAAAATTTTTCTCTCATAGGTGAGCATAGATTTTTCGTACTCTTTAGTCAGCACCCAACACTCCAAGCCGTATGTCAATATGGGTCTCAGCAAGGTCTTATACAGAAGCAATGTAATACTTCTCGAGACCAGTTTTGAGCTCTGAAAATATAGTAGCAGTCCGAGGAAACATCTATTTGCTAAAGAATTCTTCAGTTTATGTCTACTCTTTACTTATATATTACAGACTCCATATTTAGAAATTCGATTTCAGTAGTTTGTGTACTGTAATAAAGCCTTTCTATAATTATAAGTTGGTTATATAGTAACATTGTATATATTTTTTAAATAATAAATTCTTTTAAATGTATATAATTTATAGCTGTCGCCTATGCGGCATAGGCGTACATCTCTATTTTATTAAAATTTACTCAAATTTCTCCTCAGATGTTCTGTGTACAAGAAGCGGAACCACCACACTCAGATCCTTTTGGTAGTAGTGCAGATAAGGACCCACTGGGTGTTGCAAGCACACAGTCTGAATCAAGCGAGGATGAGCCGGAAGCTAAACGCCTCAAAACCTCATACACAAGCTCGTCCCTTAACCTCAAAGTTTATCAGATACCAGCATTCAACACACCAAAGTCTCTATCAATATACACAACAGCATCCAGTTCAACACTACCAAAATTCGTCAATAACCCCCTCAATCTAGCCAACCCCCTAGCATTTGCCACAAGCAACCTCCAAACAAATAATGTGGTTAAAAGCTTACACAGCAGGTACTCCCTCCCTGCGAAACTGACAATCACACCGGTTCAAAAGCAGCCCGTAGAAGGGGAGGTGGTGAGATACAAGAAGAATGGGGAGATTGCGAAGAAAAGGGGACCACCTAAGGGATATAAGAGAAAACCCAAAGTGGACCTGTCTCAGAGTTACACCAACGGGGCGTTGTTGCAGGTAATTTTTTCTTTTTAATATAAAGGATCTCATTGGGCGTTTGCATGGTCTTTGCTGACATTAGTGCCTTGTATTTGTTATTTTGGGCTAATTATTAAACAATGTTTTCAGATCGAACCCTGATATCCCATCCCTTAATTCCAAAATGATTTATTTGTCTGGGACTTACATATACAGAGTGTCCCAGAACTCAACGTGAAGCCGAAACGGGGTGACAGGATTCATTGTAACCATCATGAGAAAAATCAGAAAAAAAATTTATCCCATGCAGTTTGAAAATTAAGGGCATTTAAGAAAAACAGAAATTTGGTCAAACTGTAACCATTTTTCGGTTATTGTGGTTAATTTTTATTATTTTTGTTCATTTAAACTTTAGAACCGTAACCCTAAACAACATTTCTAGAATCACAGTAAAAAATAATGACACAATTGCCGCAAGTTTCCTAGAATTAAGACTATTTGTTAACCTTCCTATACCCGCGCGTTTGTCTGAGAGACCGACAGAATGATTTTTCGATTTTAAATAAAGAACGAATAATGCTAGTTTAATGAACTTTCTAGTACTTGCCTAATTTGATACGACCTTGAAATTGACGTGACGTGTGACCAAGTTCATTAAACTAGCATTATTCGTTCTTTATTTAAAATCGAAAAATCATTCTGTCGGTCTCTCAGACAAACGCGCTGGTGTAGGAAGGTTAAACTATGAATTTAAACTTATCAAAATTTGTCGAATTTGAAAGGCCCTCCTTTAAAAAAAAGTACTAGAGTGCCTTGGCTAGTGCCATTAAAAGTTGGCGCATTTAATCAGGGTTGTAAAATGGTACAATACTTGTTAGTTTCATACTAAAAAAAACGAGTAAAAAAATAAAAACCTCATGTAACCCGATTTTTGCTAACCCATTTCACTCAGTTAAAATGTTTTTGCACAAGTTCTTGGTAAGTTCTTAATTTTAAGATATTAAGATAGATTTCTTTTCTGATTTTTCTCATGATGGTTACAATCAATCCTGTCACCCGTTTCGGCTTGACATTGAGTTCTGGGACAATTTCAAATGATTCATCACGGATAATTCAATCGCATAGTTTACAGCATAAATAATCCATATTTGAAAGTAGTAGTAACATTAAAATGGTCCAATATTTATTTATTTTATCGTTTTTCGCATAAAATGCACAACAGGTGGATTTTAATGCCATTGGGTATTCTATTCTAGTCAACCTGCAAGCGAAACCGAGAAATTTGATCTGAGGATTTGTTTGATCCAGCTTGTAGTAAAAATATATACAAAATTAATTAAATAAATATGAATGCCCTATGTATATATGCCTATACATTGTGCCCTAACACCTGCCCCTGAATGTTGCTGCAATGCAGTGGTAAAAATATATAAACAAATAACATAAAAGATGTTAATATATTATATTACAGGCGCAGAACACGATATTGACCAGCCTTCTAGCGGCAACGAACACACCTCTAACAGGAATGGGAATGCCAAATATCCTTCAGCCAAAACCGGTTGTGACACCGGAGGTCAAAGTGCCACCAGGTATTTACTTTGTGTATGTGTAAGATATGAAAAAAATACAAAAATTATCTATATATTAGATTATCTGTACGTAATGAAAACATACTTTGACCAAATTGCTGATGTTTTTAAGAAAGGCCAGGCAAAGAGTACCCTTAATCAGCCGGCTTGCATTAGGAGAGTAATGAGTAATGAGAGAAGGAAGCAAGGAAAGTGTGCCTAGATCGTTAGCATATGGAGATATATGGTCTTTGCCTACCCCTACGGGGTGTGACAGGCGACAGGCGTGACGATATGTATGTATGTATGTATTAACTAAATTTGTATCTGTTGTATTTCAGGTGTGGAATTGGTAGAATTACAATTGGACCCATCCGACTGGTTCCCAGCGGAGCCATACAGGATGGTTTTTAGCAGAAAGAAGAATCCAAAATGGAAGAACTTCCCCCACAGATGCGAGCATTGTTTCAAGGTAAATGATGTTTTTAAAAACTTCTATTGATTGCAGTAAACCCTCCTATAACGCGGTAGATTGGTTCCGCGCTATAGAAACACGCGTTATACGAGGGATCACTGTATGTATAATCAAGTTCATAAAACTCAAAAACTAGGAACAAAAACTTAATTATATAATTTAACTTTATAATAACAAGATGTGCTACAACATAACAAAGTTATTATGAACTGTCAAATCATTATAAATTTTACGGTACAAATATATCACTTGGGAAATCCCCGCGTTATACGAGGGAATCGCGTTATAAGAGTACCACGTTATAGGAGGGCTTACTCTTTAATTTGCTGTGCTCCTGGCATAATAAACGTATACGAAGAAAGGCTACTACTGAAAATATAAGTCAATGATGTTACCGCATAGGATTCCATAAATTACGTTACTCGTTAAGGTCAACAAAGTGTGATAAGAGAGGGCTGGGTTTTAACCTTTGTGGCACCATATCTATAAATTTAAAGTCCCCCACACCCTCCTTGTCTACTTTTGTGACAAGGAGGGTGTGGGGGAGTTCCAAAACTATCAAAATCATGTGACGTAATTTATGGATGGCCCCTAACTTCATTAGGTTCTTATTAAATAGACCATGACTAGACACGAAATGACCCCCTCCTTTGTTTGGGGGACAGCAAAATCACGAAATTAATGTGACGTAATTTGTAGAAGGCCCCTAAAGTAATGAAAAGTCCCTAAATTCCGCCTCTAGCGTTGCGGATGTCTGCTGGCGGCGATGATCGCATACCAACAGGTGGACTGCATGCTCTTGCCTACTGCTGCTTGTGTTGTAAAAAAAAACATATATCCACCAACAGGGCTACCGAGTTGTGTCGACCTTACTAACCCACGCGGCCGAGAGGCACGGCACGGTGCCCAGGGAGCTGGCGATACCGTGCCCCTGTTGCCCCCACGTGTCCACGCGCCGCAAGCAGCACAAGAAACACCTGGAGACCCACGAGGGAAAGCGGCACAGGATATTCTGCGTATACTGCCTACCGCCACGTAAGTTTTTGACTCTTTGTGATGTTTAAGAAATCTATACGATTGTGAGAAGTTTCCATTCCTTAGCTTGGTTTATTCTCGTCACGAAGGATTATTAACCCTAGTGGTAATATTATTTTAACAGTGGTAGTATTTTATTTTAACACTTGATTTTAATACAGACTTTTATTAGACACTTGATTTTAATACAGTTTTTTTATTAGACACTTGATTTTAATACAGTTTTTTTATTAGACACTTGATTTTAATACAGTTTTTTTTATTAGACACTTGATTTTAATACAGTTTTTTTATTAGACACTTGATTTTAATACAGTATTTTTATTAGACACTTGATTTTAATACAGTTTTTTTTATTAGACACTTGATTTTAATACAGTTTTTTTATTAGACACTTGATTTTAATACAGTTTTTTTTATTAGACACTTGATTTTAATACAGTTTTTTTTATTAGACACTTGATTTTAATACAGTTTTTTTTATCAGACACTTGATTTTAATACAGTTTTTTTATTAGACACTTGATTTTAATACAGTTTTTTTTATTAGACACTTGATTTTAATACAGTTTTTTTATCAGACACTTGATTTTAATACAGTTTTTTTATTAGACACTTGATTTTAATACAGTTTTTTTATTAGACACTTGATTTTAATACAGTTTTTTTATTAGACACTTGATTTTAATACAGTTTTTTTATTAGACACTTGATTTTAATACAGTTTTTTTTATTAGACACTTGATTTTAATACAGTTTTTTTATCAGACACTTGATTTTAATACAGTTTTTTTTATAAGACACTTGATTTTAATACAGTTTTTTTTATTAGACACTTGATTTTAATACAGATTTTTTTATTAGACACTTGATTTTAATACAGTTTTTTTATTAGAGACTTGATTTTAATACAGTTTTTTTATCAAACACTTGATTTTAATACAGTTTTTATCATATATTAACTCATTAAGTAAATTTAATTAATCAATTTTAGTTTTATATGAGAGATAAAATTAGTAACCAATGAGTACGAAGTAAATAGCGATTTAATAATAACAATCAAAAACAATACTCCAACGCCATATATAGAAAGGAAAACCGGAACTCAACCGCTCACCAGAAGAAACGCGGTAGCTGAGCTACCACTCAGACGCCGGTTTTCTGCGGGACTGTGGTACTTCCTCGGTCGAGCCGGCCCATTCGTGCTACAGACAAATAAAATGCCATTCTGGACAAAGTATTCGCCTGCAGCGTGGTTCTACCACTTTGAAAATTTTTCTTTGTTGACTTAAGTGGGAATTGACTTTATTTTTATATATTACTTGTTGATAATAAATTTACACATAGCTAAGAACTGTCTATTTCACAGCGTTCTTAACCATGTTACAACTACTAATTAAGTACAAGTTATACTACTTTACTGACTATGTGCATTTCTACGACGGTTGGAAATAGAATGACTCTCGCCCCGACGGAATTTTGGCTTCGACCGGCCTCAGTCCCTCGTCCCTTGGGTCGTCTTGGGTGGGACAGTTGGGAATGAAGATGTGGCTGACTCCGCCACTTTGCACGCTAACTTATTTTTATTTAACAGCCCACATATGTCCCACTGCTGAGCACGGGCCTCTCCATTTCCGGAGGGACGGACGTTAACCCACCACGCTTTTACAATGCGGATTGGCGGGGTTACCAGACTCGGAATAAATATTTGTAATCCATACATATATTTATTCCGATGCGGGCATCGAACCCGTGACCAATGACTCCGCGGGCGCAGGGCCTCGTAACTTATTTGGGTAGGCTAAAATATAATCTTGACATTTTACAGCGAACGTCTCCGAGCCGTACGTGAAGGAGGCAGAGAAGTATCCGTTCGACAAGTTTCCACAGTTCTGGTACGCGTCAGAGGAGTCTTTGCGCTTGCACAAGAAGAGGAAACACCCGTACGCTGCCATGTTCAACTACAACTGGTTCAGCACCTGGGGAGAAGGTATACCCAACAGCTAATTCGCCGGTAACCGCACCCTCGGTCGGTATTCCTACCATTTTAGTAAGTTTATAAAGTGGCAACATTTTAAAAACGACTTAGGTGTTACAATTGTAGGTAGCATTTCAGTTTGGGGCCTTGCTTAAAATATGTCTGTCATTCTTAATTTTGAAATGTCATTTGATGAATATTGAAGATTAATCAACAGTACATTTTGTTTTGGGATGGGAAGGCAAACGAGCAAGCGTGTCACCTGATGGAAAGCAATCAACGCCGTCCATATACATCCGCAGCGCCATAGGCAGTGCGGAAGCGTTGCCTGCCTTCAAGGAAAGTGTAGGCTTGTACATACAGATGGGGATGGGCGATGGCTCCGTCGAAACCTCAACTCATTGAACGTAGAAACTGATTTTCCGCTAATTTGCTTTTTTAGTTAGACCCTTCTGCCACCTAAAATCACGAAAGAGCCCCCCCCCCTCCCTTCCCTTCCTGTGTACACGATTCATTACGACTAAGATAACCTATATTTATATTTAAATAAAAAAACTTATTTTTTCAATGAAATAAATGTTTGAAATAATCTATAAATAAATATTTTTAGATAAAGTAGAATTATGTGATGAATTGCAAACGTGAAATTTTCTTACATGCCTCTCCCAACAATGTATGCGTATTTTATGAAAGGCCCCTTTGATGCTGGCAACACCACATGTAGTATATATTATTGATATATATTTATGGACTAAGAAAGGCCAGTAGCTTATTCCATTGCAAAATAGTTTATAGGTTTTCGTTATCATGTTTATGAATCATGTGTGATTAACATACAACTAGTGCACATTGACTGTACTTATGACGTTTTGAGAGGACGATAGCGATAGTGTTGCCAGTTATTTAAAATTGTAACAATTGGTAGAAAATCACATCACAACTCTTTTTTTAATATGTATATATTTGTGCTATGGAATATTTGTAAATTTAAATACAGTAAGAATATTAAGATAATGCACCAATAATTAAAATGTGCCTTGTGTATGATGTATGTGTAGTATATTTATTTGTATGAATTGCATTCCATGTTCTGATAGTGTTCGATTTAAAACAAAAAGTTACTCGGTGCAGTTTTTAAAAATTGTATTCATAACAAAAAGAATCACAGTATTCGTTTATAATAATTTATTTGTAAAAAAAAAATATGATTTAGTGAGATCCTAACACCCGGGTTTACAGTCTTGTCAACTACTTAGTTAATTTCTTTAAAATAAATTCATTCATAGTAAAACTAAAACATACATATGTACCAAAATCGGTATTTATCAGAAAAAATGTATCTACCATTATAGTAATGATATAAATTATCTGGTTTTGGTTGTATTAGGTCTTACCCCCGGGCTTTGAGTTAATTTATTTAGAGATGGCATTGAAACGTACATATTTATTTATTCTTAATACACCCAGTAAAAAAAAACCAGTATATTTATCGAAAATCGGTAAATGTATTGACCGGTATTAAAATTGTAATGTATTAAAAATTTTTCTATAAACATTTTAGTAATGTAGGATTTTTCCTGGTATTTTTCTTATATTTGTTTTCTATATAAAAGAAATATTATTTATATATATATTTTTTTTTGACAACGGAGTTATGATTTGTATCAATTATCAACTTGATTTAGAATAAATGTTTTTGTTACGATCGGTAAAATTTTCTTACCGGTGCTAAACTCGTGAAATGATCGACAGTCATTTGCGAAATATTTTTTTTCTAATTATTAATTTTCATACTATTGTCTCTTATATTTAATTCTTATTTAAAAAAAATATATGTTTTTTTTAAGATCTTCACAACCGGGTATTTTAATGTATAAATTTAATGAACTTATTTAGATTAAATATTTGTATTAAAATCGGTAAAATGTATTAACCGCTACTACAATCGGTAAAATCTATTTGCCGGCACTAAAATCGGAACGGCCCAAAGACGCAGTCTAATAACATTTTTTTTATAATAATATTAGTAATGATACGATTTTTTCTAGTATTTGGTTATATATTTTTTTATTTAAAATAATTGTTGTTAATGTTTTTGACAACCGAGTTTTGATTTTTTATCAATTATGAACCTAATTAAGATTAAATGCACGCGTGATAAAATCGATAATATTATTAATGTATCGTTAATCGAATTGGTAAGTTTATTGTGTTCCCATTAAAATCGATGAACTGTATTTATATATGTATTTTTAATAAAATCGGTAAATTTATTGTATACATACTAAAATGTATTTACCGGTACGAAAATCGGAACGATTGCAATCGATAATTAATTGTTTTAGGTTAAGGTGAGCAAACCGATGTTTCGATATTAGGTAATTGATAGTACTTGATCATTGACAAAGATTTCAATCGTTAGATGTGCCTTGATAATCTGTGGCATTGTTTTTTAAATGTCCGTCACGTACGTCAACAGAGTCCGAGGAAATAGGGTCGTCTCTTTTCCTCCTGCGGTGAATACGTATATTACTTTCTGTACTATTTATTATGCATTATACGCGGACACGTTTAGGTGTCATTGTAGCCTATCTAATGATATTATTTTTTATTCGGTTAATACTTTTTTGCTATGGTACTAATCTTAAGGGGTCGGCGGAAGATGATTTGCCCATACAAACGTTAAATCCAAAATCATTTGCAAATTGCGAGAATATTTTCGACCATATCGGCTGTTTTTAATATTAAGACGGACGGAATTCATCTAGATCCCTGTGCATTATTTATTGCAAAATACTTACCTATAACACACATACACACAAAGAATCATCAACAGCCTGCGGCGGTCCGCTGCTGGACATAGGCCTCCCCCATGAAGCGCCACCTAGCCCGATCTTCGGCTCCACGCAGCCAGTTTCTACCAGCTGCCCTGCGCAGATCATCGCACCATCTAGCCGGGGGGGGCGTCCCACACCACCTTTACCGAGACGCGGTCTCCACTCCAGCACTCGTCTGCTCCAACGATCGTCGGATCTCCGACAAACGTGACCGGCCCATTGCCACATTAGTTTGCTAATTCGAAAGGCTATGTCGGTGACTTTAAGGTTAAGATATCGATGACTACACACAAATAAATGCATTTCCTTTATTTTCGAGGTGTGTTTTCTACTGTAGGAATATAGCGTATACTGTCAAGTTATAGATAATCAAAAAAAAATGCATAAACTTTGACTTTTATTTTAACGATTTCGTATAAAGGAACGTACTCAAAGTTCTTTCAAATTTAAATATCGTGGAGTAGAAGCGAGACAGATACCTGTTCTAGCTGCGCGTTAGACAGAGACGCAATATTTTGACGGCTTTTCGACATTCGACATTCGTTGGCCGTTTTAGATATGGAAGTTTTGGTATTTATTTGTTAGTTGTATACACGATTATATTAAATGACGGGTCATATTTAACTGTGTGTGTATATGGGGGAGGATTGCACTTGTTATGTATTTTTAAAATACTCAATTAGATTTACATTATAGAAATAAATGGAAAACGTATAACTTCGAGAAGATGGCCATGACACCGTCTTTTTTTTTAATTTATCTATGGACCATAACAGGAGTTGCAAAGATTACATCATTCTAAATACTATAACATATGACAACCAATGGGCCTAGTGGCGGGGCCCTCCGCCCGCGGAGTCAATGGTCGCGCGTTAGATTCCCGCATCGGAATAAATATATGTATGCATTTACAAATATTTATTCCGAGTCTGGATATTTATTAAATATTTATTCCGAACTTCCGTTCCTCCAGAAACGGAGAGGCTCGTGCTCAGCAGTGGGACATATATGGGCTATTAAATAAAAACAATGTAACCCTTATAACATTTTATATATGTCCACAATAACATTAACATATAACATACAGTGAAACCAGATAGAACAATATCAGAAAATTATGTAACAACTTACATGCTGGATTTAATATGGTGTACGAATTGTGTATCACACTGTCGTAGTGAATTTCTAAATTATTGTTTTTTTTTTTCACGTATCTGTGGTATTGATGGAAAAACCACAAAATGAAAACTTAATTGGAACAAAGACAGAGCCAAAACACCTAAGATTTCTGCAAAACTTGTATGCGATCACACAAACACAGGTCAGTTTCACCGTTGTACAAAATTTTCTATTGGTTGTAAAGCTGTGAGATTTGTACCATTCGACGCGGTATTTCTAACTGATCTTGAATATGCCAAAAAAAAACAATTTGACATCTTAGTCATTTACATCGTTTTCCCGTCATTTATTATATATATAAGTAGAATATAAAAATAAATGTCTTAAGTAAATATGTGTGTCAAAGGACCAACTATTTTAGGGTTGAATCTTTTTTTTTGTATATATCTTAAAGGTGACACGATGTAATTCAAAGTGCAATTCTCATCTTCCCATAACTTCACAAGGCTAATGAGTTGAACAATATATGATTAAATGTAAACCTAATTTTATATGCCATTTTAGCTTTTATATAGAGTTTAGCTGTTAGCTGTAAATATATATTTTTTTTAGTGTTAGCTGACGAATCGTACAAATGCATGTATACCAGTATTTTTATACGAATTTTTAACGCATTTACTAGCTAGGTTATGATATAGTACGGTACGCGTGTAAATTTTAACAATAGACCAAAATGATGCAGTATTAATATGATTTAGGTAAACCTCAATTCATTGTCGTCTATGGTGGAATAATCGAGATATTGATAGATCGTTGTTTGACAGATCCTTTCCCGCCAATAAAGTATGTCAGCGACTTTGACAGATCGCTGTTTGACAGGTCGTTTCGCGCCAAGAAAGTATGTCAGTAATTTTGACAGATTGCTGCTTGACAGGTCCTTTCGCGCCTATAAAGTGTTTCAGTGACATTGACATATCCCTGTTTGACAGGTCTTCTCGCGCCAATAAAGTATGTCAGTGATTTTGACAGATCGCTGTATAACAGGTCCTTTACCGCCAATAAAGTGTGTCCGTGATTTTGACAGATCGCTGTATGACAGATCCTTTACCGCCAATAAAGTATGTCAGTGATTTTGACAGATCGCTGTATGACAGGTCCTTTACCGCCAATAAAGTATGTCAATGATTTTGATAGATCGCTGTATGACAGGTCCTTTACCGCCAATAACGGTATGTCAGTGACTTTGACAGATTGCTGTTTGACAGGTGCTTTCACACCTATAAAGTTTTATATTTCAGTAACATTGACAGATCGCTATTTGACAGGTCTTTTCACGCCAATAAAGTATGTCAGTGACATTGGCAAATCCGTTTTCGCCAATAAAGTATGATGACTCCCTTCTACCCTTTCCCTTCGTTGGCGAAATTATTTGTGCTATTTTAGCACTATTGAAAGCCAATAATTCAAAAGAATGAATGAAAGTATGATAAACATTGACAGATCGCTGTTTGTCACTTCGTTTCCCTCCAGCAAAATATGGCAGAATTGTCTCTACCGCAACCGATCAATCTCTTTCGCGTCTTCTCCATTCCACGTGTTATTGGCGAAATCATTCGTGCTATTTTAGCACTATCGAAAGCAATTACTTAACCTTTTCGAATGCCGAGCTCTCTAAGATGTCCAAAAGCGCACGGTAGCTCTGAATATTTACGGCTCTGACAGCTTATATGTTGTTTTAATGAGTTCGAGTTACAATTCTAGAACCCCAGTTATATAGTGGATAAGATCTAACAAAAATATTAACATTTGAACGTACATTTAGTTGCACGTGAAATAACATCGTGGGTAATCTAGGGTACGTTTTCGTATGATATGAATTCATGTGCGCGGTATTCGAAAGATTAATTCATTTATTCATTCTTTTGAATTAATGGCTTTCAATAGTGCCAAAATAGCACGGATGATTTCACCAATGTCACGTAGAATGGAGAAGACACGAAGGAGGTTAATCAGTAAGATTAATTCAAATGAACGAATGAAGTGTGACGAAAAATTAAAAGTATCCGCCTTTATCCATAGAGAATGATCATAGAGTAACAGTCGGTTGAACATTTTCTCTATTGTCGTACTGTTTTGTTTTATATGTGTGTGACTGTGTTGGAAAGAGATGAACAGATATTACTGAAAAGCCCAGTGAAAGAAGTTGTCGTAACCATTTTTTGGATGAATAAGCGGCAAATGTACAGAATACATTGTAATCTCAAGTTATATATGAAACATATTTTGTTTATCTTGTTTGAAGGTTATATAAAACTCCTTTTCTAACTTCTACTGAAAAAAAGAAATTCGTACAATTTACCGTAAAGAGTTCCTTTTCATTTATAACAAAATATCAATGCTTCTGTTTCCACTGAGGTATTTATTTTTAATGACTTATTTATTATGATATAGACTAAACAATATAGTTTACAAGTATATTCAGATGTTTGATCTAATCACGTGACCTCCCGACAAAATGGCGGCTGCTTTATCAAAAAGTGTCTTACGCTGACACTTTAATATTACTCCAGTTCTGCTACCTAAGCTATATTTAAACAAGACGTGATCGTAATTACACCACGGCGATAATGGAGATGATTTATGGAAATAAAATTGATTAGTTGTACATTGCCGCCAAAATTGCAAACAGAGGTCGGTTTCCCGCCATTTTTTAAAGCAATGTCAATTATATAATTGGATTTTTTTCAAATTGGACATATGCATACTTTATAGTTTACCGAAATTGTTAAACTTTTAATATGAGAAATATTTTTTTTATGGGACAAATCAGCTATTAAAAGTATTCAACGCGGCCCATAGACATCTGCATAGATACAACAACAACATAGATATTAAGCGTAACCGACCTTTGAACTTTGTATAGGCATGTTTTTTTTGACCGCGGCGTGGTTTGCCACCTGTCACGTCCTGATGCCCACGAGGGCAAGATGCGACGAACGGAGAGCCGTTTCGCTACGATGAATGTGAGAGGAAGGATGGATGTAAAGATTGATGAGTGTAAACGAAGCAAGGAGGGTGTGTCGGGATCGTAGCGGATGGAGATCTGTTGTCTCTGCCTAAACCTAGAGGGAGACAGGCGTGACTATATGAATGAATGATTTTTTTATAGGTTGAAATGGATCGGTTCAGATATGTATATGACTAAAATTAACTGGTCCCACAGAATAGAGGCGAGAAGAAATGGTTTTAAATCAAAATTGTCTCTATGTAAAATTTTTAAATCCTACCTCCATTTTCAAAATATTCAAACTGTTTAGATGTAAAAGATCATGCCTTCTAGTAAGTAAAGACTGAATGGCCTTATAGAGGTATAAACTAATCAGTTGTTAGCATTTATAAAACTTACGCCGTGCATTTATTATCTGTGTATTTATAGTTTTGTCTGTGGTATATAAAAATGAGTCGTGCGTTCTTTATAAATAAAAATAATTAAAAGTAATAACTGTAGAGGTGTAGAAAAGAGAGGCACATGTAACAAATTTGTTTGGTTTTATGGAGCGCTTCTTACGTACTCGCGGTAGATCGAGTGAAAATTAATAAGTCTAGGAATCTATGGTTCACATCAATAGTACAATGGTAAAATCCAAAAAGACCGTGACCTTATGTTGTGAATTTAACCGTTAATTGTCTTTGATAAACTTATAATTTTATATAATTGATGGAGTCAGGCTTTACTTTGCGAAAATCCATTATAAAGGTAAACAGTCAAATTTACTTTGCTAGGATCCGCGAACACAAATCGATTAAATATTATTGTGTTTGCGAAGTACTACAGTGCCTTACCTTACCTGCCTTACCTCAGCATGCGGGGTTCTGCTGGGGCTGACCTCGATCCTCCCTTGCCACTCGTGGGATTCACTGTGACGAATTATAATAAACCTAATTTGTTAAAAATGGTGGCGACGTGGTTCGCCATCCGTCACCTCTTGATTCCCACGAGGGCGAGAATCGACTAACGGAGAGCCGTTTCGCTACAATAAATGTGAGAGGAAGGATGAATGGAAAGATGGATGAGTGTGGAGGAAGCAAGGAAGGTATGCCGGGATCGTGGCGGATGGAGATCTGTGGTATCTGCCTATCCCTACGCGAAACAGGCGTGACGATATGTATCTATGTAAGAAGTGTATACTTAATTCCTTACTGAGAAACGGCTATCAGCAAATCCTCCAACACCCTGCCATGGTCATCAATGTTGACGACTTCAAACACACAATATCACTTTTCACTACAAACACAAGGCATCCTCGAGTGTAGTAGACTGTACGAAAGAGTACGGTTGTCTTTCGTTGAATCTACTACACCTTTACACATTTTTCAGTTCAAAGTGGTATTGTGTTTTTTACGTTATCAATGTTGGGGACCATGGCGAGGTGTTGGAGAATTTGCTGACGGCCGTTCCTTGGTAAAAAAAAAGTAATTCTCAATACACTTTTTCGCAAACACACAATATCAGTTGTCCGATTTTGTGTACGCGGATATTAGCGAAGTAATTTTGACTGTCTATCTTTGTAATGGATTTCCGTAAAGTAATGTCTCACTCCATCAATTACTATTTCTCGGATGTTAAAGTGATTTTATCAATTACTATTTCGCGGATGTTATAGTGATTTTATCAATTACTATTTCGCGGATGTTAAACTGATTTTATCAATTACTATTTCGCGGATGTTATAGTGATTTTATAAATTACTATTTCGCGGATGTTATATTGATTTTATCAATTACTATTTTGCGGATGTTAAAGTGATTTTAGACACTACTACACCTTTAATAGCCATATCTATTTTTTGTTTAATACGACTATTCACAAACAATAAGACTTGAACGAAAATACTCCAGTATTGTAATATGCAATGTACCCCTCCAAATGATACGTTTATTATAATCATTTTTGTATAAGTATTTCTGTAAATAAACTTTTTGATAATGAATTTGTGTTTTATTCATGACAATCAAGCAGTCGGTGTGAGGGGCTGGAGGGAAAAAGCTAAACGAAGATCCGACTGGAAAACTACTGAACCAGGCTAAGGCCCACCCGCGGCTGTAATGCCTTAATGGTGATGATGATTTTATTTATGCACGTTTTAGTTGAAGATCCCAGGGCTCCCAGACGTAATTTATTTTCTGAAAGACGAAATGTGTGGAATATAGTATTATCTATATACGTTCGACAAACACATACCTGATTAGTTATATAGGGCCAATATACAGGTACAAAAGGTGAGTAAAAATTGGGACTAACTTCAACCTAAATTCTAAAGGAGATCGATTAGTGCTTGATGTGGTTCCAAAAAATAATCGATTTAATAATGGCTATATTAAAGAACACTTGTTGACTGAAAATCTTGTTATTAATCCAGTTTAATGCAAATAAAGACATTATTATCCATGAAGAACCGTGGCAATTTTAAAAAAAATACCGGGCAACATTGACAATACAGCGAACTAACAGAGTAGATACTTTTAAATTTTTGTTATACTCTAATTTTTTTTTCTTTTCGTGCTTAAATATTTTAACATATGTATGAACCTACACAAATAAATAGAAACTAGTGAAAAAACATCCATCGCGTATTTTGCTTAATATTTGTATTCAGACATCAAAAACTTGAATGTTGACATAACTAAAACACCTGTCATTGAAGATATCTTTTGTAAATAACTTGTTTCACATAACAATATTTCATTTTCTTCAATAGTTTTCAGTGTGTCTACTGATTTGACACTTTTAGCTTTATCTCCTCACTTTCGATATTTCTCTGAAAATAAATAATCATCAAAAGAATCAATACACTGTGAGAACTTTAAAAAAACTTACATAATAATCAGAACTATTAGAAGAGTATTGAAAATATTGAAAAAGTATCAAAATGTTTTAAACATACAACATATACGGAAAACTAACCTAAAAATATTGCCATATTAAGACTTCCTGCCAATATTTGTGGACAGTTTTTGTTAACTCTATCATTTGTAGAATATTATTACTAAGTAATATTCAACACTGCCAGACATTTCCGTGGGGGAAAGAGACCACCATCTTCCAACAACCTAAACGTCAAGCATCAAAAATTTGATAAGCAACAAATATGAGATAAGAGTCTCTACTGGTCGATCCTTCATGTCTGAAGATCGCGATCACCAGACTTTACACATCGGTTTGTTAGGCTCTTCCATTTCATGACAAAATCGCTGTTTTCTTCGTGACTTTCATGGTGGTTTTCTTCGGAATTTAGTTCAGTGATTTCCTGTTGCCTTCTGCACCAGATATTTTGTTGGAGTTATTTAGACACCAAGGTTCGCTGAAACCTCTTCCGATCAGTTTACCAGTCAGGTGCATGGTTACCGCAATTGCTCGGTAGCCAGAGCCTCGTTTGTTATCTAGCAGGGAGCACCCAGTACCAGCTTGGGTACCGCTGCCGAAGAGCGTGCAGGTGAGGTTGACTTGGGCCGATGAAGATGTTATTATCGTCCCCACCTTACTCCCCTTAGATAAACTAGTTTAAGATTATTAATGGAGTCAGGCGTTACTTTGCGGAAATCCATCACTATGTGGACAGTCAAAAGTTTTACTTAGCTAAGATCCGCGACAAGCAAAACAATAACAGAAAATTAATAATGTGTGTTTTTCTGTTGGATTAAGTGGATTTATTTGGAACTTAAACCAAAAAACTTACCGAAAATCGGCCATCAATTCTCCATTCACCAACCACTATACACAACACTAAACACACATTACCACTTTTCCATCTTGTAAATGACACGTGTTTCGCCCCAACACGAGGCATCTTCAGGTATAGTAGACTCTACGGAAGACAACCGAAAAGTCGTGAAAAAGTGCGAAAAGTGTGAAAAGTGACTTTTTTTGGTTTAAGTTCCAAATAAATTCACTTAATTCAACATAAAAACACGAATTATTAATTTTCTGTTATTGTTTTGCTTGTCGCGGATCTTAGCTAAGTAAAACTTTTGACTGTCCCTAAAACAAGTTTAAGTTTATTTTATAGTACATAATAAAGTAAGATGTTGTAATAAGATATATAAGTCGATGTGTATAAAGGCTATATTATATTGAGTCTACGAGTCTGTTTTATTAGTCCAACAGCAACCCACCGATGCCCACAGTTATAAAGAGAGATATGTTGAGCGCTAATGTTGTTGGAACTGATCCTCTTCCAACATATGGACGCAAAATGAAAACTTACCACCGGAGCCAAAAAAATATGATCTCCGTAAAATTGTATTTGATTACTTTAAAACAGTTAGTTTCGAAGCTGTACAAAATTTTCTATTGGCCGTACAGCCGTGAGACTCGGACATTAGAAAGAAGTATTTTTTTCTGATCCGAATGTACAATAAAGATTTTTTAACCACAGATGTCCTTGACAGCGTTATGTCTACAGCAATATAACCAACAGATTTTTTATTCCGAGTCTGGGATTCGAAAGATGACATCGAACCTCGTTATGAAGCAGGATTGTATAAGAAAAGAAAGACCTGTGGAAAATTTATTTATTTGATCCATCATAAAAAATCTACAAACAACATTTTTAATATCTTTTTGTATTAGTTTTTATTTTATTATTATGCTAAAATGTTCATACATAACTTACAATACTAAAAGTGAAAGTGAACAAAATATTTTAATTACAATAAAAAATATCTTAATCATTAAAAACTAATATATAACATTTTACATATAAAAATCATTTTTTCAGGCATCCAGAATTCAGAAAGACTTTAACGCAACACACTTTTCTTTTCTTTTCTTTGATGACAATAAGTTATAACTATTATGCCAGTGTCAAGTAAAATACAATAACATCAAATCTCTTGAAATATAATTAGTTAGTTTATCACGTTACGTCTTGATAAAATGGCGGCTATTCTACCAAAACCTTCTATGGACTTTTTCAGTCAACTTAAAAAGTCACGATACACGCATTTATTTCATATCACTTCACTTATACGCCTTAATGGTGCTATATTGTATAAAAAATACGGCACCACAATTATACAATATAAATGATAATAATATAACATTATGAAAATAAAATAAAAACACAACGTCACTGATGTAAGATGGCGGGAAATGTCCCCAACACATTTATTGAAGGCGCGGGAATCAGTTTTGAAACTAACAACTTTTTGCATACATACTTATCGTGACGCGGAAAACGTCTTGGTAAAAAAAATTAATTATAAATATTTTATTTTAATAATACATAACATGCTTTACGTTTAAAATAGTAGCTACAAATAATGTATTTACACAAATTTGTCACTCTAATCAATAAGTTACTGGTCGAATTGATAATGTATTCCTATACATGTTTCATGGAAAAGAATCTTACGTATCTACACTTAAGTCTAATACAAGATAAATACACGAGTAACTTAATTATTGAAGTGAAAAATTCTATAGCCGCGTTACACGACTCTTGGTAGGAAAAAAATCTATGGGTTCGCGTCAGCAACATGCTAATGCTAAAGGTATATCTATAGCTATAGACATACTTTAAACACAGTTAATGCGCGCGCAGCTGCCTACGTACACGCATCACGCCAACACATTGTATATACCCGATTGTGTGTGTGTACGTTGGACGATTCATGGATGGATAAAGTTTTGTGAGTCGCGTCACCAACATGCTGTAGTGATAGCAGCATTTAATATTACAATTAGTATGAAATTTCAAAATACAGTTTTAAGTTTTCACTTCTGTCGGCAGTCCTCATGACTGCCTCCGATTTTTTATTTTTTTTTATTAATTTATCTACGTTATCAAGTTAGTTATTTAAAGGGCTGTTTAAAGAAACTCTTTTTTCAAAATTTATGTTAATCATACGCCTGATATAAATATGTTAGAACAGATAACTTATAATACATACAACTCGACACGAAGAAAAATTTCATATCTATCCGCGAGATATGTAGCGAAAAACTCCCGAAACTTCTATCCAAGCACCACCACTCTGTGAAACCAGCTAACTTCAACGGTGTTTCTGTACCAATGCAACATTGGAACTTTCAAAAAACAAGTCTACACATTTTTCAAAGACATGTAAGTATAACAATTTTAGCTTAAGTGAGCCAAGGGAACTATAAACATTAAATGAATGAAACTAGCACTAGCTTGAAAGTGCACGTAAAAATACATATTTAACAGAATATTTTTTTGACGGCTACATTTCAACACAATATTTTTGTTTGGCAACATTACAAACAATATTTTTTGTAGCAACAATTTTTTTTTTGTTTTTTTTTTATGGCAATTAGTTAAAACTATTATGCCAGTGTCAAGTAAAATAGGATAACATCAAATCTCTTGAAATATAACTAATCAACTTATCACGTTACGTCTTGATAAAATGGTGGCTATTCTACCAAAACCTTCTATGGACTTTTTCAGTCAACTTAAAAAAATTACGTAATTAAACAGTATAACTGATAATAATATAAGATTATGAAAATGAAATAAAAACACAACGTCAACTGATGTAAGTTGGCGGGAAAAGTACTAGTAACATTTTATTGCCAACATTAGAATTTCAATTAAATGTCGAACTGTCATTCACGACGCCATTTTGGCGGCAGCGGCGGCTGCGACGGCGGCCGCCTTCTTCTTAACGGCCAGCGCTGTACGCTGTTTGGCTTGGATCTTGGCCTTTTGGCTCTTCGACAGCTTCCTTTTCTTATTTGCTTCATTGGCTGCGGCTGATAACAAAATTATTTTTGTAATAAGAAAAATATGTGTCCAATTGCTGAGCAAGAACCATTTTATGACATTTGTAGATTATAATTATTTTCTTTTTGTTTTGTTTATTTATATATTATAATATGATTAAGGTTTTAATTTTAGCTACTTGTAAAAAAAAATGTGTCATAAATGAAGATTTCTCTATTCAATTCCAGTTGTGGCGTAAATGCAGCCCATTTACGCCCGGGGAAGTACCACACTCCCACAGAAAACCGGCGTCCGAGTGGTAGCTCAACTAACGCGCTTCGTACGGTGAGCAAGAGTTCCGGAGGCCCCACACCCTCCCTCTCCCCATTCCCCCTCCTATAATGAGACATTCCTTAAAGGCCGGCAACGCTTCCGCACTGCCCTTGGCGCTGCGAATGTCTATAGGCGGCGTTGATTGCTTTCCATCAGTTGACACGCCTGCTCTTTTGCCTTCCTATGTCGTAAAAAATACATTTGGGTATGCCTATTTAATGCAAAAGCGTAAGAGATCTTACAGACTTCCAGGTGAAATCGTAAATGCGACATAAGGGCATTCGAGAGACGAGCGTATGTGTTCGTAGAAGCCGGCAGCGTATTTGAGATCGCCCTCCGGCCTTGCAGGCGTTTATGGGCAGGGGTTATTTTTTTATGGGATGGGAGGGCAAACGAGCAAGCGTGCCGCCTGATGGAAAGCAATCAACGCCGCCCATAGACAACCGCAACACCGCAAGAGCTGCGAAAGCGTTGCCGGCCTTTTAGGTATGTGTAGGCTTGTTTTTTGAAGGTGCCAATGTCGTATTGATTCGGAAAGACCGCTGAAGGTAGCTGGTTCAACAGAGCGGTGGTGCGTGGAAAGAAGTTTCGACACAAGCGCACCGTAGTAGATCGCCACTCATCCAGATGATGGGGATGAAACTTTTCTAATGGCGTTAAAAAAACGTGAGGCTTACCGATGTTTGCTTGCCTGTTGGCGGCGGTCCGAGCAAGTTCGCCGAGCGAATTCGCGAGCGCCGCGCCGAGTCGCGAACAATCACTCCTGGCCGCGGAGTGAGCGCGCAGAGCCAGTGTTGCCAACCTAAAATTACAATACATAGGTCAGTGGTCGGTAAACTAGTCATACAAAAGAACCCAATATCTTCTTCTTAATCGCTCACTCTTGGCAGATGTGGTCGTGGTCGCGATGCGATCTGATCTTGTTTATTTATTTAATTTTTGTTTCACATGTAAACAACATTCCTCCCACATTAATTGTAGCGAAACGGCTCTCTGTTAGTAAAAATAAAATAAATAAACAAGACCAGACCGGCTCGTGACCACGTCACGACAAAAAGTATCCTCTAGAATGAGAATAGTCTTGATTGCTATCTAGGATCAGCTTATGGGGGGCAGGAGTCGATTGTGTTAAAGTGAGCATATTACGAAAATTTTGCTACGGCGATAAATGTGGATACACGAATTGCCTCTTCGATAACGATCTGAACCAAAGTCTATATCTCATCTGACGGGCCACTTTAGTTTTATTATTTCCTTAATTCCTCACCATCCGTCACGTCCTGATTCCCACGAGGGCGAGAAGCGACTAATGGGGAGCTGTTTCGCTGCGATGAATGTGAAAGGAAGAATGGATGAAAGGATGGATGAGTGTGTAAGAGGCGGGGAGGGTGTGCCGGGATCGTAGCGAATGGAGCTCCGTGGTCTCTGCCAACCCCTACGGGGGATAGGTGTGAATATATAATAATAGTAAAAACTATCTGCTTTCGAGTCTTACCTTCCAGCCAAGTCTTGCTGGTCCGTGTCCAAGTCGCAAGCGAGCGTCGTCGTGTTCTTGCCCTTGGTGATGACCGGCATCTGTGACCAACGAAACTACTTGAGAATATTTAATATCGGAATAGGGCAGGAACTTCATTATCATCAGCAGCCTGCGGCAGTCCACTGCTGGACGTAGGCCTCCACCACGGAGCGCCACCTAGCCCGATCTTCGGCTACACGCATGCAGTTTCTGGCAGCCGCCCTGCGCAGATCGTTGCACCATCTAGCCGCGGGGGCGTCCCACGCTACGTTTACCGAGACGTGATCTCCACTCCAGCACTCGTCTGCTCCAACGATCGTCGGATCTCCGACAAACGTGAGCAGCCCATTGCCACTTTAGTTTGCTAATTCGAAAGGCTATGTCGGTGACTTTAGTTCTCTGACGGATTTGTTCTATTATATTAGCTATAAATGTACTCAACATTTTCATCATACAATTGTTAAAAACAAAATACATATAGATGTCGACGCAAAAAAGCAAAATGGGAACTTACCACTGAAGCCAAAAAAGATTTCCGAAAAAGTTGATCCGTACAAAATTCTCCGTAACTCAACCGCTCACCGTACGAAGCGCGGTAGTTAAGTTACCACTCAGACGGCGGTTCTCTGCGGGAGTGTGGTACTTCCCCGGGCCAGCGAGCCGGCCCATTCATGCCACAGACAAATATTATGCCATTCTTGACAAAGCGTTCGTCTGCAGCGTGGCTCTACCACTTACTTTGTCTTGTATCTTTACGCCAATTGCATGTCTCTCTACACTGTTTAGACCCCCTCCTATTATTATCCCTCCCAATAAATCCCTCCTATCTCACAAGCAAGTCTCAGAAAAGCGGATTGGCGACCTCAGTGACAGTTAAAATATGAATATTTATGATTACCCAGGCTTGGAATGGTGTACTGTCCTAAATATTTACCTTGAAGCTCGGCGAGCACATTCCGAACAAGTATCTCTCGAATGTGACCTTGAAGTCATCAGCAAACATCAGCGCAGCCCCATCGGAAGGCTGTTGAAGGAAAAAAACCAATTAGAAATGTAGTAATTATTTCATGGATAAGAGAACTAAAATAATTATTATAACCGGCATGCAATATTATTGCTTGATATTATAAGACAACAATAAAACTATGTTTGACTTTTCCCGCCAACTTACATCAGTGATGTTGTGTTTTTATTTCATTTTCACAATTTTATATTTTTATCAGTAAGAATGATACGAAATAAATTAACTTAACAAGTCAATCTACTTAAAAAGTCACCACACATACATATATTTTAAATCACTTTATTTCTACGCCTTAATCAGACATATATAGAGTAATAAGCCACCAGAATCCATGAAGCCAATATAACTGATAATATCATCAGATTATACAATATTAATGAAAATAAAAACACAACGTCACCAATGGTAACTTGGCGGGAAAGGTAAAGTCAAAACTATAGTTATTTATTTATTTATTTGATGGCAATTAGTTTTAACTATTATGCCAGTATGAAATAAAATACAATAACTTCAAGTCTCTTGAAATGTAACTATTTAGCTTGGTCTCGTTACGTTTTTATAAAATGGTGGCAATTCTACCAAAAACTATTATGACATTTTTCAGTCAACTTAAAATGTCACGATGCATGCATTTATTTCATATCACTTCACTTATATGTCTTAATCGAACTATATTGTATAATACGCCACCACAATTTAACAATATAACTGATAGCAATATAACATTATGAAAATGAAATAAAAACAACGTCACTGATGTAAGTTGGCGGGAAAAGTCCCAAAACTATATTTTTTTTTCTTTTTTTTGATGGCAATTAGTTAAAACTATTATGCCGGTGTAAAGTAAAATACAATAACATCAAGTCTCTTAAAATGTTACGTTTTGATAAAACGGTGGCAATTTCACCAAAAACTTCTATGGATTTTTTCAGTCAACGCAAAAATTTACGATACACGTATTTATTTGATATCAAATCACTTATACGCTTTAATCGAACTATATTGTATAATACACCACCATAATTAACAATATAACTGATAATAACATCAGATTATGAAAGTGAAATAAAAACACAACATCACTGATGTAAGTTGGCGGGAAAAGTCCCAATACTATACTTAATATTAACAACTTTGAGTTAACTTTTTTAAAAAACACATTAAAAAAAGAATTTAAGAGATTTTGCATAATTGTAAAATAGGGATGTTGTCTGTACTTAAATAAATACACATTTTTTTCTGTGAAACAATAACTTCCATCATGGAAATCCTAAAAAACATAATAATTTAGTTAATTTTTTTATGGAATTTAACTTTTATTTAATATTCAAAGTAATGATATAATTACTTTAAATATTACCTCTTAAGTCACGTGATGGCAAACGCCAATCCAAGTGCGTAATATACAAACCACGTGACTAGTATAACCGTTTCGAAATGAAATGACAATTAATCAAATTAATTTGAAAGCTCAGTAAAGCCACACCCAAATTAAAAATACTAATTTATGTATAAACACAAATTAACCAATAAATGTAGGAATGTAGCACAATTTATTTGCGCTGTCCAAATATCGTTCGATACATCGCGATCGCACGAGCCAATGTCGGCCATATTTCTTTTTGATTACCAGCTGTTTGATTTTTAAAATGGCGCCTACATATATACAGTCTATTTAGCTTCGGTGTTTTATTTTTAATCAAGTATGTTAGCAGAGACGGATTTAACACTTTTAACGCCAATAGGCTATTCGGACTTTGCCCTCCGTCCCCACTACAGTTCGATAACCTAGTTCCCAATCATAATAATTACAATGTTTTTGATGATTAATTAGCAAGCGTTACTTTGCAGAAATCCATCACTATGTGGACAGTTAGAACTTTTACTTAGCTAAGAGCCGCGATAAGCAAACAACAATAGAAAATTAATAATGTGTGTTTTCCTGCTGGATGATGTGGATTTACGGGGAACTTAAACTAAATCTTACCGAAAAACGGCCGTCAGCAACTCTCCACCCATCAACCACTATACACAACACCAAACGGTTGTCTTCCGTAGAATCTACTATACCTGAAGATGCCTCGTGTTGAGGCGAAACACGTGTCGTTTGCAAGATGGAAAAGTGGTAGCGTGTATTTGGTGTTTTGGATAGTGGTTGGTGGATGGAGAGTTACTGACGGCCGTTTTTCGGTAAGTTTTAGTTAAAGTTCCCTGTAAATCCACTTCATCCAGCAGGAAATCACACATCGTCTCAATAGCAATCTCAATCTTTTCCCGTTATTAGTATAATTGTAACTAGGGAACCCTAGATAATTTCTACAATCAAACGATTTACTTAAAATGATTAATGGAGTCCGGCGTTACTTTGCGGAAATCCATTACTATGTGGAGAAAAACTGAGAAACGGCCGTTGGCAACTCTCCACTTCCCAGTAACTTAACGGTTGTCTTCCATATAGTCTACTATACCTGAAGATGCCTCGTTTTTCGCCACGTGGTTTTGGTGTTGTTGATAGTGGTTGAAAAGTGGAGAGTTGCTAACGGTTCTTTTGCGGTAAAATTTAGTTTAAGTTTCCCATAAATCCACTTCTCCCGGTAAAAACCCACAATACTACAACAAAGACATAACCGAACTATAAAGTTGCTTGCACTATTAATCTACACACATTGCCATGTTGTCAATAGATGAGAAAAATATAACAAAAGGATTCCTGCAGAGTTTCTTTCGCTGTTTTTTCTCCTTTGACAGGAAACTCATTACAAAATGTTGCCAAAAGCTTAATTGTTCGTGGATTCACGTTTGACAAATGAAATGTAATTTGGGTACACTTCCGTTAGCCGAGCGCAAGCAAATAAAATCGCCAAATACTGTCTAAATTTCTAACAATGTAACCTAACCTTTTTACTCCCGCGTGAAAAACCTAACCTAACCTTTTTTCCCGCGTAAAAAACCTTACGTAACACAATAAATCCCATATTTTCATCATTTTTTTAAAAAAATTAAGATAGAAGAATAAAAGGAAAACATGCTTTGTTTTGAATTAATTTCGAGAATAGAGCACATGGCCTCAAACGAACGTACATTATTTGGCGATTTTTCGCTTGTAAGGTTAGGTTTTTTTACGTGGGAAAAGGAGCTTAGGTTAGGTTATAAGAAAACTAGGCATTTTTTCGCGTCCGGCTAACGGAAAAGTACCGTAATTTCTTATGTCGAAAATAAAGAATGTGATTTTGAAATAAATTTGATTTGATAGTAATATGTATATATACCTTTACATTCAGAACTAGAAAAAGTTTATTTGTGACACCTTTTTTTTACAATAATTAATCTTTGCTTATAACCTTAATAATATCATATTAAATAAATTTGATTTGAAAATAACATTTAAAGAGATTCATTCCACTTGTAGTATCAGCATGATACATGTTGTGTAGCGCATTTGAATCCATTTACGCAATTCAGAAATTGGACGAACTCCAATGGTTTGCCACTCGAGTAGTGTGAAAACTCTCCACCGTTCGATCGATATTATGAATCAGATTTAATTGGTTCGCTTCGAGATGATAAATCGAGGTGAAATTATGAATCAGATTTAATCGGTTTGTTTCGAGATGATAAATCAAGATGAAATCATGAGCTATATAATAAACATTTACACATTATAATAAATAAATATTAAATTTATTTATTTATTCCAAATACTAAAAAATAGCAGCGCAGATCGTCGCACCATCTAGCCGGGGGGCGTCCCACACTACGTTTACCGAGACGCGGTCTCCACTCCAGCACTCGTCTGCTCCAACGATTGTCGGATCTCCGACAAACGTGACCAGCCCATTGCCACTTTAGTTTGCTAATTGGAAGGCTATGTCGGTGACTTTAGTTCTCTGGCGGATTTGTTCATTCGAAAACATATCTACCAAAGAAACTCCGAGCATAGCTCGCTCTCTCTGTAGCTCTCTGAGCGACTCTGAGCTTGTGAAGCAGACGGACTGTTAGTGGTGCTAGTTAGTGTTTCCACACCGTAAGAGAGTACAGATAGGACACACGCGTAAAGGCGAAGATCGAGTTAGGTGGCATTTTTTGGGGGAGGCCTATGTCCAGCAGTGAACTGCCGCGGGCTGTTGATAATGATGATGAAAAGTAACTTCAACCGGCGAGCTCGTATGAAGAGAGAGAGAGAGAAGAGAGAGTTTGTTGGAGGTCTGACAACAATTGAAATATACGAGTGTTGGTGCGCAAATCACATTCTGGAAAATGTAGTCTGCTGTCTGCTGCCGTCTGCTTTAAAAACTCAATCGCTCAGAGAGCTATACTCGGAGTTTCTTTGGTAGATATGTGAGTGCTCCGAGGAATTGTTTGGAGTAATTCCCGCCGCCGAATTCCACAACCGCACAACTTGTCATAAAGAAAAGTTTCATCCCCACCATCTGGATGAGTGGCGATCCACTATGGTGCGCTTCTCTTGAAACTTCTTTCCACGCACCACCACTCTGTGGAACCAGCTACCTTCAACGGTCTTTCCGAATATAACTAAAAGGCCGGCAAAGCTTCAGTGATTTCTGCTTCATTGATTTCTTTCCATCAGGTGACAAGCCTGCTCGTTTGCCTTCCGATCCTATAGAAAGATCTCGTAACCTGCTTTGGTTGAAAAGTCAAGTAACATAACCAGCGAACCAGACGGTCTTTATAGAGTTTATATATATGTTTGGCGAACTTCCAGACTCTGGATACGTGGGCAGGATTATTATTTATCTGTATATCACCTGGAGGAATAAACACGATGGTAATTTGGCAAGGGAGCCTGTCCGATTACGAACGATACTATTTCGACACCGATTATCGATACAGATTGTTGTTTTCATTGGATAGGAAGGCACACGAGCAGGCGTGTCACCTGAATGGAAAGCAATCAATGCCGCTCTTAGACCTCCACGGTGTTATAGACATTGCAAACATGTAGGATTATTTTTTGTCGTACCGTCGGAAACACAGCTGGAGATAACTGGTTCCACAGGGTAGTGGAGCGTGGAAAGAAAGTCGGGAAAATCGCAACGTATTAGACCGCCATTCATCCAGATGGTGGGGAGGAAACTTTTAACGAATATCCTGTCAAACAACTATAGTTTTAAACACCATCGTTATGTTCACAGGATATTCACGGGAAGAAATACAACCCTACGCTGGTATCAACTCAATGTTTTTGTTTTAGGAATTGTTATTTACCTGGAGCCTTTACAATTCCTAGAATATTTATCTTCATGCGGAGTTTGAACCTGCGTCTATTGACTCCGGAGAAGATAACTCCGCAACTGAGTCAATTAGACCGTGTTTTTTATATAAGTTTTTGTTTCACATTTAAATCATTAAAATATTTTGGCAGTATGTTGAAATGTTTCTGCCAGTGGCAATAAAAAAAATTGAAATGTCAAAGCGTCGAGAATCAATAAGATTGTAAGTGTCAACTCGTAGCTTTATTTATTAAGCAATTAATGTATAAAGTAAACCGCTCTATTAAAATGTAAATTAATTCGTAAGATTAATTGTAACATTTTTTTTTAATTCTTACTATCAGTTCATATATATGTATATATATATATATATATATATATATATATATATATATATATATATATATATATATATATATATATATATCTATATATAGAGTAGTTTCGGGTATTATGGCCTACTCGGCCAATATGGCCAGTCTCATTTTCTCCGACACCAACCAACATCAGCGGTAGACATATCCGCCATATTGTTGCGCCCCTTCCCTTGACTCCTTCACTCGATTCCTGCGTTGCAGCGACTGCACGTGTGTCCAGTGCATGCGACGATCGAAAAT
The DNA here is from genome assembly GCA_031353405.1 of Baronia brevicornis. Taxonomy (NCBI): domain Eukaryota; kingdom Metazoa; phylum Arthropoda; class Insecta; order Lepidoptera; family Papilionidae; genus Baronia; species Baronia brevicornis. Next base: position 58,657 of record JASFAT010000095.1, read on the forward strand.
TACCTGATTTGATGTTATTTTTTGGTAAGTTTTACTCATTCTTGTTCTTTAAATAATCATTGTTTTTATATTGTAAGTGCACAGTTTTATAGGTAAACTTTTAATTAATAGTGTGGTCATATTTTTTAAGCACACACATTAACTAGTTTTTAGTTTAGAATTTTATTCGTCAAAAACGGTACGTACGGCCATTATGGCTCAGTACGTAGGTGGGTAATATGGTCTACCGTGCCATATTGGCCACTCATAACATAAATCTTTCTACATACCATTATTTTTTTTTTCTATAGGTTATGCCTCCACGAAAACCAATTTCACAAAGAAAACGCCAAACTTGCTGCAAGGTATCGATGAAAAAGACAATCGAAAATGTTCGAAATAAGAAAATAGGCTTACTGAATGCTTCCAAACTGTATAAAGTACCTCGAACAACTTTAAGACGATGGCAGCTACAATAGACCTACCAACCATTGTAGCGACTCATACAAAATTGGGAAGAAAATCTACGTTATAAGAAGAACTAAAGAAACAATTAATACAGTATATGTTAGCAATGGAAGCTAAGTTGTTCAGTTTAAAACGAAAAGATGTGATGAGTTTTTAACCTACCAACTGGCGATAAAAAACAATATCACCCATATCTTTTCCCCGAAAAATGAAAGTGCAAGTAAAGAGTGGCTAAAATCCTTTTTAGAAAGGTATCCGGAGCTATCTCTTTGCCGCCCAACAGGAATTTCATTTGCCAGGATAAAGGGATTTAATAAAGAAAGTGGAGACCATTTCTTAAATATTTATGAGAAATTGATAGATGACTACAAGTTCCCTCCAGACAAAGTTTTCAATGTGGACGAAACTGGCATAAATGTTGTTTCATCCCAAATGCCCAAGGTTCTGAGTCAAAAGGGGAAACAACAAATTGATGCTTTAACATCTACTGAAAGGGATAGGCTTTGATAACTTGCGTGATAAATATGAGTGCTGAAGGAGGAGTCGTTTGTTCCACTCATGGGTATATTCCAGATAAGAGCTATGTTTCTGATGGGAAGTTTTTGTATTGTGATGATTGCTATTCTATAAATAACAAAGGTGAAATATAGGTTCAATGCCTATGTTGCAAATTATCGGCTCATGAAGAATGCTCAGGAGTGGTAACAGACTTTTCTTCTACGAATTTTAGTCTGCAAAATAATGCAAATTTATTTTTATATTTTATTTGTTATGGTGGGCAATATGGCTCACTTCATTTGTGGCTAATATGGCCCTAGGCCATATTATCCTACTACGTTTGAATTTTGAAGATTATTCAACATTAACAAAAACGTTTATTTATGTTATGTTTTGAAGTTAATAACCTTAAATTTACAATTGTTGATTACTATTAAGTTCAAAGGACTGATTTAACCAATAAAAACTGTTTAATCTCTTAAATCTGGTATTTTATTTAGAAAAAGGCTTATGGTGTGCCATATTACCCGAAGTTACTCTATATATATTCTGCCTACCCTATGGGAAACAGGCGTGACAATATGTATGTATGTGTGTAATAAAATAGTCTTTTATTTATCCATTCAAGTTCAAATACTTTTTTAAACTTGTGGATGACACTTTATGATGTAATACAGTTTTTTCAAATATAATATATACTAAATATTTTAAAATAATCAAGAGAGTGATGAATGTGGATGAAGCAAAGAAGTGCGAGTTTTGTAGCAGGTGGAGGTCTGCGGTCTCTACCTAACCTTACGGGAAATAGGTGTGATAGAATATTATGTCTGTATGTATGTATATAGGAATGTTTATGGTATTTTTTATGGAATAAGCAGGTAAAGTTACAAGCGTGTGGCCCGATGAAAACAAAAACGCCTCTCATAGACAACCGTAAGACTATATATATAACGGAAACTTTGTCGGTTGTGTGTTCTTTATTTTTATTTCTTATAATAAATAACTCAGCGCCGAATTTGTTTTGTTATGTCCGCCATGACGTCGATACGTGGTCGAAGTCAGTTAAATACTTTACGTTCGATCTTTAGATGCCATAAAACATGTGCGCTTGTGTACACGGAGAATGTTTATACATGCTTTTTATAATGGTAAAATGTTTTTATATTACAAATCAATCAATCAACATCCAGCGGCGGACCACTGGAGTTCCGGAGGCCCAACACCCTCCCCTCCCTCGCTCCTCCCCCTCCCAGTCCCACAATGTCACTTTCCTTAAAGGTCGGAACGTACGCACTGCCTATGGCGCTGCGGATGTCTATGGGCGGCGTTGATTGCTTTCCATCGGATGACACGCCTGCTCGTTTGCCTTCTTATCTCATAAAAAAAAGTTTCCACCAGCCGCCCTGTGCAGATCGTCGCGCCATCTAGCGAAGGGGCGTCCCACACTACGTTTGCCGAGACGCGCTCTCCACTCCAGCAAAAATTAATTATTGTAAAATAAGGTGTCAAAAGAGGCTTCAGTGAGCCTTGGGGACTAAATAACTCCAAAAAATGTCTAATGCAGAAAGCAACAGGAAACCACTGCACTAAGTTCCAAAGAAAATCACCATGCAGAAAACAGCGAATTTGTCATGAAATGGAAGCCTCACGAACCGCTGGGTGAAGTCAGGTGCTAGCGATCTTCAGACATTTTTTTTATGGGATAGGAGGGCAAACGAGCAAGCGTGTCGCCTGATGGAAAGCAATCAACGCCGCCCATGGACAACCGCGACACCGCAGGAGTCGCGGAAGCGTGGCCGGCCTTTTAGGTATGTATAGGCTTGTTTTTTGAAGGTTCCAATGTCGTAGCGGCTCGGAAAAACTGCCGAGGGTAGCTGATTCCACAAACTGGTGGTGCGTGGAAAGAAGTTACGGGAGAAACGCACCGTAGTCAATCGCCACTCATCCAGATGGTGGGGATGAAATTTTCCTTTACGGCGAGTTGTACGGTTGTGGGATTCGGCGGCGGGAATTATTCCAAACAATTCCTCGGAGCACTCCCCATGATAGAAGCGGTAAAAAATGCATAGGCATGAAGCATCGACCAGAGAGAGAGATAATAATGAAATAAATACGCAACGTCACTGATGTAAATTAGCGGGAAAAGTCCATAGTAACTTTTTTACATTCGTACAATGCTCGTCATAATACCGCCAAAGTGAAATTTATTAACAGTCACAATGTAGTGTCGCCAGCACTAAAAACTCTCGAAAATAGTTTCAATGTCGCATATTAAATTTTTTTTGCGGTCGCGGTAATCACTTGAATTTGAATATGCGAGGAGATATAAAATATGTATATTTGGAATAACATCAATAAACATATATTTTTTTGTATTTGTGTTATATTATGTGAGAGAAAAAGTTAGCGAGTCACTTGTAGAAAGTTATTTATTTTTGTTTTTGTTTTATGGGATACGAAAGCAAACAAGCAGACATGTCACCTGATGGAAAGCAATCAACGTCGACCATAGACATCCGTAGTTCCATAGGCACTGTAGAAGTGTTGCTGACATTTAAGAAATGTGTAGATTTTTTTTGAATATATGGACAGTCAAAAGTTTTACTTAGCTAAGATCCGCGACAAGCAAAACAATAACAGAAAATTAATAATGTTTTAAATTAAAATTTCGCCCCAACACGAGGCATCTTCAGGTATAGTAGACTCTACGGAAGACAACTGAAAAGTGCCTGTACTTTTCGTTTTTTGGTTTAAGTTCCAAATAAATCCACTTAACCCATCGGAAAAACACATTATTAATTTTCTGTTATTGTTTCGCTTGTCGCGGATCTTAGCTAAGTAAAACTTTTGACTGTCCACATAGTGATGGATTTCCGCAAAGTAACGCCTGACTCCATTAATAATTTTTTTTTAAGTTCTAATTTCGAATCGGTTTGCAAACCCCGTTGGAGGTAGCCGGTTCCACAGGGTCTATTTATTACCGAGCTAATCACTCTAATTTTATATCCCGATCGAAAATTGAGATTTGTTTTAGAAAACACAATATAGATTTTGAACCTGTAGTTATTTGTGTATAGACTTTAAGAAAAGAGAAAACGTAATAAATCGCAAAATTAAAACTTGCCACCAGAGCCAAAAAAACATTTAAGATTTCAGAAAAAATTGTATCTCAGTTGACGCTCAAACTTTTTGGTTGGTTCTCGCTGAAAACCAGCGCCAGTCGCTCCAATTGAACGTCTGGCATGTGCTGAGCTGCCTACCTTGCTCACAAGAACCATTTTGTGACACTTGTTAGATTGAAATTATATTCTTTTTGTTTTGTTTATTTGTATATTATAATATTTTTAAGGTTTTAACTTTAGCTATTGTAAAAAAAATGTGTCATAAATAAAGCTTATACTAGTCTATTCTATTTCTATTCAAAAATAGTTTTGAAGATTCTACGTAGAATTTTGTTTCTGATACGAATATACAATAACAATTTATTGACATCTCATTCATTAAAAAACGCGACACCGTGTCACGGTTGCCCATGCTTTCCAACAGGCGACACGTTTGCCCTCCTATCTCATAAAAAAAAAAATATGAGAGCGATGTCGTGGCAAAAGTTGAGAAAGGGATGCTAAGATGGTTTGGTCACATAGAGAGGATGTATGAAAGGCGAGTGATAAGAGAAATTTACGTTGCGGATGTGGATGAAAGGGTCGGTAGAGGAAAACTAAAAAGAACATACCTTGACCAAATTGCCTAAGTTCTTAGGCCAGGTCAAAAGTGGTGGTGATTTGGTGTGTTAGCACTTAGGTATGCAATACTTTTCAAAATCGCACAAAACAAACGACAGTTTTGTATAACAACACATCCGTTACACGATAAAGCCGTAACGAACGCCATCTATTGAAAGTAATTGAAAGTAAAAGAAAGAAACATAATTTTTCATTATTCAAATTTTCTTTATGTTTTCCATATATTTTTTATTCGTTAACCTTCCATGTATTATGGCGAACAAAATAAAAAAAAATTATTCAAATAGGTCGAGCCGTTTTTGAGTTTTAGCGGGAATAATCGGGATGACTGTTGTGGGATGTAAAACGTCATGAGCCAAGCTTAGACAATGGTAAGCAAACCACTCTGACACGTTAGTGATTTTAATTGTGGCGTCATATAGTTTTAGTATGTGTGAAAATGTCAGATTTTGTGGCAAATAATCTTCATTGTCATTTCATTCAAATGAAAATGGCGGCTGAAACGCATCGCAAGCTAACAAAAGTTTACGGGAATGCTGCTCTAAGTGAAACAACTGTATATGTACACATTTTTACACAATTAAATTGCATTTTTATATAAAAAAGAAGCGATAACTTAGTTGCGCACTTAATAGATATAGATTAACGCCACGATAAGATACTGCATAAATTAGAAACAATATAAAAGAAACAGTATAATAGACACAGCCAAAAGTGGGACACTATACCGAATCATTTTAGTTCAATGTTTTGTTAAAAATACACAATTTATTTTGTGAAAGTTGTACGTATACGTGACGCACGAACTTTTGGCAAATGTATCGTCTTAGGGTTGCCAGCTCACGGCGTCTAATACTGCAATAATTTGAGGTAAACAGGTGTTTCGCGTGCATTGGGAATTAATTTTATAAGCGCCCCGTTATTCGGGGTCAATGTGATACCTTTTCTGCTTGTGTGGATGGAATAGTCGGAAACGTGGATGGAAGGGTCGGAAGAGTAAGACCACGAAAAACGTACCTTGACCAAATTGCTGAACTTTTTAAGAAAGGCCAGGTCAAGAGTACTCTCAACCGGCGGGCTTGCACGAGGAGAATAATGAGTGTGGAGGAAGCAAGGGAAGTATGCCGAGATCGTAACAGATGGAGATGTGTCTCTACCTACACCTACGGGAGACAGGCGTCACGATAAATTTCTGCTTGTGTTTCACCCTAAAGATGCTTTGTTTCGTGGCAAAGAGCAATCAATCAATATTTTCTTTTAGTTGATGGTTGTCGAGTTTGTTTAATAAACTTTATTGTTGAGGTGCCCTCACAGCAAACCTGGGTGACTAGGAGATTTTTTTTTATGGGATAAGAAGGCAAAAGAGCAGGCGTGTCACCTTATGGAAAGCGATCAACGCCGCCCATAGACTTCCGCAGCGACTTGGGAATGGGAGGGGGAGGGGAGGGGGGAGGGTATTGGGCTTCCGGAACTCGGCCGTTCACCGTACTAAGCGCGGTAGGTAAGCTACCACTCAGACACCGGTTTTCTGCGGGAGTGTGGTACTACAGTTCCCCGAGCGAGCCGGCACATTCATGCTACAGACAAATATTATGCCATTCTTGACAAAATATTCGTCTGCAGCGTGGCCACACAGGATCTTATTAATTTGTTAGGGAAACAATTACAAAGAAGCTCCATGGTCTCACTAGCGATGCAAGGTATATTAAAATTCGTCATAGTGAATCCCACGAGCCGCAAAGAAGGATGAGCCCTAGCAGAGTCCCGCCTGCTGAGGTAATGCACTATAGTTCCCGGGGGAGCTTGATCCCGGGACGGTCGGCACGCTTGCGACTAATCTCGCCTCTAGCCACGCATCCATTGACACGGCAGACCGTGAATTGGCGGAGCGGAAAGGAAAAGGATAGAGAAGAAAGGAAAGGGCAGGGGATAGGAAAGATGGATTTAGACAGGATGGTAGGGATATGATACTACCGCAACGGAAGACGAGGAGTGATACGGTAGTAGCTCGGGAGGCCGGGGTCGCGTACCCGTGTACCAATACAATAAATACCGGACAGGCGGCTAGTCAAATATACTCCCTAACCATCCATCAATATTGACAATAAATAATCCCTAGGTTAGGTTATAACAAATTACATCACACGTCAAGGGGGGGGCGGGTCAACGAAATGTAACATTGTACATATACTCTGTAATATTGTAACAATACTCGAAAATTATGTGTAAACCGAAAACTTAAAAATATTATTAAATCGATCTTATATATCGATATTTGTCACGAACATTAATTATATAAAAAACGAACTCGATGTACCTTATCTGCAAGTAATATGCAATACTTGTTGTTGGTTGCGGTGAATTTATTACATGATTTAGTTGTTTTTAATTTTATTGAATTGTATGTGTATTTATGTGTGTATGTGTATATGAGTATGAGTAGTAGAAAAATGAAACTACATCTTACTTGTTGATTCTAGTGGCAAAATTATAATATAGTTATGACAAATTATATGAACATACTCAAATACAGATTCAATGTCATCACTGTGGTCCGCGATCTGACCACGTTGATTCTCGCTGAAAACCAGCGTCAGGTGCTCCATTAGAACGCCCTGCATATGCTGAGCAAGAACCATTTTATGATACTTGTTAGATTAAAATTATTTTCTTTGTGTTTGTTCATTTGTATATTATAACGGTTTTAATTGTAGTTGTTGTAAAAAAAGTGTTATAAATAAAAAAAAATTCTATTTCTTTTTCAATGTAAAAGATTGGGTCCAAAATCAGTGGACACAAGATGATTAGGTTTTGTGTCTCTTATTAAGGTTATGAATCTTTTATAGTTTTTAATTGGTCTTTTGTATTTTCGAATACCTAAAATATTTGACTTTACGTTCATCATCAATAGCCTATGGCAATTTACTGCTGGACATAGGCCTCCCCGAAAAAGCGCCACCTAGTCCGATCTTCGGCTTCACGCATCCAGTTCCTGCCAGCCGCCCTGCGCAGATCGTCGCTCCATCTAGCCGTGGGGCGTCCCACGCTATGTTCGAGACGCGGTCTCCACTCCAGCACTCGTTTGCTCCAACGATTGTCGAATCTCCGACAAACTTGACCAGCCCATTGCCACTTAGGATTGCTAATTCCAAATGCTATGTCGGTGACTTTAGTTCTCTGGCGGATTTGTTCATTCCGAATCATATCTACCAGAGAAACTCCGAGCATAGCTCTCTGAGCGACTCTGAGCTTGTGCAGCAGACGGACTGTTAGCGTCCACGTTTCGCCCGACTTTACGTCCATTTTATAAAAGATTATTTTCAATTTAAAATAAAAACAATTGGAAATAATCTGTGTCTTAATTTAATTACTTCTTTATCTCAATTTAAGCTTACTACATTTTCGCTTTTTTGCGTCGATATTTCTTTTTTGTTCTTTGATGGCAATCAGGTTATAACTATTATGCCAGTGTTAATTAAAATAATGTCAAGGTATCTTGAAATGGCTCTAGTCAGCTTGTCACGTTGTCTTGATAAAATGGTGGCTTGTCTACCAAAACTTTCTGTGGACTTTTGCAGTCAACTTAATAAGTCAAGTATACACGCATTTATTTCATATCACCCCACTTATACACCTTAATCGAACTATAATGATATTTTTTTTATATATTTTTACGCCTATCCCCTGTAGGGGTTGGCAGAGACCACAGAGCTCCATCCGCTACCATTCATCGGAGCGAAACGGCTCTCGTTTGGTCGCTTCTCGCCTTCGTGAGAACCAGGACGTCTATATATAAGATGATATAATAATAATGATCTATAATAAGTAATAGTAACATAAGATTATGAAAAAAAGACATAACTGATGTAAGTTGATGTGAAATATCTAGAAATATATTTATTGCTATAAAAAATAATATAAAAATAGTTTACCTTTGGTGAACCTTTGGCTTCCGCTTGTGTCCTATTATCCGACATCTTCGCCTCGCATTCAAAACACCAAACTAACAACATTAACACACATATTCTATATCCGTTTAATTTAAAAAACGCCATTTTAAATTAATATTAAATAAATTTGTAATAATATCATCAAAATATATTGCTTGGAAGTTATTTATAAATGCAGATAATAAATATTATTGTGAAATTGAAAAAAAATAAGACGTAAAAAATGGCGGGATTTTTTAAAGTGTCACACCTCAATGGCAGACTCCAGTCAACTGGAAATTTGATGTTCAGACTGCAAGACGCGTATATTTTTAGCTTTTATCGAATATGCTTTTACACGTTCGCTGTGTTAAGGGATCTAAAACATCTCTTACGGGCCGTGTATTGGATGAGAGGACTAAAATAGTGTTTTCTCTCTCTGCGTAGGAAGCCACGTCTAAATGTTTACAATGCAATTAATACCTAATTTTTTTTTAAAATTAACTTTATTTACACGCCATAACTGCGTGCGAAATCATCTAAATATAGAACAATAAATTATGTGGAGTATTAGTTAGTGGTGGAGCCACGATGCAGACGAATATTTTGTCAATAATGGCATAATATTTGTCTGCAGCATGAATGGGCCGGATCGCCCGCCGTGGAAGTACCACACTCCCGCAGAAAACCGATGTTCGAGTGGTAGCTTAGCTACCGCGCTTCGTACAGTGAGCGGCCGAGTTCCGGAGGCCCAACACCCTCCTCCTCCCCCTTCCCACTCCCAATCCCACAATGACACTTTCCTTAAAGGTCGGCAACGCTCCCGCAGTGCCTATGGCGCTGAGGATGACTATGAGCGGCGTTGATTGCTTTCCATCAAGTGACACGCCTGCTTGTTTGTCTTCCTATCCCATGGGTGTTGAGCCTCCGGAATCTGCCGCTCAGCGTACAAAGCGCGGTAGCTAAGCCACGCGATACTTCCCCGGGCGAGCCGGCCCATTCACGCTACATACAAATATTATGCCATTATTGACAAAATATTCGTCTGCATCGTGGCTCTACCGCTATCGAATTTCTGTGCAAATGGCTGTTATATGTATAGTATTGGCGTCAGTTGGAGTTGTAAATGTCTGATTAGTTGTATCAACGAGTGTTTCGTGTTAAAAAGATTGATTAATTGTTCAATTATAGTTTTCTTTTGATCCTCGTTTTATCTCTTGCGTATCCGTCAATCGTCGGAATGTCTTAGACGCGAGGCAGGCGTTACAAGCTGAGAAAAGACGAATTTTTCTCGTAAATTTCAAATCGTATTTTTCCGTGTTTTGCAATATACTTCTAGTGCGCAAAGATAAACAGTGAAATTCATCCGTTTCAATCGCGGTCCAATAACGTATCAACACATATGGATTTTATTAAAACAACACATTTTATGACATTTGTTATTTTAAAATTATTTTCTTTTTGTTTTGTTTATTTTGTATATTATAATATTAAGGCTTTAATTCTAGTATTATAAATAGAATAGATTTTTTTTATTTATGACCTACAGCGGAATAACATATAGGCTACAATTTGTATGTATGTTTAATATTGTAAAATGAGCCATCTTGGCGTACGCTGCCTATACCATTGGAGTTACACAAAGATGATGTACCGTAGGATTGTTTGTCTTGAATAGTTCTAAATAAAAGTCCGCGACAGCATAAACCTTTTATGTGGAAGCAACTATGACCAAAATTGTGAACCATGAATTAAGTAAAAAAATATATACATTTATTTAAAATGATCTGTCACGAAACTTAATGTGGCAGACCAAATTCCACGCGAGCGAAGCCGCGAGCAAAGGCTAGTGTTGTATAAATAAATAATATTCATGCCAAAAGCAATGTTAGTGTTGGTAGTAAATCGGGTGCTGCATCAATAAACATCCGTCTACATTTCTGTTTGTAAAGTTAAACGTTAAAAATGTAGATCAGGGGTTGTCAACGTTTTTTTTTTATGGCAATAAGTTACAACTATTATGCCAGTGTCAAGTAAAATACGATAACAACAAATCTCTTGAAATGTAACCAGTCAGCGTATCACGTTACGTCTTGATAAAATTTAATTATTAATAATATTATTATTATAAAAAAAACGTTAATATTACTTGTAATTAATTGTAACAAGTAATATAATTTCTTTAAAGTCAATTCCTACTTTTTTCCAGTGATCTACACGCATGATATTTATTCCTAAGTTTATATCCTTATAATTATATATATATATATATATATATATATATATATATATATATATATATATATATATATATATATATATATATAAAGGGAGAGCTATTTTATTACTCTCGCTAAAACTTAAAAACGGCACGGCCGATTTGAATATTTTTTTTATTTTGTTCGCTATAGTACAGGGAAAATGTACGAATAAAAAAATATAGAAAAACATAAAATAAGTTCAAAAATCTATGGAAAACTTAAAAAAAACTAAAAAACTGAGGAATTTATTTAGATTTACCATGTTTAATTATCATATATATAAAATATAGATTATTCATTTATTCCAATTACAATAAACTTTCATCTAATATCTAAAATTCTGACCGTACATGATGCAATGAGTTTTATCGGTCTCGATGAATTGAAATTGGAAGATTGATAATCGCTGATCAAAAGTTAAAATCACATGAATTATGAGTGAAACGAAGTTCACCGTGTATAGTAAGTATCTTATATAAGAGAAGCAAAAAATACTTGAATGAACACAAAAATTTCATATTCAAGCAAAACGGGTCTTCCACACCCCACGCGTGTTTGGGGAGGTACTGAAACGTGCCTCGGGGGTAAACCCCACAACACGTGCGGCAATTTCGAAGGGGCGACAGCCCCCTAGTCACTGGTGCCGCGGTTCGCAGCGGTTTTTTTAGGCGTCCTGAGTTTTCACGTCGCGTCGTCTCTCTGGAGTAGGCACAATCATCCTAATCGGGCCTGTTGCCATTTGTCCTATCGTGTTTCTTCCCCCCCCCCCCCTTGGGGGCCGGGCGGCGACTGGAGGAGCTGACATGCAAGCGGGCGTCTTTCGGGTATGCGCTCTTGCATGGGCGCTAATTTGTTTAAGTGAGTATGTGGTCCCATTGTCAGCTCGGTCAAGCCAACCGGAGAACAAAACAAAAATTTCAACTGAAACAGGAAGGATGTCAATACTGGGAGAACAAGGATTAAATGGCAGAGAAATAGAAGGAAATAATGTGAGTGGATTACGACTTGCTCCCCATTCAATTTTGCCGGGTTTAATGCATTAGTGATACGTACGTATGACTACAGTACCTAGTATTGTATTTAATCCACCTTACCCCTGCTATCTTAACATTCGCTTTGTATTTCTCAATGACTCAATCGAGATAAAAATAAATAAATAAAATTGAACAATACATAACGTCACTGCTGTAAAATGCCGGTAAAAGTCCCAACAATGGATGTCATAAAATTTTCAATGTGCGATAACAATACAGATAATAAAAACAAGATGTAAATCTGCCGATTTATGACTACAACAGTAAACCCGACATAAGCAGGTTTATAACATTTTGTAATGATTGGACTAACCTATGAAAAAAATACTAGATTCTGGACTTTTCGTGTGTCGTGTACGTTTAATTTACTTTAATAACGATATGTTTTGTAGTGTAATATAGTTGTATATTATAATAATTATGACGTATAAACGAAGTGATATGAAATAAATGCGTGTATTGTTAAAGTTAAAGTTGAGTGAAATGGTTCATGGAAGGTTTTGGTAGAATAGCCGCCATTTTATCAAAACGTTAACGATAAGTTAACGTTTAGTTAGCGACAAGTTAGCTTGATCTTTTTGACAGGTGTAAATTTTTCTAATCGACATAACTTTGCAATGACGAACATATTATTTTCTTAATTTAATAATTTTAAAAATTGTAAAAATATTAAAAAAATACATATAACACAAAAGTCCCTAAAGATTCAAGCGTTTTACGAAATTTTTAAGACTTTTTATTGCTTCAAAGTAAAATTTAAATAGGAACACTGAAAATAATAGACGCTTGTACAATGTTACATCGGTCGGACGGATGGGACACGAATAACAGGCAGTATACAGTATAGATTATAACTAGTTATATTTCAAAAGATCTGATGTTATCGTAGAAGAAAGTAGAAGTTTTTGATAGAATGGCCAATGCCAAGACATATACATACATATAATTACGACAGTTTCCCATAGGAGTAAGCAGAGACCTGTCCACCGTAAATTTTTCCCGTTAGGTGATGTGTGTTTGGTGTTGGTGTTGTTGATAGTGATTAGGGAGTGGAGAGTTGCTGATGGCTGTTTTTCGGTAAGATATAGTTTAAGTTCACCATAAATCCACTTCTTCCAGTAAAAAAAACACACATTATTATTTTTCTATTTTTGTTTGCTTGCTGCAGATCTTAGCGAGGCAAAAATTCTAACTGTCCACATAGTAATGGATTTCCGCAAAGTAACACCTGACTCCATTAATCATACTTCATTGTTATTGTGTGTGATTTATCTATCAATTTATAAAAAAACCGAATTAACGTTTTGTACAAACAAATTGGATAGATCTAATTTAGTATCACGTAATAATGATTTATGACAAAAACAAATGTTATACATAAAATGTTATAGCGCTCTTGGAAAACGTATTATGGTATACATAATACGTTTTCCAAGAGCGCTATAACATTTTATGCGGTTGTGTTCTGACAATTCATTCGATTTCCCCGCCAACGTAAACATTAGGGTACTTTATAATCTGTGAAGTGACCGGTGCAAGGCTCTCAGATTGTATTGTAGGTACACAAAAATCTAATGGATATCTTACGTAATCATTTGTATAGCAGATTGCAATGTTTAATTGGACACAATAATGAGAATTAAAATATGCAATAACTGAAATGTCGTTTTTAATTTATATTCTTTACTCATTTTTTCTTTTCTTTGATGGCAATTAATTAAAAATATTATGCAAGTCAAGTAAAGTGGAATGACATCAAAAGTCTCGAAATGTCTAGTCAGGTTGTCACGTTACGTCTTTATAAAATGGTAGCTATTCTACCAAAACCTTCCATGGACTTTTTCAGTCAACTAAAAAATCACAATACACGCAATATTATACTATGTTGTATATTATACCACCACAATTAATAACTGATAATAATATAAGATTATGAAAATAAAATAAAAACACAACGTCACTGATGTAAATTGGTGGGGAAAGTCCATATCTAATCTTGCTATTTTAAAAATAAATGTATAGAGAGCAAAGGGTTTTTTAATTTTTTTTTTAAAGCAAAAGTTTGTTTAATTCATTCCAAATTAAAAATAATATTCACTGGGTAATATGCTAACACTTAAAGTAATAATGTTTTAAATTTATGTCACTTGCGTTTGGATCTGTTTATAAACATGAGGTTATGAACTAAAAAAACATAATTGGCGGGAGAAATATTTATTTTTATTGATGGCATTTAACTATAAATATTATGCCAGTGTAAAGTAAAATATAATATTAGAAAGTAACTTCAAATATATTAGTCAGTTGTCGCCTTATGTTTTGATCCATCAAAATTTCCTATTGACTTTAGCACTAAATTTAAAAAACTTTAACATATAATTTATTTCTATTTCTTTATCGAGTAATATTGAACAATGCTAAATTTAAACAAAAATCAATCTTAAGGTCGAGAACGGGTTCAATTCCCCGCACCATAATAAATATGATATTGTCGAATCTATATTAATTGACTCCAAAAACAGTAGCTCCACCAGGAAGCCCATTAGGTCATCGCGAAGATTGCTTAACATTAGGCAATTTTCTTATCCGCTTACCCTAGGCTTCTATAAAAAAAATAATGTCATAATAAATAAAAAAAATCTACCATAAATTTCACACAACAGGTGTACTGTATAAAAATTATGACACAATACATTCTCTTATTTTTTTTTCTTTGATGGCAATTAGTTATAACTATTATGCCAGTGTCAAATAAAATACAATAATATCCAATTTCTTGAAATGTAACAAGTCAGCTTATCACATTATATCTTGGTAAAATGGTGGCCATTTTACCAAAACCTTCTATGGACTTTTTCAATCAACTTAAAAAGTTATGATACACGCGTTTATTTCATATCACTTCACTCATACGCCTTAATCGAGCTATATTGTATAATACGCCACCACAATTAAACAATATAACTGATAATAATATAATATTATGAAAATGAAACAAGAACACAACGTCACTAATGTAAATTGGCGGTAAAAGTCTATTCCTTACTTAATTTTGCCTTTTTTAAAAATACATGTATAGAGAGCAAAGGTTTTTTAATTTTTTTTTAAAACAAAACACACATTATTATTTTTCTATTTTTGTTTGCTTGTCGCGGATCTTAGCTAAGTAAAAAATCTGACTGTTCACATAGTAATGGTTTTCCGCAAGGTAACGCCTGACTCCATTAAAAAAGTTATGATACACGCATTTATTTCATATCACTTCACTTATACGCCTTAATCGAACTATATTGTATAATACGCCACCACAATTAAACAAAATAAATGATAATCATATAAGATTACGAAAACACAACGTCACTGATGTAAGTTGGCGGGAAATCTACCATAAATATCACAAAACAGGTGTATTGTATAAAAGTTATGACACAACACATTCTCTTAAATATAATTTATTTCATCGCTTTCGATAAAAGCAATTTGGTCAATTGGAGGCAATGACGTTTCGTGATACATTCGCATTGAAAACCATAATTCACTTAACGCATACACAATCGCATCGTGAACTCTGCCAACAGGATATTTCTGTGATACCATAAACAAATGTGCTAATATACATTTGTTTATGGTATTACAGCATGGTTATTTTTAATACTTTATATGACTTTGCCCGCAAACTTATATCAATTACGTTGTGTTTTTTATTTCATTTTAATAATCTTATATTATTATCATTTACATTGTTCAATTATGGTGGTGTATACAATATAGTCCATAGGTTTTGGTAGAATAGTCACCATTTTATCGTAACGTGATAAGTTGACTAGTTATATTTCAAGAGATTTGATGTTATCGTATTTTACTTGACACTGACATAATAGTTATAACTTCACATATACGCCTTAATCGAACTATATTGTATAATACGCCACCACAATTAAACATTAAAATTGATAATAAAATAAGATCATAAAAAAGAAATAAAAACACGTCACTGATATAAGTTGGCGGGAAAAGCCACGTTAGTATTTATTAATAACTTTGATAAATGAAAATTTCACGTTTGGCAAGACCTCACAAAGGTCATAGTCTTATTGTTGGGATAAAAGTCAACAACCCGCTTTGTATTACTGGCGAAAGCTTAAAGTGAACGCCCAAGAACAGAGGGCAGAGAGTACGTAACGGGTCTTTTCCCGCCAATTTATTTTAGTGGCGTTTTGTTTTTATTTCATGTTAATAACCCCATGTTATTATCAATTACATTGTTTAGTTCTGGTGGCGTATAAAAAACTAAAATTTAAAAACTGCAGTATGTATTTATCTCTAAAATATTGTTAATAAATAGTTCAAATGATTATATTGGGTTGTCCGGAAAGTTCGTGCCGATTTTCGGTAGGTAGCCCGAGAGACCTGACTGAATATATCACTATTATTGAAAACAAATGTCATGTGTGTACATATTCTAAAAGAGATCGCTTCAGTCATATTTGGCAAAAAAGTTTGGTTACGATTCATTGTTTTGTATGCCTTAGAATATGGTGGCAAATGAAGTGCATTATAGGCATTTAATGCTTTTGTTTTTTCCGAAAGGCCAAAAATGCCACACGAGCGGCAAATAAGATATGTGCTGTTTATGGCGAGGATGCTGTAGCCGAAACTGGTTTGCTCGGTTAAAAGCTGAAAAATTCGACCTGGAAGATCAAGAACGTAGGTCGGCCGTCCACCACAGACGAAGATATGATTAGAAACGAAATCGAGAACAACCCACGCTCGACGTTGACGTCAATTAGAAGAATGGTACCATTATAACTTAATAAATGTATATTAATATTTAAATGAGCTGCGTTTTAATTGTCTTAAAACATCGGCACCAACTTTATGGACAATCCAATAGTTTTACTCATTCAAAATTTGACAAAATGTATTTTACTGGGTGGCCAAATACTTTTGAGCGATAGATACATCTAATGTCACCCAATCTATATATATATATATATATATATATATATATATATATATATATATATATATATATATATATATATATATATATATATATATATATATATATATATATATATATATTAGGTGTACAAATAAGTTTCCGCGGTTTGTCAAAAGATGGCCCCACCAGAAGGTTATGGAGAAATTGTCAGATGTAAAACGTAATATCCCAAGTTTAGTCATCTGGCAACACCATAACCTTAAAGTACTAGTGATTCCGTATCAGCATCACGTAATTTTTTTCGTGCAAAAATGTCAAGTTTTATTCCGAATAAGCATCATTTGCGGGAACTTTTGATTTACTTCTTTAATGTGAAAAAATCTGCAGCTGAGGCGCATCGATTGCTTCTAGAAGCATATGGTGAAGCTGCTTTAAGTGAGAGAAGTTGTCAGGAATGGTTTCAAAAGTTTAAGAACGGTGAGTTTGACGTTAAAGACAAAGAACGCAGTGGAAGGCCGAAAGTGTACGAAGACATGGAATTAGAAGTACTATTGGAGGAAGATTCGTCCCAAACGCAAAAAGAACTTGCACTTACTCTACAAGTGACTCAACAAGCAATTTCACATCGTTTAAAATCGTTAGGAATGATTCGTTAGGATTGAAAAACAAGGAAATTGGGTTCCATATGAACTAAAGCCGAGAGACGTTGAACGCCGATTATGCATGAGTGAAATGCTGCTTGCCAGGAATAAAAAAAAGAGTTTTTTGCATCGTATAGTCACTGGTGACGAAAAATGGATTCACTACGATAATCCAAAGAAGAGAAAGTCATGGGTTAAGCCCGGCGAACCATCAACATCGACAGCTAAGCCGAATATTCATGGAAAAAAACTCATGCTGTGTATTTGGTGGGATCAGCTTGGTGTCGTGTATTATGAATTGCTGAAACCAAGCGAAACCATTACTGGAGCTCTCTACCGAACACAATTGATGAGATTGAGTCGGGCACTTAAGGAAAAACGCGCCCATTACTACTCCAGACACGACAAAATTATTCTTTTACACGATAATGCTCGTCCACATGTTGCGGCGCCGGTAAAAACATACTTGGAAACACTCAACTGGGAAGTTTTACCCCACCCGCCGTATTCACCAGACTTAGCCCCTTCTGATTATCACCTGTTCCGGTCGATGGCACATGGTCTGTCTGAGCAGCGCTTCACATCATATGAAGACACCAAAAATTGGGTAGATTTGTGGATAGCGTCAAAAGATGAAGAGTTTTTTCGACGGGGTATCCGAATGTTGCCAGAAAGATGGGGAAAAGTAGTGGCAAATGATGGAAAATACTTTGAATAAAACGTAATGTACTTTTCCTTTACAATAAATTCCTAATTTTTTATAAAAAACTGCGGAAACTTATTTGTACACCTAATATATATATATATATATATATATATATATATATATATATATATATATATATATATATATATATATATATATATATATATATATTGACGACCGATTGGCTCAGTGGCGGGGCCCTCCACCCGCGGAGTCAATGGTCGCGGGTTCGATTCCCGCATCGGAATAAATATTTATATGGATTTATAAATGTTTATTCTGAGTCTGGTAACCCCCCAATCCGCATTTCCTTTCCTGCTCCTTCCTTTCTTCTCTATCCTTTCCCTTCCTCTCCGCCAATCCACGGTCTACCGTGCCAATGGATGCGTGGCTAGGGGCGAGCCTAGTCGCAAGCGTGCCGATCGTCCCGGGGTCGGGCTCCCCCGGGGACTATGGTGCCTTACCTCAGCATGCAGGGCTCTGCTGGGGCTGATCTCCATCCTCCCTTGCGGCTCGTGGGATTCACTAAGACGAAATTAATATACCTAATTTGTCGAAAAATAACGGTGACGTGGTTCGCCACCCGTCACGTCCTGATTCTCACGAGGGCGAAAAGCGACCAATGACGAGTCGTTTCGCTGCGATGAATGGCAGCGGATGGAGCTCTGTGGTCTCTGTCAACCCCTGCGGGGGATAGGCGTGAATATATAAAAAATATATATATATATATTTGCTAGTGGTAGAGCCACGCTGCAGACGAATACTTTGTCAAGAATGGCATATTATTTGTCTGTAGCATGAATGGGCCGGCTCGGCCGGGGAAGTACCACACTCCCGCAGAAAACCGGCGTCTGAATGGTAGCTTAGCTACCGCGCTTCGTACGGTGAGCGGTCTGAGTTTCGGCGGCCCAACACCCTCCCCTTCCCACCCCCACTCCCATAAATTCACTTTCATTTAAGGTCGGCAACGCTTCCGCACTGCCTATGACGTTGCGGATGTCTATGGTCGGCGTTTGTTGCTTTCCATCAGGTGACACGCCTGCTCGTTTGCCTTCCTATGCCATAAAAAAAATACCGAGAGCTGGCTGCCAATAAATTGATGACGATGACGATGACTAATGAGCCTCTGATGATAAGATATTGGTTATATTTCAACCATCTAAATTTTAACATTAATCTGGAATTCTCAGATAGTTCCGATATTGGGTCCTAATCTCCCAATGTATTAGGTATCCACTAGCGATTTTTTCTATAGCAGAGCATCCAACAAAAGATGCGGATTACCTAATGATAACTGATTACCGACGCCTTCAACAATCCATTCTCATCGAAGCGTCTGGAGGCGTCGAGTTGCCGGTCTTTTGTGGTAGATCGTTCCTCAGTTGCATCATTTGTGGAAACCACCATTACAACAAATTATCTCAACTCTGAAGAGTTTTTCCAGTAAAATACTTGAAAGGATGAGGGTTAAAGAAATAAAACAAGGAAACATTTTATTTATCACCTATATTTCTTTAAATACATTAATTTAAAAAATCTGATGGAATTGCATTACCACAGAAAATGTTAATATTTTTATAAAGTGGCAACACATAAGATGGCGGTATCAAGTATCCACTAGTAGCTTATAAATATGAACTTCTTACTTCTTGGGGGCGATCATTTCTTCTAATGCTTTAATTTCGGCTGAAAAAGAAATGTTATCATTAAAAAAATTGATTGTCCATTTTTCTGAAATAAATGTTTTTTCGACTTTTCCCGCCAACTTACATCAGTGATGTTGTGTTTTTATTTCATTTTGGTAATCTTATGTTATAATCAGCTATGTTGTTTAATTGTGGTTGCGTATTATACAATATAGTTCGAATATTTTATTCTTAAGTGGAATGATATGAAATAAATGCGTGTATCGTGACTTGAATGCAAAACTACATAGAAGATTATGGTAGAATTGCCACCATTTTGACAAGACGTAACGTAAAAAGCTGACTAATTACATTTCAAGACACTTGATTATATTGTATTTTACTTGACACCGGCATAATAGTTATAACTTAATTGCCATCATAGAAAAAAAAAATGTTTTTTTTTCTTAATCTTAAAACTGTCTAAATAATGATGCCAAATTTGGAAGACTTGTATTTATTGTCTCCGTGTTTTCTTTGGCAAATATCCAAATAGATGACAATGGTCAATTGTCCGTTTTCAGACCGAGGAGCGTGAGTTCAATTCCCTCGTAAAGAGATATTTGTTGGACATACAAGCATTTATTCTGAGTCTGGGATTTTTTCCATGTCATTTGTGTATTTATAAACGAAGACCATCAAACGAAGATCATTAGTTACGCTCTGACACCGTGTGAATATAGTCATGTGTCTGTGGAAATATAGTCGTCTCTTTCTCTCCCTACAATAATAGCAAACGGTACACTTTCGTGCAATCGCCATTGATGATTCAAAATAAGTAAACCCACGCATTTCAAGTGGAGACAGTTCGGCGCGTTGTATGCATTGTAGTAGTATATTTAAGGTTTGGATTTTGTTTTATAGCTGAACAGACAAACGATGATGCGGTCTTCTGGTAGTACGTTATATCATAGACATCCGCAACGCTAGAAGCGTTTTTTTCTATAGTAGAGTAGGCTAATGAGTATGCAGTCATCTTAGATGCTTCCTGGCCTATTGCGAATACATACGCTCGTCTTTTGAATGACGTTCCTATATCGTATTAACGTTGGATCACCGCAGGTGATAAATTGTTTCACATCACTAGAACTCATGTTCACCATACAGGGATTGCAATCCCGCAAAATGGGATCACGCGTTCCTGCGGGATCCCGCCGCTTTTATTATTCTGCTGGATCCCGCGCCTTTATAGCGCGGATCTGCGGATCCAGCAAATTAAAAGTTCGCAGCTACAACTTTCGCGTGAATCGCGAGTAGCTCTATCTAAGTGAAAGTTGTGATTTGATTATCAGTCATTTTATGAATAAGACTTAATTAAAAATATAAAACTGTTGTTAGCAGTAAGAACAAAATTAAACAAAACTATTAAACTATGCCAAACATTTAAAGATGGATCTAAGAAAACAGATTACTATTAACTTATACTTAATTAATAGAAAATAAATAATTTCTGTTGCTTTATCTAAGAAATGTTAAATTAACGTTGATTTTTATACAAAAATCTGTAGTTTCAATTTGATTTTATAACATATAATAATTTCACAGACGCGGGATCCCGCGTGATCCCGCGCGGGATTAAGTAATCCCGCATATCAATCCCGCGGGATTAGGTAATCCCGCATATCAATCCCGCGGGATCGAGTAATCCCGCATATCAATCCCGCGGTATTGAGTAATCCCGCATATCAATTACGCGGGATTGAATGAGTTGCGGCATTGCAATCCCTATTACCACACTCCTACAGAAAACCGGCGTCTAGTGGTAGCTTAGCTAGCGCGCTTTGTCCGGTGAGAGATTGAGTTCCAGAGGCCCAACACTGCTGAAACCAATGACAGAAAGGATAATTACCTGCAGCTGCAATGGCCTTCTCCTCTTTAAGTTTTGCATCTCTGATCACCTTTTCTTTGGCCTCAATCTCACGGAGCTTGGCCTCTTTCTTTGACAGCCTATTCTGATGGAAGGCACCATACAGGATGCCCGCTGTCAGGAATGACCAGCGGCCAAACTGAAATGTCAAATTATACACTTGACACGATGATTGAGACAAAACAAATATACATTTAGATTTATCTGTAAAAGAATTAATTAATTTTATACATAGGTCATGTTTAAATTCCATTTCCACAGAAATAAGGAGAGACCATGACCAAGAGAGGCACATACAGCCTCCTCTCCTCAGTCCCGGAATCAATTTAAAATGCCACAAATCTGTGTACAGATTTATTAGACCTCTTTAAAGTAATTTGTTTTTTTTTGTCTTCCTTGTTTACAGATTTCTTTTCTTTGCCATTTAAGGCAATTAGTTACAACTCTTATGCCAGTGTCAAGTAAAAATCAATAATATCAAATATTTTGAAATGTAACAAGGCAGCTTGTCGGGTTACGTCTTGATAATATGGTGGCTATTTTATCAATACATTCTATGGACTTTTTCAGTCAACTTAAGTCACAATACACGCATTTATTTCATATCACTTCACTTATACACCTTAACCCTTTAAGCAATTTGCCTGTACAGTGTACATGCTACACGAAAATGGCCTCATCTGGTTTGCCCGTACGGCGTACAGGCAAACTGCTTAAAGGGTTAACAATTGAAAGTGAAAAAAAATAAAAAAATTCTATATATTCTTATTCTATTAAGTATGGTACTTAATTATATGCAATAAAAAGATATGCCTTTTTTAAAAGCATTTCTGGTCAAATAATTGACCGCTTAAAGGGTTAATCGAACTATATTGCATAATATGCCACCAAAATTAAACAATATAACTGATAATAAGATTAGGAAAATGAAATAAAAACAATGTCACTGATGTAAGTTGACGGGAAAAGTCCACAATGTCTAATTAATACTTCAAACGTAATTGAAAGTTTATTTTTGTTTTTTTTTTGTGCAATACCCATAAATTTTATTTTTACCATCAGAGTATTTGTAGAATTCCCTTTGTTCATTAATTACAAAAAGTAGTAAAGCTGTGAGTAGTTTCACAAATATTAATGTTAGGAGTAAAACGCCATTTATTTTGCCACTTCTTCCATTATTTTATATATATTTGTCAACTAGTTCTAAATATTCTATTATGAAAATATATCAAATAATCAAATACAAGACATATTTCAAGGTCACCTAGAGTAGAGTTGTATAAAAAATATATATGATTGAATTTTGTAACACAAAATTACGTTTAAATATATCTATAATAAATATTTTGCAAAAAAATCAAATTCAAAGTTACAAATAATTACTTTTTCAATATAAACAAATTAATAATTAACAAATTTAAATAAAATAGTAAAACATACTGGCAGTTACTGTTTTGTATTTAACAAAAATAATAAGAAAAATTATATATTACGGAATTTAAAAAGTAAAATATAGGCATAAGAAAAGTTCAAAAACGAATACATATTACATAATATGTAAAATTTAAATATTACAAATATAATTACCCTGATTAAAGGTGAAACTCTCACTGGGGCTCCGTAAGGAAGATCCGACATTTTTTTTTAAATTAATTGGATTTTAACTCCAAAAAGTATATTTTCACGAAAAAAATTATGTAGACTTTTTGGAGGTTATAAACTAACAGTGTTGCCAGTTTTTCAATTAATTGATACTAAACGTCATTGATGTCATTTACTAAAGAACAGATGACTATCATTAAAATTTCGTAAATTTAAAAAAAGTTATTTCAGGTATACTTACAGATTAAAACTATTACTATACTATTAAAAGTACTACTATAGATACTAACATCAATGATGTTAGTACTTATATAATTAAATACAAAATGTATAAAGCATTATCAAAATTAAAATAATAACATTATGAATAAATTGTAGTATTAAATGAAATTGAATTAAACATTAAGTATATCTTCCTAGATAAATATGATAAAACTGAATTGATTGTGTTTTACTTTAATAAACACCTAGTACGCTAATATAACTTACAAAATTGTAATATATTTACTTTTTATGTTTAGGATACTGATACAGGAGTTAAAATATTAAATTAAACTTTTCGCGAATCAGAGCTAAGGAGAATTCTATCTTTCCGCATAAAATGAAATGTCATTTAGAATTATATAAAATTTTAATAAAAGGATTTCAAGAAAATTTTGAAGGTGCTTTATGGTCTGGCATTTAAAATATTACTGCTATTCTATAATTAATAATGAATTTATAAATGAAATATATATTATTTAATCTTAGGAATAAAAACGTCATGTTTAATATGCCCGAGAAGTAATATATTAAATTTGGAATATGTTATATGTGGTAAATTTGATTTTTAATTTATGAGAGAACAAAAGATCATGTAAAAACGTCTTTTGGAATTGATGTTTTATTTATAATGATTATTGATAATGACATAATAATGATTTCAGTAACATACTAGAGACGTATTTATTATATAGCAACATTTTTTTGTCCAGGCTTTCTAAAATAAGGTATTGATAACATTACAGCATGATCTATCTAAATAAATTTGACGTTTTACAAATGATAAATTTGTTAAAAAAAGTAAATTTGGAAATAGCATACAGTTTAATAATATTATAACAACTTTGAAATAGCGGTTCATAAATATAAACCATAATTCATATTAAAAAAATGTTAAAGCATGGTTTCAATATTGTTGTTTTTTATTTTAATATTTAATTTAATTAATTTACTATAAAAACTAAAGTTTATAAAAATATAATATGGAGTTGTATCTGATGGATCAAGTAATTTCCTAGGGTGAAATTAGTTCGATTATATGGTACATACGTCATTGATTCCGATTCAAAATACTCATCTACAAAAGTCATAATCTTGAAAAGCTTCAACAATCAGGGCCAGTTTTAGCTATGCAAGCACCCCGAGCGAATCATTCATTTGGCGCCATTTATTTTTTATTGAATTTAATGTAACTCTAAGCAATGAGCCTATATAAAATATTTAATGAAAATCAAATGTAAACACAGCTAAAACGTTAATTTTCTAGCATTTTTGCTGTCAGAGTTTTTTAAATAAAATTTGTAGGCATCTTTAAAAATCCAAAAGTTTTAGAAAATTAATGTTTTTGTATTATAAATATTTAGGTATTGTCGGTAAGTTTAGAGCCAACTTTGTTGATCTCACTGTTATTTTTTAAATGTACGTTAACGCACGCGGCGACCTTGGGTGTCGGCACTGGCAGCCGGTGCTGTTGATAGTTCTAGAATATTTTGGAAATTTCAAGATACATTTTTTACAATTGAATAGATATTTCTCGTAGTTGTTGTTGCTTTTGTTTCTGTTAACCTCAAGTATTAAAATGAAATAAGATTGGGGGCATAAATTCCAATGATCATTTCGGCGTTGGTATTTCCATAAAAAATAAATAAAACGCTCGAAGCCTATTAAAATCCAAAGAATTTTTAGAATTAGATCTTTCTATGAAATTCATGAAAACTTATAAAAAGTCATAGAATGTTCTAAAACTTTTCACAAAAATATAAAATCTAACTGCTTATTTAATTGTTATAAATAACGAAAAAGTAGCGGGATATATGTACGCGTACTGCTATTATTAACTGTAACTAAAGTTATTTTTTTGTATCAAATAGTGATTGAATCAAATTTTTGAATCAGTCGATTCAGTCAGTCGGCAAGATGGCGTTGTTTACGCCGATTGTGTCCGTCGCGGTTTCAATATTGTACACGCCGTTTTTGCTTTTCATACTGTGCGTAATATTCTTGGCTTCGATTGGAAAATCTCTGGGTGTACGGAGACTTTACGTGAACATTCTCCTGAAGCTGTTTGAGGTGAATCAGTAATACAATATCCGTTAAGATTATTTGGAATTTCAAGTGTTTTTTCCAGGTTAACAGCATAAGTTTATCAGCTACAAACGTAAATATTACGTCGGCTTTATATAAATATTAATATTAATACAGTTTTAACATAAAATATTTACATAAGCAAAGGTTATGGATTCAGTAGATTTGACAGTCGTGGGTGTAATTTTTCACTCGTGCTTCTAATGATTCACAATCTGCAATTTTGATACGGATAGGATGTTAATTGTTTATTGCCCCCACGTCCATACATAGCTTAGCATTCACGGCTTATTGGCTAATGCCTTTGACATTAGAAGAAAACAATTCTGTTTTGATACTCAAAAAACTTGAGTTAAAGTTCAACAACATTTTATTTTATAAACGAAATTA
The DNA here is from genome assembly GCA_031353405.1 of Baronia brevicornis. NCBI lineage: Eukaryota > Metazoa > Arthropoda > Insecta > Lepidoptera > Papilionidae > Baronia > Baronia brevicornis. The sequence continues at coordinate 84,751 of JASFAT010000095.1, forward strand.
AAATTTAAACTACGCTTCATTTTTTTCTTAAATCTTGAAAAGAAATAATAAGGTTTTATAAAAAAATATCCACTAATTTGAACATATTTTTTCTGGATATTAATGTATATTTTTATTATTTTCTTAGTACTACATTTAATATTTATAAACAGATATACAAAATTTTTATACTATACTATACAATTTACAAAAATTTGACATAATCAGTATATATAACTATGTTGTTAATAGAGGAGAAAACTGAAGAGTGTAGAGTGGAGTGGTCTATTAATATGTGAATATTAATAGACCACACAGTATTGTATGTTGAAAAGGATATTTTATATTGTCTCATATTAAAGTGGACCAATTGGCTCAGTGACGAGGCACTGGCCTACTGAGCCATTAGTAGCGGGTTTTATTCCCACTTTGGTATAAATACATGTGATGCCTACAGATATTTGTTCCGAGTCCGGTTACTCTGCTATTCAGCACTGGATAAGTCTGGTGGGTTAATGTCTATGCTTCCATAAATGGGCTGTGAATAAAATATTAAAGTGGGCTTTTTCAAGTTATGAATTATTAATTTATTTACTGTATACAGAGTAAATTTGATTTAGATTAATTTATTTATATAAAAAAAAGAATTATTTTATATCATGCCGAAGAAGAGAATGTGAGTAAACTAAGCTTACAAGTTTTACTATCAATAATAAATGTAAAGACCTAATAAATGAGTTTTTTACCTTTAATTCTATATTCTTTTTGTCTTTTAAGACTTAATTTATTATTTAACACTGGCAGAATTAATTGATAGTTGCCATAATCAAATAATTTAATTGAATTAAGCTTATAAAGATGACAATGTCAAAAATATCATTCTGATAAATTGTTGATAAAAAGAATTAACTGATAACTCTATACCTACAAAACATCTTAAGATAAGATGATGATGTGTACATATAATATGTGTATGTATTTATAGAAATAAAAAAAACTTTATTCATGACACTAGCTGAAATTAAAACCTTACTAATATTATAATATACAAATATACACACATAGTGTGTGTGTGTGTATGTATATACTTATATATTTGCTTATGGCTATTATGTTTGTTTTTTTAATATTGTTTTCTTACTTTTCTATCATCATAACAGTAATGTATCACCAACCTACATCAAATTATGTTATTAACATTGTCCTTCCTACGGTTGTCTGGAAGAAATCACTATTAGCGATAAGACCGCCATTTTTATATAAATATTACAATCAATATTTGCATAACTTAGTTTTTTGTGTACAATAAAAAAATATATCTATCTATAAACAAAACAAAAAGAAACTAATTTAAATCTAACTGTGTCATAAATAAAACATATGCCAGGCATTCTATTGGAGCACCTGGTGCTGGTTTTCAGGAGTAATGTAAAAAAATAAATTGTTATTTTGTTGCTATACAACAAATGCTTTCCGACATCAGGTCTGCTTTTTTACTGTTATCCATACAAAAGTTTAAATGAATAAATAAAGAAATAGAGCAAGCACACAATGATAAGAATAAATAAAAGAAAAATGCTACCTAAATACTTAAATAAGTAATAGAGAGACTTTTTATAAATAAATATTTACTCTATATTGCACACAAATATAATAAAATATATATCAACACAAGAAACCATAAAAAAAAAATTTAATACCGGAGCCAAAAAAATCTGTTATATTTCTGAAAAGTTCTGTGTGTCTGATCACTTAAAAACAGTCATTGTCAACGCTACACAATTTATTATTGATCATAGAGTTGTGAGACTTAAACACAGTATTTTTTTGTGCTCCGAATGTGCAATAAAATTGTTCTGACATGTGTGTCATTCACAGCCTTTTCGCTTTTTTCCGTCGATTGTGATATAAAACATTATTTACGATAGTAAAGCTTATCTCTGTTTTAGATTACCTACAGCTAAGTTGAAGGAGAACATCATTTAAGAAAGTTGAAAGAACTGTATTATTTACTCTTATATATATTGATGGTTGGATGATGGATGGATGGATGGATGGATGGATGGATGGATGGATGGATGGATGGATGGATGGATGGATGGATGGATGGATGGATGGATGGATGGATGGATGGATGGATGGATGGATGGATGGATGGATGGATGGATGGATGGATGGATGGATGGATGGATGGATGGATGGATGGATGGATGGATGGATGGATGGATGGATGGATGGATGGATGGATGGATGGATGGATGGATGGATGGATGGATGGATGGATGGATGGATGGATGGATGGATGGATGGATGGATGGATGGATGGATGGATGGATGGATGGATGGATGGATGGATGGATGGATGGATGGATGGATGGATGGATGGATGGATGGATGGATGGATGGATGGATGGATGGATGGATGGATGGATGGATGGATGGATGGATGGATGGATGGATGGATGGATGGATGGATGGATGGATGGATGGATGGATGGATGGATGGATGGATGGATGGATGGATGGATGGATGGATGGATGGATGGATGGATGGATGGATGGATGGATGGATGGATGGATGGATGGATGGATGGATGGATGGATGGATGGATGGATGGATGGATGGATGGATGGATGGATGGATGGATGGATGGATGGATGGATGGATGGATGGATGGATGGATGGATGGATGGATGGATGGATGGATGGATGGATGGATGGATGGATGGATGGATGGATGGATGGATGGATGGATGGATGGATGGATGGATGGATGGATGGATGGATGGATGGATGGATGGATGGATGGATGGATGGATGGATGGATGGATGGATGGATGGATGGATGGATGGATGGATGGATGGATGGATGGATGGATGGATGGATGGATGGATGGATGGATGGATGGATGGATGGATGGATGGATGGATGGATGGATGGATGGATGGATGGATGGATGGATGGATGGATGGATGGATGGATGGATGGATGGATGGATGGATGGATGGATGGATGGATGGATGGATGGATGGATGGATGGATGGATGGATGGATGGATGGATGGATGGATGGATGGATGGATGGATGGATGGATGGATGGATGGATGGATGGATGGATGGATGGATGGATGGATGGATGGATGGATGGATGGATGGATGGATGGATGGATGGATGGATGGATGGATGGATGGATGGATGGATGGATGGATGGATGGATGGATGGATGGATGGATGGATGGATGGATGGATGGATGGATGGTAGGCTTATATTGCCCTGGTATGTTAGTACTGTAGCGTGTCAGCCATATAAATTTTTTGTATGTTGTCCCTATATATTTTTTATTTGTAAACCTTCCCTGTATTATGAACAAAATAAAAAATAATATTATTCAAATCGGTCGATCCATTTTTGAGTTTTAGCGACACTAACAAAATAGCTCTCCATTTTTATATATATACATACAGTACAAACTCTGTATAACGACCCTCAAGGGACTGTGCATATTTTGACGTTATAGAGAGTTGTCGTTAAACGAAGAGGAGAAAAATCTGTATTAGAAAAAGAATAAATTATTTCAGACTAGTGTTAGTAATTACATTAAAAACAATTCTTATTTGATCGCTATTCTATCTATTCAAGTATAGTCTGTTCACAATAATTTAGATGCTTATCTTAATATATATATATGTATATATATATATATATATATATATATATATATATATATATATATATATATATATATATATATATATATATATATATATATATATACATTTATATATATATATATATATATATATATATATATATACATTTATATATATAGGCCTTTATATATATATAAAGATCTCATATAAAGACGACCAATTGGCTTAGTGGCCGGGCCCTCTGCTCACGGAGTCAATGGTGGCGGGTTCGATCCCTGCATCGGAATAAATATATGTACGGACTAAAAATATTTATTCCGATGTGGTAACCCTGCAATTCCGCATTGGACAAGCGTGGTGGGTTAACGTCCGTTCCTCCAGATTTGGAGAGACCCGTGCTCAGCAGTTGGACATATTAAAAAAAAAGACTAGTTAATAAATCGTAGAAATCTTGAATCTAATCTTGTAGGTCGCCCCGGGTCTAGCATATATGGATATAATTATCTTGCTTTCAGCCAAGAGAATCAATGTCATTGGCATTAGGCATTAGGTCAAAGTAATTAACATTTATCTCCTAGACCAAGGGTGGCAACTAGACTAGACCCAAGTCCAATGAGTAATTCTTCATAAACATAACTTTATATTCTTGTTAAATTTATACTTTATATTCGTAAAATTTGATATTTCTTTTCACCTCTTTCTTAACTAACATATCAGTCAGTGAGTGCATATCAGTCATGAATGTAGCTTTATATATTAAATTCATAAATTAAGAAATTAAAAACAGCACTTTTAGAATGATTTATATATAGATAGATAGATATATTCTTTATTGTACACCAAAAACAAAGTTATACAATTATTGATTGTAATATTTATATACAAATGGCTGTCTTATCGCTAATAGCGATTTCCTCCAGACAACAGTAGGATGGACACAATGTTGAAAAGATAATTTGATGTAGGTTGGTGATAATTATCGCTATGATGATAGAAAAGAAATAAAAATATATTAATAAACAAAAATAATAGCCATAAGCAAATATATACATATACACACAAACAAATATACACATATACACATAAATATTGTTTAACCATAAATAATAAACGAATACATAAAAATATACATATATAAAGATATATATATATATATATATATATATATATATATATATATATATATATATATATATATATATATATATATATATATATATATATATATATATATATAGTGATTTTTGACAAGGTTTTTGATAATTGGAAGACTTCGCTTGTCTCACCTCCAGCGGCAACAAATCCCATAACCGAACAGCCTGTACAGTGAAAGATTGGTCAAAGAATTTGGTGTGATGACCACGACCTGTATGAGCTGTACAATGAGCCTTACGTCATCAAAAACTATTAACATTGGACGCCTCCGTTGGGCCTGGGCACGTAATACGGATGGACGAGGCTAGAGTACCCAAACGCTTACCCGACGGCAAACCAGATGGTCGTAGAAGACGCGGGAGGCCTAGCGCTCAGATGGTTACATGGAGTCGAGGATTATCCGACTGGAGAAACTTTACCGAACCAGGTCGAGGCTCACGCGCGGCTGTATTGCCTTGATGATGATGTAATTTATGGATGATGGCGATACTTAAAGTAATCTATATGCACAGAGGCAAATCATGATTGCGTGTATCGTAGGTATAATGTCACCGTGGAAGGTTCAGAGGTCAGATATACTCAGTAGAGCACGCTTGCCGCGTGATTTTATTTGTGTACACGATATGTTTGAGCTGGCTGACTCGACAGTGGCGTAGCGAGCTCTATCACTATGTGGACAGTCAAAAGTTTTACTTACCTAAGATTAAGATCCGCGACAAGACACAAAACAATAACAGAAAATTAATAATGTGTGTTTTTCTGCCGGATGAAGTGGATTTATTTGGGACTTAGGGAGTTTGTCGTTAAATCGAGTGACGTTACATGGAGGTTACGCTGTATATAAACAGATCAAGACCATTTCATTATACTTTGTATGACTAATACAGGCTAAAGTGTCACGCATTGGAGGTCGGCAGTGTGCGTTCTTTTAATGGACGCGGTCCTTATCAAAGCGACCTTTTAACTCTGTATTATAACGATTTCCGATACGCCGGATCAAAGTACGCAGCACAAAGTGCGAAATACAATTATTCATATTATGATACGACGACCGATTGCCTCAGTAGCGGGGCCCTCCGGCCACGGAGTCAATGGTCGCGGGTTCTCTCTCTGTGGTCTCTGCCAACCCCTGCGGGGATAGGCGTGAATAAAAATAATATATATATATATATATATATATATATATATATATATATATATATATATATATATATATATATATATATATATATATATATATATATATATATGTGTGTGTATATATATATATATATATTAGGTGTACAAATAAGTTTCCGCGGTTTGTCAAAAGATGGCCCCACCAGAAGGTTATGGAGAAATTGTCAGATGTAAAACGTAATATCCCAAGTTTAGTCATCTGGCAACACCATAACCTTAAAGTACTAGTGATTCCGTATCAGCATCACGTAATTTTTTTCGTGCAAACATGTCAAGTTTTATTCCGAATAAGCATCATTTGCGGGAACTTTTGATTTACTTCTTTAATGTGAAAAAATCTGCAGCTGAGGCGCATCGATTGCTTCTAGAAGCATATGGTGAAGCTGCTTTAAGTGAGAGAAGTTGTCAGGAATGGTTTCAAAAGTTTAAGAACGGTGAGTTTGACGTTAAAGACAAAGAACGCAGTGGAAGGCCGAAAGTGTACGAAGACATGGAATTAGAAGTACTATTGGAGGAAGATTCGTCCCAAACGCAAAAAGAACTTGCACTTACTCTACAAGTGACTCAACAAGCAATTTCACATCGTTTAAAATCGTTAGGAATGATTCAAAAACAAGGAAATTGGGTTCCATATGAACTAAAGCCGAGAGACGTTGAACGCCGATTATGCATGAGTGAAATGCTGCTTGCCAGGAATAAAAAAAGAGTTTTTTGCATCGTATAGTCACTGGTGACGAAAAATGGATTCACTACGATAATCCAAAGAAGAGAAAGTCATGGGTTAAGCCCGGCGAACCATCAACATCGACAGCTAAGCCGAATATTCATGGAAAAAAACTCATGCTGTGTATTTGGTGGGATCAGCTTGGTGTCGTGTATTATGAATTGCTGAAACCAAGCGAAACCATTACTGGAGCTCTCTACCGAACACAATTGATGAGATTGAGTCGGGCACTTAAGGAAAAACGCGCCCATTACTACTCCAGACACGACAAAATTATTCTTTTACACGATAATGCTCGTCCACATGTTGCGGCGCCGGTAAAAACATACTTGGAAACACTCAACTGGGAAGTTTTACCCCACCCGCCGTATTCACCAGACTTAGCCCCTTCTGATTATCACCTGTTCCGGTCGATGGCACATGGTCTGTCTGAGCAGCGCTTCACATCATATGAAGACACCAAAAATTGGGTAGATTTGTGGATAGCGTCAAAAGATGAAGAGTTTTTTCGACGGGGTATCCGAATGTTGCCAGAAAGATGGGGAAAAGTAGTGGCAAATGATGGAAAATACTTTGAATAAAACGTAATGTACTTTTCCTTTACAATAAATTCCTAATTTTTTATAAAAAACTGCGGAAACTTATTTGTACACCTAATATATATATATATATATATATATATATATATATATATATATATATATATATATATATATATATATATATATATATATACACACAGTACTCCACTGCTGGACGTAGGCCTCCACCAAGAAACGCCACCTAGCCCCATCTTCGGCTTCGTTTTCAGCGGGAGTGTGGTACTTCCCCTAGCGTGTCGGTCCATGGTCCATTCACGCTACAGACAAATAATATGCCATTCTCGACAAAGTATTCGTCTGCAGCGTGGCTCTACCACTAACACCACTTCCATCGAGCGCCCGGTAGTCCCGGGAAATGTGGAAGATTTCCAATGCGGTTGATGGATCAGATGAAGACCGCTCTGAATAGCTCCCAACACGAATGCTTGAAGGGGGCAGCCTAGAGGGATGAATGGCGACATCCGGTTGAAGAAGTCACCGCTATATATCGACCATGACTGCTCTGCCAATAGCATGACGACATAGTAGAAGAATCGCCAGTGAGCGAAGTGCCCGTCAAAACACTCGACTAGCGTTTATCAAAACAACATCACCAAACAAAGAACAAAGAAGCTCGCCACACCTGTCTGTTCTTTATTCGCTTTATCGGTGTCATCCACAACAATACAAAGAACTTTGACTACATTGTACATTTACGAGTGTTTATTTATAACATACAGTTCCTGGCCGAATTATTAGACGCACTGCAAGATTTCATGTAAAATATTAATCACCGAGTGATATTGTACCGTTTTATTATTTTAAATTGATTTGTTTTTTATTTTCATTTAATCCAATAAATTATATATTTATTTGACACATATAAAACAGCATTAATTTAGAAAAGCATAAGTTTATTAAGTTTTAAAGAAAAGTAAGATTAATGTTAGTAAAAGTCAATATTTAGTTGAGCCACCTTTAGCCGCTATCAAAGCTTTAAGTCTGCGCGGCATGCTATCAATGCAAGACTGTACTGTCTCCTGCATTTGAGGATGATGATTCCACGCATAAATAATCTTTTCTAGGAGCTGTGTTTTGTTGGTAATCACATCTTTAGCCAATTCTCTTTTCATGAGCTCCCATACATTTTCAATTGGATTCATATCAGGGCTTTTACCCGGCCAATCTATACTAGATTGGCCGGGTAATTTAAACTAAAATAATATTGTAGTTTAAATATACCATTACTTCATAAAAACTCTTAAGAAAAATAAAATTACTAAAAAAAAAACAGTGCGTCTAATAATTTGGCCAGGGACTGTAACTCTCTGAACAAATTCAATACTATAAATAAACAATGTATTTGTTTATATTAAATATAACTCATTACCTTCTGAATGTGGATGGAAGGTGCGGTAGGGAAGACCGAGGAAAACATACCTTGACCAAATCGCTGAAGTTTTTAAGAAAGGCCAGGTCAAGAGTACCCTTAACCGGGCGAGCTTGCATGAGGAGAATAATGAGTGTGGAGGGAGCAAGAGAAGTATGGTGAAGTCGTAGCAGGTGGGGATCTATGGTCTCTGTCTATATCAGGAGACAGGCGTGACGATATGTATGTATGTATGTAATTAATTTTTTTTTATGGGATAGTAGGGCAAACGAGCAAGCGTGTCGCCTGATGGAAAGCAATCAACGCCGCCCTTGGACAACGGCGACACCGCAGGAGTCGCGGAAGCGTTGTCGGAAAGACCGCCGAGGGTAGCTGGTTCCACAAACTGGTGGTGCGTGGAAAGAAGTTACGAGAGAAACGCACCGTAGTCAATCGCCACTCATCCAGATGGTGGGGATGAAAGTTTTCCTTAATTTAAATTTTTAAATCCCTAAGACATATTATAATTAACTACAATTAGCTCACACTCTCCCTATATAAATATACGTTTTACCATCAATCATCAACAGCATGCGGCAGTCCACTGCTGGACATAGGCATGATGGTGCGACGATCTGCTGCAGGCCGGCTGGCTGAAACTGGATGCGTGATGCCGAAGATCGGGCTAGGTGGCGCTTCTTGGGGGAGACCTATATATTTATATAATAATAAACTTTATTTGAGGACTAGCCGATCTTCTTATAAAGCCCTTATATTCTTATATAGCCCATCTTCTTATAAGAAAACTCAACAATCTTTCTCATAATCTAGTGTTAGTAAAATTACAAAATTTTATAAAAATAAATTTAAATATTTTCATTTTATTTACATTTACAAAACATTAAAATATAATACATTAATAAATTATTACATATTTGAAAATGATATAATAATATATGTCTACAATGTATGTTTATATATCTTGATCAAATTTTCAAATGTTATTAAAATACTTTTTATTCGTCCGTTCAAGTTCAAATACATTTTTTTAACTTATAGTGGATGTTATTAATATACTTTTTTCAAATATTAACTCATTAATTAAGTTATCTACGTTTTACATGGGAAAAAAATCTCTTGAAATAGATATTTAGCAGGATATAAATTTAGAAATAAATTTACCATCTGTGGCGAAGCGTGTAGATCGCTGGAAAAAAAATTATTGAACTTATTTTTTTCATATTACTTGTTTATCTATGAAATTGTCATCAAAGTAATTAATCCAAGCATGCATTGCGCTGGCAGTATATCGATGACCTTCTTGAAAAAATCTCCAGCTCCAGGGAGACGGCAAACTTTTCAAATGTATTTTGTACCATCTCTCCGGGTATCGATATTTTTCCCCGCCAAAAAGTTGTCCAAGATCTGAAATAGTAGAGGTATATAGACGCAATGGCCAATAACCAGGCAGGCCTGCAGGCCTGAGGGATCATTCAGAATACTTCCGGCTGATGAATTCCACAACCCCAACATTTTTTCATTCATCCTCACAATCTAGGTAAATGGCGACACAGTAAGGTGCGCTTTTCCCGAAACTTCTTACCACGCACCACCGCCCTATGGAACCAGCTGCCTCAAGCGGTGTTTCTGAACCGTTACGACATTGGAACCTTCAAAAGACAAGCTTACACATTCTTCAAAGGCCGGCGAAGCTTCCGCAATGCCTATGGCGCTGCGGATGTCTCTATGGGCGGCGTTGATCGCTTTCCATCAGGTGACACGCCTGCTCGGTTGTATTCCTATCTCATTTGGTTTGCCAACCTTCATCTGTTTAACTGATAAGTGTTGCCATGTTCACGCCAGCTGTGTGTTGGTGTTTAAAGATAAAATAATCTAAAATCTCTTATCGTTGGAACACGCCGAGTTTTTATGCGATTTACCACCTGCGGTGTTCCCACGTGAATATACATATAGAAAAATCTTTATTCATGACACCTTTTTTTTTACAATAGCTCAAAATCAGAACCTTAATTATATTATAATGTTTTCTTAACAGCCCTTATATGAGCACGACGTGCCCCTCCATTTCTGGAGGAACGGACGTTAACCCACCACGCTTGTCCAATGCGGATTGACGGGGTCACCAGACTCGGAATAAATATTTGTAATCCATACATGTATTTATTCCGATGCGGGGATCGAACCCGCGACCATTGACTCCGCGGGCGGAGGGCCCCGCCACTGAACCAATTGGTGGTTATATGTACTGTATTTAGGCGTATATCTGTGAAAGTGGATTGTAAAAATTCCCCCATTGAACTTAAGGTTCTTCCACAGAGTTGGTGTCCATAGAAATTTCGAGAAAACTCAACGTTCTGGATCGAAGTCGTGTATAGATAAATGTTTTGTTTATATTTCTGTTAAGCTGTGTAAACATTATCAGGTCTATATCCGGGATTAATTCTAGATATGGCATATCTACTTCGGGGTTTACGTCAGGTCATAAATATTACTTCACTCCATTACACAATAATCATCTACGTGGACAGTCAGAATTTTTACTTAGAATAAAAAAATAAAATTATTATGATACAACGACCGATTGGCTCAGTGGCGGGGCCCTCCGGCCACGGAGTCAATGGTCGCGGGTTCGATTCCCGCATCGGAATAAATATATATATGGATTTATAAATATTTATTCCGAGTCTGGTAACCCCCCCAATCCGCATTTCCGTTCCTGCCTTTTTCTTTCTTCTCTATCCTTTCCCTTCCTCTCCGCCAATCCATGGTCTGCCGTGCCAAAGGATGCATGGTTAAGGGCGAGCTTAGTCGCAAGCGTGCCGACCGTCCCGGGATCGGGCTCTCCCGGGTACTATGATGCCTTACCTCAGCATGCAGGGCTCTGCTGGAGCTGACCTCCATCCTCCCTTGCGGCTCGTGGTTTAAATTCAATATACCTAATTTGTTGAAAAATGACGACGACATGGTTTGCCACCCGTCACGTCCTGATTCTCACGAGGGCGAGAAGCGACCAATGGAGAGCCGTTTCGCTGCGATAATGGTAGCGGATGGAGCTCTGTGGTCTCTGCCAACCCCTGCGGGGGATAGGCGTGAATATATAAAATAAAAATATAAAAAAATTATTATAATAATTATAAAAAAATATATAAAGTATATTTTTCTTATTTTAATTTTTACTTGGCTTATATCCGGGATGAGCAAAACAAAACCAGAAAAATATACCTAGTCTTGCCATAAATATTGTAACAAAGAAAAAAATATTTTTTTTATCGCAAATAACATTTATTACTTTTACAGTGTGTTAGTTTAATATATAAATATAAATCAATTAAAAAATATAAAAAGCTTATTTGAAGTGATCTCCATTGGCTACAATACATTCCTTTAAAAGTTGAGGCCAGTTATCAATAGAAACACGCACTCTTTCCATGGGAAAATTCTTCACTGTCAATCGTATGGACTGTTTTAGGGATTCCAAATTATCATGGCGTTTAGAGCAAGCCGTACTCTTTAAAACTGACCATAAATCATAATTCAGCGGATTAAGATCGGGACTAGACGACGGCCAGTCTTCAGCTCTGATGAAGTCCGAAACGTTCGCTTCCAAACAAGACTGCGTGGACCGAGCTTTATGACCCGGTGCCGAGTCTTGCTGGAAGGTCCATACTTGGTTACTGAACATGGTGTTGTTAATGGGCTTAACAACCTTCTCAAGAATGGTATTTTGATACACTTGTGCCGATGTTTTGATACATTTTTCACAAAAATATGGCTCAGTCACTCCTTCATAGCTAACACCCCACCAAACCATTACTGAAGTCGGATAATGCCCACGTTGCACTCTGTCGACTAATAAGCTTCCTTAGAGCTTTGAGCATATAAATACGGTCATTTTGTTTGTTAAAATGTTGCTCAATTTTAAAAAAAATTTCATCCGTAAAAAAAAATTTTTCTGTGACCTCCCTTTGCGTACCGCTTCAGTAGTTATTTCGATTTTACCACCCTATTCTTTCTTAAATTATCAGTTAAGAAGTGACCAGTGCGTCTCTTATAGGCTGCAAGTCCTAAGTCATCTTTTAAAATACGCGACATGGTACCTAATTTGTCGAAAATGACGGCGACGTGGTTCGCCACCCGTCACGTCCTGATTCTCACGAGGGCGAAAAGCGACCAATGACGAGCCGTTTCGCTGCGATGAATGGCAGCGGATGGAGCTCTGTGGTCTCTGCCAACCCCTGCGGGGGATAGGCGTGAATATATAATAATAATAACATGGTTCTAGGTGCTATCTTCATCTCCCGAGATAAAATCTTTTGCTTTCGGGCAGGATTTCTACGAATTCTTTCCCATACTGCTTTGACCACCTTTTTCGTACGAACACTACGTGGACGGCCAGGTCTTTTTCTGTCACACACAGAGGAGGTCTCATTGTAGCTATTAATAGCCTGGTACACAAACATTTGACTACTACCAAGTGTATGGATAGTTTTAAAAATTGCTTTTGGCTCCATACCTACTTTGTGTAATGCAATCACAGCGATTCGGTTCTCTTTATCACCCCACTTCATTTTATTATCGCAAAATATTGTACAATGTATTGGCGCCAAAACGAGAAAACGCAATAAACAATCGTATAAAAATGACAGATTCCAAATTTAAATGTAATATTTTTTTATTTTTAATTGTAACAGTATTTATGGCCAGACTAGGTAATATAATAATGTGTGCTTTTTTTTACTGGAGGATGTGGATTTATGGTGTGTGTGTGTGTGTGTGTGGATACATAATGACGGATTTCCGTAAAGTAACGCCCGACTCTATTAACACGTCTGCCGAGCGTTAAGGTTAGCAATAAAACCTCCTTCAGGCCACCAGTGGAGCTGAAGACGCGTGCGCCGCTTTGGTGCTTTATAAAAGTGTGATAAAAAGATACATACAGAATAGTACATATTAGAAGATTTAAAAGAACTAAAATCCTTTGGGTGTAATCAGTTAAATCAGCGTCGACGCGGCCCGATTTTAACTGTCACCCGAAGACGGGTAATGCGGCTTGATGTGAACTTTAACTGTCATCCGAACACGGGTGACGCGGCCTGATGTGAACTTTGACTGTCACCCGAACACTGGTGACGCGGCTTGGTGTGATCTTTCACTGTCACCCGAACATGGGTGACGCGGCCTGATGTCAACTTTGACTGTCACCCGAACACGGATAATGCGGCTTGGTGTGATCTTTCACTGTCACCCGAACATGGGTGACGCGGCCTGATGTGAACACTCACTGTCACCTAAATACAGACTTCAGCTCTTACTGTCACCTGAATATGAGTCAAGCGGCAGTCAACGTGTTAATCAATGACCAACCACACTCCCGCAGAAAACCGGCGTCTGAGTGGTAGCTTAGATACCGCGTACGGTGAGTAGATGAGTGCCGGAGGCCCAACCCCTCCCCCTCCAATAATGTCACTTTCCTTAAAGGCCGGCAACGCTTCCGCACTACCTATGGGGCTACGGATGTGTATGGGCGACGCTGATTGCTTTCCATCAGGTGACACGCCTGCTCGTTTGCCTTCATATCCCATACAAAAAAACAGTATTATTTTTTATGATTCGTTTTTCTTCTTAGCTATGTAAGATTTGACTATCCTTATTGTCTTCTTTTTATTTACACATTTCTGTCTTAATAACAAATTATTAATTAATATAATAACAAACACTATAATAATTATATTATTATTAGGGTTATTAATCCCTCGTGGCGGGATAAACCAAGCCAAAGACACACTTAGGCATCAAAGAAATGGAATCTCACGATCCCAACCGTGCATTTACTACCTAAAACTAACTTGGGCGTTAAATTTTTTACCAATAAGTCACTTTACTTTTCTACTGTGGTTACAACGACAGTGGTGTCAACATGCAATATGGCGGAGGTCGATGTTTTATGTTTTTCTTTTTCTGCTATTATGCGATTCTCGTAATATGGAACACTAATATCCACTATCACATGTCTCGCGTGTAGTTTGATCCACTATCACAATATCACTAACTTGGGCGTTACATTTTTTACCAATAAGTCACTTTACTTTTCTACTGTGGGTACAACGACAGTGGTGTCAACATGCAATATGACGGAGGTCGATGTTTTATGTTTTTCTTTTTCTGTTATTATGCAATTCTCGTAATATGGAACACTAATATCCACTATCACATGTCTCGCGTGTAGTTTGATCCACTATCATAATGTCGGGCTTATTAGTATGTACACCGCAACCATATGTTGGAACAACTTGCCACCACCTCTTCGTTACTTGCGTACAATAAATATATTTAAGAAAAAAATACAAAAATCTAATTTTAAATATGCAGTCAGGAACTTGTTCTTTTGGATTCGGTAAATTTATTACATTACCCAGTTGTTTTTAATTATATTGTACTGTATGTATATATGAGTATGAGTAGCTATATATATATATATATATATATATATATATATATATATAATATCATTAAGGTTTTAATTTTAGTTATTGTAAAAAAAAGGTGTCATAAATAAAGTTTTTCTATTTCTAGTAGCAATATGCCTTTCCGTGATGATGGATCGATCCCACTATAACGCAGCATGACTGTTTTTGTAAACTTTATTATTAATATTATTAATATTATTTTTTACATATTGCTAACACGTTATTTAATTCTGTTTTATTTATAATGTATTAATTTTTCAATTTCATCTAAGTATTCATTAACTCAATAATTTATTAATAGGTAATTTCTAGGTGAGATTATTTCTGTATTGTTTATCACGTCCTGTATGCTGAATCGAAAGTTTACATTTTGTTTTATTCGGTAATAATTTTAAAAATAAATTATTCGGTGGCCGGTAAACATGGCGGAAGAATAAAAACAAAAAAAAAATAACACGATAAATCATTTTTTTTTTATTACGTCCAAATCATACATTTAGTAACGCCAGTACGCACGCACGACCTTGCCTTAGCTTGTGGTCGCAATCCGAGCGGAGCGGAAAGCGGAGCGCATTTTATTTTGTGGAACAGGATACATACATATGTATATATAGTCACGCACGGCTCACTGTAGGGTTGGGCAAAGACCACAGATCTCCATCCGCTACGATCCCGACACCGTCTGCTTCCTTCACACTCATCCATCTTTTCATCTATCCTTCCCCTTACATTCATCGTAGCGAAACTGCTCTCCGTTTGTCGTTTCTCGCCCTCGTGGTAATCAGAAGGTGACGTGTGGCGAACCACGTCGCCGTCATTTTTTAGTCGAATTAGTATATTAAGATTCGTCAAAGCCCACGAGTTGCAAGGGAGGATGGAGGTCAGCCCCAGCAGAGCCCCGAATGCTGAGGCAAAGCACTATAGTACCCGAGGAGCCTGATGTTGGGACGGTCGCCACGCTTGCAACTAAGTTCGCCCCTAGCCACACATCCTTTGACCCGGCAGACCTTGAATTGGCGGAGAGGAAGGGAAAAGGATAGAGAAGAAAGTAAAAGGCAGGAGAAAGAAAAGATGGATTTAGACAGTATGATAGGGACATGATACTACCGCAACGGAAGACGAGGAGTGACACGGTAGTAGCTCGGGAGGCCGGGTTCGCGTACCCGTGTACTAATACCAGGCACCCCACAGGACGTCGTCCAGCAGTGGACTTTGAAATTTAAATTAAGTAGGATTAGTCCTGTGGGGCGCCCCAGGTACCGTTGGAGAGACATGATCGAGCATCACTTGCGCAACCTTCAAATCTACAATTGGCAGGAGGTGGCGCAGGACAAGGCACAGTGGCGTAAGGTCTGTTACGAGGCCAAGATCCATTTTGGGTCGCTGCACCAACAAAGTTAGTTAGTTTTTACTGCTGGACATAGGCCTCCCCCAAGGAACGTCACCAGCCGCCCTGCGCAGATCGTCACACCATCTAGCCGGGGGGACGTCCCACACCACGTTTGTCAAAACGCGGTCTCCACTCCAGCACTCGTCTACTCCAGCCCGTTTGCCACTTCAGTTTACTAATTTGAAAGAACAACAAGCCAACAGAGTGTTTTTAGTTAGATTTTTTTTTATTTAAGTATAAGATTTAATAAACGCGCGATTCTCTCCCCGCTGCAACTGTGGCCACACATCGTCGTCGTTCAATTACGCCCTTGAGAATGTAAAACCGCCTCTGTAAAATAATTTGTTGTGTGTTTGACTTAATACGTCTCTGTTATCGTATACATAGGTACTGGATGGTTTTATATGCACAATTTATATGACCGATGTTGTATATTTTTATCTTTATAGTCCTTAATGGAGTCAGCCGTTACTTTGCGGAAATCCATCACTATATGGACAGTCAATAGTTTTACTTAGCCAAGATCCACGACAAGCGAAACAATAACAGAAAATTAATAATGTGTGTTTTTCTGTTGGATTAAGTGGATTACTTTGGAACTTAAACCATAAACTTACCGACAATCGGCCATCAATTCTCCACCCACCAACCACTATACACAACACCAAACACACACTACCACTTTTCCACCTTGTAAACGACACGTGTTTCGCCCCAACACGAGGCATCTTCAGGTACAGTAGACTCTACGGAAGACAACCGAAAAGTGATTTCTTTTCGGTTGTCTTCCGTTTTTTAATTTTCTGTTATTGTTTTGCTTGTCGCGGATCTTAGCTAAGTGAAACTGTGTATTGACTGGTCATATCTTTATTGTTTATGTTTTATATCGTTCCACCGTGGTATATTGCTAGTATGTCTTTTGTGGTTACTCTTTCAACTCCTACTATTGTTAGTTCAAACTCTCTCGTATATATTTTTGCAGCGATACCAGCAGCCACGCTGCAGAAGAATAGTTTGTCAAGAAAGAATGGCATATTATCTGTCTGAATGGGCCGGCTCGCCCGGGGAAGTACCACACTCCAGTAGAAGACCGGCGACTGAGTTGTAGCTTAGCTAACGCGCTTCGTACGATGGACGGCTGAGTTCCGGAACACACCGGACACTCTCCCCCCACTCCCATAATGTCACTTTCCAAACTAAGACAAATAATATGCCATTCTTGACAAAGTATTCGTGTGCAACGTGGCTGTACCTCTAGAAAGATTTTTGGGGACAACGGGATAGGTGCCAGAAAAGAGGACAGTCCTGTTCAAAACGGTCCGGTATGGTCACACCACACGAATTAATTTGTTAATGTTCCCTTCTTCAGTATGGCCGCCAGCACATCGAGGTTGCGAAGAAACTGCAGAGGAACGACAGCTCCGACGAGGAGGAACCTCCTGTGCCCGATGAGAAGCCACCGTCTGCTATCATTAAGGAGAATGGAGTTAACGGTGAGAGTTTTTTTAAGCAGTACAACCTCAACTCAACACACCTTACAAGACTCACACAGTTACGTCGGATTTTTTCTAAAGAACTAAAGAAAAGTCCGTGAAAGTCCAGAATTAAATAATAATGTGCTGAAGTCAAAACTCAAGTAGATTAATGGTGTCAGGGGTGCGAAAAACTAAGAGGAAATCCATTACTATGTGGACAGCCAGAACTTTTACTTAGCTGATAGAAGATGCGCGACAAGAGAACAAAAATAGAAAAATAATAATGTGCGTTTTCTACGGAAAACGGAAGAAAACCGTTAAGTCTTAAAGCTTGTCTTCCGTAGAGTCTACTATACCTGATGATGCCTCGTGTTGAGGCGAAACACGTATCGTTTGCTGTTGTGTATAGTGGTTGGTGGGTGGAGAGTTCCCCGTAAATCCACTTCATCCAGTAGAAAACACATTATTATTTTTCTGTTTTTGTTTTCTTGTCGCGGATCTTAACTAAGTAAAACTTCAAAATTCTGACTGTCCACATATCTTCTGCTGATTTCTTCAGAACTTTCAGTGATCGAATATTGCCCTCTATCTTTTTGAATAGTGTCTGTCTGTTAAATCTGATCAAATGAATCTTTATATAAATAAATCTACTATAAATGAATCTTTATACTAATGGTTCTACATACATACGTTATATCTGGACATATCATTCAAGAAAGTTTCATCCCCAACATCTGAATGAATGGCGATCCCAGTACGGTGCGCTTTTTCAGAAATTTCTTTCCACGCACCACCACCCTGTGGAATCAGCCGTATCTAGAGATGTTTCCGAATTGATACAATACATTGGCACCTTCAGAAAACAAGCCTACACATGCCTAAATGGCCGACAACGCTTGCATAACACCTATGGTGTTGCGGATGTCTGTGGGCGGCGTCGATTGCTTTCCATCAGGCGACGCGCTTGCTCGTTTGCCCACGTATCCCATTACAAAGAAAAAAAAACTTCAACGGTAAACAACAATACATTACTAATCCATGACATGACATTGGGACCTTCAAAAAACAAGCTTTCTAAAAGGCCGGTAACCCTTCTGCAATGCTTATCGCACTTCGGATATGTTCGGGCGCAGTTTAAAAATGTATTCTATATCCTTTGTTCCAGGTACAAAGATGACTGTGATCGAACGCCAGGAGATACTGGGGCCCTCGCCTGAGCTGAACTACAGACGGGTGCAGAACGGCCATCGGACTGAGCAGGGGACGGGAGAGGTTAGTTTTTTTTTTATGGGATAGGAAGGCAAACGAGCAGGCGTGTCACCTGATGGAGAGCAATCAATTAGCGAAGGTTGGCGGCGGATTTCACTCTATACCAGTTCACACCATGGCATGGCATTACGTAGCCAAAATTTCCTTCTGCGACCAACTTCTTACGTCTTTTGCCCGCGACTTTTTTCATCGTGATCATTTGCAACAAATTTGTGATAATCTTTTTATATTATCGACGCTAAAAAACGAAATCGTAATAAACCGCAAAATAAAAATTAGCCATCAGTGCCATAATTAAATTTAAAGATTTCTAAAAAAAATGGTATCTGATCACTTTGAGTGATTCACAGTTAGTTTCAACGCTGTACAAAATATTCTATTCGGCGTAGAGCTACGAGACTCTGGCCATTCGACGCGGTATTTCTCTGATCAGAATATGTAATGAAAATTTTTTTGGCTGGCCCGACTGGCGGTTTATCAGGGGGTGCTTGTTCCGACGCTAATATACGGTAGTGAAAGTTGGAAGAAGAAAAAAAGCATGAAAGTAGACTGAATGCGGTGGAAATGAGAGCGTTATGAAGTATGTGTGGTGTAACCTTGAATGATAGAATAACAAATGAAGATATAAGAGAGCGATGTGGAGTAAAAGAAGGTGTTGTGACAAAAGTAGAAAAAGGGATGCTTAGATGGTTTGGACACAAAGAGAGGATGGATGAAAGACGACTGGCAAAAGAAATTTACGTTGCGAATGTGGATGGAAGGGCCGGAAGAGGAAGACCACGAAAAACATACCTTGAACAAATTGCTGAACTTTTTAAGAAAGGCCAGGTCAAGAGTACCCTCAACCGGCGGGCTTGCATGAGGAGAATAATGAGTGTGGACGAAGCAAGGGAAGTATGCCGATATCGTGGTCTCTGCCTACCGCTACGGGAGACAGGCGTGACGATATGTATGTATTTATGTTTCACCGATTTGCTCAGCGGCGGGGCACTCCGCCCGCGCAGTCAATGGTCGCTGGTTCGATCCCTGCATCGGAATAAATATATGTATGGATTTGTAAATATTTATTTCGAGTCTGGAAACCCCATCCGCATTTCCTTTCCTGCCCTTTCTTTTCTTCTCTATCCTTTTCCCTTCCTCTCCGACAATCCACGGTCTGTCGTCCCAATGGATGGGACGACAGACCGTGGCTAGGGGCGAGCTTAGTCTCAAGCGTGCCGTCCGTCCCGGGATCGGGTCCCCCCGAGTACTATGGTGCTTTACCTCAGCGTGCGGGGCTCTGCTGGGGTTGACCTCCATCCTCCCTCGCAGCTCGTGGGATTCCCTAAGACAAATTTTAATATACCCAATTTGTTGAAAAATGACGGCGACGTGGTTCGCCACCCGTCACGTCCTGATTCCCGCGAGGGCGAAAAGCGACCATTGGAGAGCCGTTTCGCTGCGATGAATGTGAGAGGAAGAATGGATGAGTGTGGTGGAGGCGGGGAGGGTGTGCCGGGATCGTAGCGGATGGAGCTCTGTGGTCTCTGCCAAACCCTGCGGGGGATAGGCGTGAATATATATACATAAAAAATAAAAATTTTGGACTATGTCATTTACTGCGTTTTCGCTTTTTGCATCAATACATATAAGGCAGCTTGATACGTCATAAAATTCAATTTTGAGTTAAGCTCGCCCTTGTACATCTTCTTTCCTTTTAATTCTTGTATGTCGTGTTTTATGTGTACAATAAAGTATTAAATAAAAAAAAAATTCGCTGAAACTCGACGAAATCTCTTTCCAATTTATCGACCCTTTAGTGCATCGATCATTCAACGATTCAACCCTTTATCAGAACATGATAATTATTAAAGTTATCATAGAATGTCTTCTAGATAATCGACTATTATCGATTCATTCTTGCCTATCGTTAATTTCGATATTCTGATGATTCTATCGTACTTATATATAGTTTATCTGGGTGTTTTGTTCTGGAAATTTAGCACCTAGCAACAGGTTTAATAATCAATCACCAGCATGCGGCAGTCCACTGCTGGACATAGGCCACCCCCATGAAGCGCGCCACCTAGCCCGATCATAAGCTTCACGCATCCAGTTTCTGCCACCCGCCTCGCGAAGGTTTTTTTATGGGATAGGAAGGCAAACGAGCAGGCGTGTCACCTGATGACAACCGCGACATCGCAGGAGTCACGGAAGCGTTGCCGGCCTTTTAAATAAAATTTCCAGACTTCTCCATTAATTTCTCCCCTCAATTTCCAGACGAATTTGGAGTTTCACTTCTACCACTGCATGGATCTCGTGAAGGCGGGCATGGAGTCGATAATCGAAGATCAGGTCACGTCGGTGTTCGAAGCCGAGGAGTTGAGGAGCTGGAACCTGCTCACCAGAACTAACAGGTCAGGGCTTTGGCACCTTTTCAGTGGATAATCTTTGGGGGTGTGGTATTTCTTAACACTAGATTGCGGAGCAGGTCATTTTGACTGTTTGTATGGTTTTGTGGTTGAGACCCGGGAACGTATGGGGAAAAAATCAGTAGGTACTGTAGCATGCCCGCCGTTGTGCTTACGGCGACATCCAGGGTCTATAGGGGGCTTCTTCAAATAAAATTCTTTAAAATGATATTAATTTATTCTTGCGTTTCATTGTATATTATTCATACTTTTCACTTTACATTTTATATCTCAATATATAATATTTCAATTTTTATGCCGGAATGTCACTCACATGTGTATCCAAAAGATGTCAGTCGAACTAATGTATTTTGTTTTATATCAATTTGTTTCTTACTTAGACTTTTCGGTTGTCTTCCGTATAGTCTACTATACCTGAAGATGCCTCGTGTTGGGGCGAAACACGTGTCGTTTACAAGTTGGAAAAGTGGTAGTGTGTGTTTGGTGTTGTGTATAGTGGTTGGTGGGTGGAGAGTTGATGACCGAATTTCGGTAAGTTTTTGGTTTAAGTTCCAAATAAATCCACTTCATCCAGCACAAAAGACACATTATTAATTTTCTGTTATTGTTTTGCTTGTCGCGGATCTTAGCTAAGTAAAACTTTTGACTGTCCTCAATTTGTTTCTTTTTCATTTTAAATTTGAATATTACGAATGTAAAAAAAATTATAATATAAAATGTTTTAATGCATTAGTGATACATTTATGAATGTATCACTACATTACATTCTGTTTGAATGATATAATTACACTGTACAATTTTTTGTTTCTATTATTTTTTTATTAAAAAAAGAATATATTACGCCACAGATACTAAATTACAAATTTACCTACAGTTACTGTAAATGACAGCGCCATCTGTGGGAATGAAATTGTACCTTCACAAGTTATCTAGTTCGAAAACTAGATGGCGCTGTTTATGTGGACAGTCAAAACTTTTACTTAGCTAACATCCGCGACGAGCAAACTATAACAGGAAAATAATAATGTGCGTTTTCTACTGGAAGAAGTGGATTTACGGGGAAAACAACACCAAACACACACCACCACTTTTCCACCTTGCACACGACACGTGTTTCGCCTCAGCACGAGGCATCATCAGGTATAGTAGACTCTACGGAAAACAACCGTTAAATCTTCCGTAGAGTCTACTACGGTTGTCTTCCGTGGAGTATACTATACAACAAATGATAGCACAATAAATGAATAACATAAAATATTAAGACGCAACCGACGACATTATGCCCATCTGAAACCAAATCGTGATAAAAAAAGTCTACAGAAATAAAAAAAAACTATTTATTATTATATAATATATATAACTATTCATTATAATATATATTCTACCATCAGTTATAAATATACGATTACAGACAGTACGAGTTCCTCACTTGGCGCTTGACAATAATATGGATGATGGGTTTCGTGGTGCGGTACTTCTTCCTTCTACCCTTGAGGATACTTATCTTCATCATTGGGGTGAGTTTTTTTACTACACCACATTGATTGCAAGGCAAATCGAGAACTAATAAAAATAATGTCTATGACGGGCTAACTGTATCAGTAGCGAAGCTATCATTTTAGAGATCAATATTGGTGATTTTGACATCCGCATCGGGATACATATGTGCGTAAAATCTACACGTATTGATTCCGAATCTTTGTCCCGCCAGTTCGAGGCGGTGTGACATATGTATTATGTATATTATTTTAATGGTGTGTAAGAAAACTCAATCGAGTATAGTCGCCTGAACAGACAACCTGACTTGCACGTAGTATTCACGATCAGAAGCCAGACGAACAAACAGACGAAGCAAGACCGACGACTGTATAAACATTTCGAGTATTCAACAAGTCATATAGACTGGCTGGTTACGGCTAGCGGATTTCTTGAGACGAGATTGTGGGTCCCGAATCCGCTTATCCGTTCCTATGGAAAATCCTTCCATTTTTAGGAGAAGGATGAAGGGGGGGGGGGAAGAAATCTCGATCTCTACACTCACTGTAGGAAACGCGGTAAAAAAGTAAAAAATACTAAAATTTCGATATTTTAAACTGTTAATTTCAAAAAAATGAGTAGGTTTAATCATCATTGTTTACAGTTACGTGAAGGTGACGGTAAATTATTTCATATGTTTTTCTTAGCATAATATTCTAGAAACTACTAATAACTACTAAATTGTACTTATTTTTTACCACTGGCAACTAGGTGCAGACGATGTTAACATCGATGCTCGCAATAAGTATGCTACCAAAGGATAAACATAGAAGATTTTTCGGCGAGATAGCTTACAAAGTATCCATGAGGATATTGATGAGGAGTCTGTCTTGTGTGGTCACGTACCACGACGCACAGTACATGCCGCACTCCACCGGCTTCTGTGTTGCCAACCACACAAGTCCGATAGACGTGCTAGTGCTGAGCGTCAACTCTTTCTTTTCATTGGTAGTTTTGTTTATTTCTCTAATTGGGATGTTTTTGTCTATGGCACGTTGTTAGGGTTATCTGTGCTTTATGTCTGAATTTTTGGGGATTTATTTATTTCATGACACATTTCATATATACTTGCCATTTTTAAATTGAATTTTTGCGGAGGTCAAATCGATTTGTGGATAAATGTATAACTGTTTTGAGTTTTAAAAAAATTGAGAAAATAATAGCTTTTAAATAGTTGCCTTATAACTGATAGATGGCGCTGTAATGATAAATTTTATATGGCCTACCATATAAGCCCGTAGATTAGTTCTATTATATGCCCGTAATGAGCAATACATGTGGATTTAAATCGATTTGATGGCTCCAAAAATTAGTTTAAAAATGACACGAAAGGGGAGATCGCCATGTTCTGTCCCTTTTATGGTGCATAACTTCATATAGGTGGTGGTAGAGATTGACAATGCAGAACAGATTGACTCAAGTCTTCAATTTTCATATTAACCTTAAATTAAGCAAGAAAAGAACACTCAACAAATTGTATTGTCAACGCTACCACCACCGTAATGTCACGGGTAATACCCAAAAATATCACCATCCCCTCCCCCCCCCCTCATTGCATCGTCATCATCTAGGTCTGGTGGTTGATAGTAAGCACTGCCTGTGTGGGGACACTGCCAGACGGACCCTTCAAACAGAGGGTCAACTATGCCACGTCGATACTGAGCTTCAATTTCCTCTCCCGCTGCATATCCATGGTGATAACGTACCACGACGGCGATGTGAACAAGCCGAAGAGCGGGATCTGCGTTGCGAACCACACAAGCCCCATCGACGTGCTGGTGTTGATGTGTGACAATTGCTACTCATTGGTGAGTCGGTATTGGCGGGTGATTGACTCGGGCATCGTTTCTCAAACCGACAGTTGCGACCCCCCATGTGACCTATGAGACCCCCTATACGGTATGTAAAAGGGGTCATACTCCTTTAGAAAAACTTAAACGGATACAGTTTCGTTATTGCAAAAATGCTGTTTTATCTTATAATTTGAGTAAATGGAAGCAAATCTCGCGTTTAGATGATTTTGTATTTCGAAGCGTTAAACAAACCCCATTTCATCTTAGCGGCCTTCTTTATGTTGTTTTTGATTTATTAGTATTTATAATTTATTTGCTCGATACGTGAAATATTTAGAATATACGTACATATATGTATATAGTAATTAGAAACATACTTCGTTTAAAAGTCTTATGAAAAACCACTATTTATCTTTATCTATTTGTATATTCATTAATATATTTATGGCTTTGAATTTTGTTTGTATATTATATATAATAAATGTATTATATATGTATATATTAGATACAAATGAATAATTTCTTCCATGCTGTAGATAGTTACTAGTCCACGCTATATTATTTACTTTAATACCGTATTCATACAACGGTTGTCTGGAAGAAATCTTTATTAAGATTAATTCCGCTCTTTCTATAAAAACAATATTATAATCAATAATTGTATAACTTTGTTTTTGGTGTACGATAAAGAATATATATCTATGTATGTATCTATCTAATTCGAGATAAAAAAAATACACTTGCCCATATCATCAATTTGATTATTTTCGTCTATGAGGTCGCGACACGGAAGTTTGAGAAGCGATGACTTTATAAATATGTCGCTGTGTTTGTATAAGACATATGAGCATTGTGACATGGAACGCATTTGTTTGAAACTGCATGTTTGGGATATCAAAGCCATATCACGAAAGCCACTTATACTTGTGGCCTTACTATATACTCTGTGACATAAATCATAACATACTATATTTACTAAGTATATTTTATGATATAAATCATTCATTAAGTCATCAACGGTTTCACTAATATACGATCTTTATGTTCTGAAGAATTAAATAAAGATATCGTATTCGTTTTATCTTAATTTATATGCATGAAAGTTTGACTATCTCAGACCATATAGTATACTATTATTTTATTTAAAGTACATTTAAAGCACGAGAAAAGCAGGTCTTAAATTGATAGGAGACATATAACACACACACACTCAAAGAGAGAGATAGACACACTTATATAGAGAGAGAGAGAGACATACACAGAGAGGTAGAGAGAGACACACACACACACACACAACCACTAATATATGTAGACTTTTTACTTCACTGAGTTACTTTTGTTACTCAGTTCTCATACTTTATATTAATTTTACAAATGTAACCTGATCAAGTAGGAAATAACTTGCGTTTTATTTATCTTCTATATCGTATAAAATAGTAAATTTCATCATAAATACTTATTCTACATTGTGTACTAGTAAACAATTTACTCGAACGGAATTCACACGTCCGCTCGCGACGACGGTCAACAAACGAATCATCGGATCCATAGACAAGTAAACAGAGCCATGTGAAATGACGATTCAAAAGTACCCACACGAGACAAAATACCCACTGACTATATTAATCTATATAGAGTTATGGATATTTGTTACCTAAACAGTACGGAGTACAGAACTTGACAGATATATAAAGAATTTGAAATTTGAAAGAGGTGGGTATTAAGTTACCCTACACCAAGGTTTAACATATTTAAAGCCTATTATTTTTTCAAAAGCGCTAAAATTGATAACATAGATAGAATACATTGCAGTGATCTATGTTAATTGATCCGTTACGGATTGATGTTTTAATAGTAAAGAGTTCTTTCAGATTGGTCAAAGACACGATGGTTTCCTAGGGCTCCTACAGAGGGCGCTGGCGAGGGCATCGCCTCACATTTGGTTCGAACGATCTGAAGTTAAAGACAGGCACGCAGTGGCTAGAAGGTAATTATTTTTAAAAAGTTTTATTTTTTTACATACATATCATCACGCCTGTCTCCCGTAGCTATAGGCAGAGACCACAGATCTCCATCTGCTACGATCAGGGCATACTTCCCTTGCTTCCTCCACACTCATTATTCTCCTCATGCGAGCCCGCCGGTTATGGGTACTCTTGACCTGGCCTTTCTTAAAAACTTCAGCGATTTGGTCAAGGTATGTTTTTCGTGGTCTTCCCCTACCGACCCTTCCATCCACATTTGCAACATAAATTTCTTTTGCCAGTCGTCTTTCATCCTCTCCATATGCCCAAACCATCTAAGCATCCCTCTCTCAACTTTTGTCACGACACCTTCTTTTGCTCCACATCGCTCTCTTATATCTTCATTTCTTATTCTTTAAACCGTTTTATTTAGTTACCGTTAAATATACGGGGTGTAGATATTTCAAATCTTGCACTTGCATTTTCAACTACTCCTACTAAATAAACTCTTATGAAACTTTATACACACAATACAAAACTAGGATAGTTTCAACTTGGTAGCGAGCGTCTTTCAGGGGTCGACAGTTGATCTCTTCTACCGCTTTCTAGTTATCCTCTCGAGTTTGGGCCCATTTGATTGGTTTAAACGAGTCCTATTACACATTACACTCGGATAAAAAAATACATACATATCATCCTGTTTCCGTTGGGGTGGGCAAAGACCACAGATCTCCATCGGCTACGATCTGGGCACACTTTCTTCGCTTTATCCACACTTATCACTCTCTTCATACAAGCTCGCCTGTTAAAGTTACTCTTCACCTCGCCTTTCTTAAGAACTTCGGCAATTTGGTCAAGGTATTTTCTCCTTGGGTTTCCCCTACCGACTCTTCCATCCTCATCAGCAATGTAAATTCCTTTTACAAATCGTCTTTCATTCATTCTCTCTTTGTGCCCAAACCACGTGAGCATCCCTTTTGTCATTATACCTTTTACTCCACATCGCTCTCTTTTGAACTATATATATTCGTACGCCTCGCTTTTTATTTCAATGTATTATAAAACCATTTTACTTAATGTTATATTTTATCTGTTTTATGTATATAGTATAACATATAACAACAGTTTAGCATACGTAAATGCACTTCATAAGTTTCGAATTCGAAACAAGATTGAATCAATTTTATCCGACTCGAAGGACCAACTTAACTCCTGATTAAATTAAGTTTTATGTCTTATTAATAAGATCTAATCCACTTCGCCAGGCTTAAAGAACATATATCGGTGCCAGATAACCCACCGATCCTCATCTTCCCCGAGGGTACTTGCATAAACAATACGTCGGTTATGCAATTCAAGAAGGGGAGCTTCGAAGTTGGCGGCACTATATACCCGGTAGCCATCAAGTAAGTGGACACTATATATCTATTGGATTAAAAATCATTAGATAGACTAACATACACTATAGATTAATATAATTAATAATGCCATCAGGTTTCCTTGTCAGGTTGTCCTTTGACATGAACCTCCCCTAGTTTTTTCCAATTTCCTATGTTCTCAGGATTAATTTAAAAGTTTGTCTGTAGCATGAATGGGCCGGCTAGCCCCAGAAAAGTACCACACTCCCGCAGAAAACCGACGTCTGAGTGGTAGCTTAGCTACCGCGCTTCGTTCGGTGAGCGGTTAAGTTCCGACGGTCCAACCTCCCTCCCCCTTCCATAATGACATTTTCCTTAAAGGCTGCCAGCCTATCTTCTGTCCACACACACAAGAAAGGCAAACGAACAGACGTGCCACCCGAAAGAAATCAACGCCGCCCATAGACATTCGCAGCCCTTAGCTTCTAGAAGGCCCAAAGCTTAATCGCTGGCTCGAAACGATTACTGGGTTAACAATTTTGCGCACGTTCTGATTGGTTGAGTGGATTTTTTTTTTGGGATAGGAAGGCAAACGAGCAGGCGGGCAGTGGGGAAGCGTTGTCGGCCTTTAAGGAAAGTATTATTGTGGGAGGAGAGGGGTTGGGCCTCTTAAATTGTTCCACAGATCTTCATATCTTTAATTATTCCACAGATACGACCCGCGTTTCGGCGACGCCTTCTGGAACAGTTCCCGTTACGGTATGCTACACTACCTTCTCAACATGATGAGCTCGTGGGCCATCGTGTGCGACGTGTGGTACTTGCCGCCGATGCATCGGGAGCCCGACGAGTCAGCCGTGGACTTCGCCAACAGGGTCAAGGCCGTCGTGGCGAGGAGGGGGGGGCTTGTCGATCTTATGTGGTGAGTTGTCGGTATTAATACTTTATACGGGGTGCTCTCGTACCTCTTGTGGTTGACAAGACTTTGGTTTGGTTAACAAGGAGTGTTGTACTGTTAAAAACTGGCAACTGGTTCTCTGACAATATGACCGTACAAATAATAACATTTGCTAGCGGCAGAGCCACGCTGCACGCGAATACTTTGTCAAGAATGGCATAATATTTGTCTGTGGCATGAATGGGCCGGCTTGCCCGGGGAAGTAGGTACCACACTCCCGCACAAGACCGGCGTCTGAGTGGTAGCTTAGCTACCACGCTTCGTTCGGTGAGCGGCCGAGTTCCGGAGGCACAACACCTCCCTTCCCATACCACCCCCCCTCCTCCCCCCATATTGACACTACATAAAGGTTGGCAACGCTTCCACACTGCCTATGACGCTGCGGATGTCTATGGGCGGCGTTGATTGCTTACCATCAGGCGACACGCCCGCTCGTTTGCCTTTCTTCTCCTAAAAAATGCTCTATCTTATAAAAACAAATTCTATATTCCAGGGATGGACAGTTAAAGAGGATGAAAGCGAAGAAAGAATGGCGGGAACTACAGCAGGAAGAGTTCAGTAAAAGACTGAAAGGGGAGTAGTCAGCGAGGTCGGCAGCAGTGACCCCGTGTCATACCCTGATGGAGTTTTGGAGTCTGAAGAGACAAGTGATAAGTGCAACAGTGATAGTGATATGTGTTGTGATGAACTGTTTTATAGTTGGAACCAGGATACGGAGGATTGTGAGTGGTTGTATGTATATCTATTGTATAATTCATTCAGTTCTCATGCAAGAATTACAAAATCTATCATACGAATAAATAACCTAAATCATTACACTACTGCACCTAGGACTCTCCCAAGCTGGAAGAACTTGCCCATAATTGCTACTGGGTAATAAGTTTTCCAAATACAAAGCCAGGCATTTAGTTCACACTAATGGACATCGGTCTTTCCCAAGCTGGGAAAACTTACCCATATGTGATACTGGCTAAAGAGATTGGCAATCGCAAAGCTAGGATCTCGTTTGCACTACTGGATCGGTCGGTCTCTCCCAAGCTGGAAAATACTTGTCCATAGTTGCTACTGGGTAAAAGGTTTGGCAATCGCAAAGCCAGGAATCTAGTGCACACTACTGGATGTCAGTCTCTCTCAAGCTGAGAAACGTGTGTGTATGTATAAAATGTGTGTGTATATATATATATATATATATATATATATATATATATATATGTGTGTGTGTATATATATATATATATATATATATGTTTTTTACTATTAAAGGGAAAACGAAAACATAATTATAAATTATTTGCGAGAAATTTTATCTGAATTTCATTCATTAATAATCAAAGTGTTATAGCAAAATACAATAGAGTATTTTTTCAAGTAAGAGATCATACATAAGTTATGTCACATTTGATGGGTTTTGGAGGGGATCAGAAGTGCGACAAAGACGTAGGAGTCAGTAATTTCTTGATCATCATGTATATAAATTTAATGTGCTAATACTCTAAACTACAAGTCGAACTAAAACCTGTATAATATTAACTCGATCAACTTGGAAGTGCTGTTTAGTTTTATAATTTTCATACTTAAAATTGTAAAATAATTAAGTTAGAAATAAACGAATTCGTGTGACGTAATTTATGGATGGTCCCCAATGGCAACTGTAAGAATAAGCATTATTTTATGAATGTTTCTTTTTTTTGGAGTTGGAATACTGATTACTAGGTCGGCAATATAAGGGAAGAGGATGTAGTTATAGTAGATGGGAAGAAAACCACATAATTATAATATTTATATCACAAATACAAATAAATAAATATAATATAAATTATTTTTCAAGCCTGACTTCTAGCTCTACTATATATGTCTCTCTCTTTCTAAGAATATAAGAGACAAATATCTCAAATTTATAGTAAAAGTACATAAATGCAATGTTTCTTTATAACATACATTAATATATACAAAATTATATATATTATACAAAAATACTAACTTGATTTATTGTACAATGCAAAAACTTATTCTAAGGGATTAGGAAGTACCCTCTATAAATTTCAGACTGCTTTTTCACTTTTCTGTATACATCCGTCTCTTTCTAACAATATAACCAAGAGACGCATCTCCATTGTTTAGTAAATTCGTAAACATATATCTATATATTTCAGACCGCGTTCTCAATCTTCAGTGTATATACGTTTTCTTTCTATCAATGTTACAGAGAGACAGATATCTCAAGTCTTTAGTATGAGCTCATAAATATAGCAGTGTCTATGAGACAAAGGTAGTATTTTTAAGCAATATATTTTGGGATAGCTCAAGAGGAGAGACGGGGTTATATATGTTAGCTAACTCCATGTAAATTATTATCGTTGTATATATGGATGTAATTACAGAGTGAGTAGGCTCTAAATTTTTTTATAAAGGACTATGATAGTCCAAAATAACATTCGTAGTGTAAATATTTTAATAATCAATACGAAACAACCATATAATATCATAAAGGAAGTTTCTAACGATTCTTATTGAATTGTGTATAAGAAAATTAGTCAATGTCATCATTATAAGCCTGTGGCACTCCATTGCTGGACATAAGCCTCCCCAAAGACACTCCACCTAGTTGGGGGATGCCCCCACCCTCCCCACTGGAAGTAACCATGTGTACAATATTCCACATTTGCTTGTGTTACAAAATATATTATTTTCGAGGGTATTTATGTGGGTAGGCAGCAGTGGATTGCAACGGCCCGTACCGATTGCCTTCGAATTATTGTTATATTAAATTTGACGGTAGTCGCGTTTGAATGTCGTACGACTGTTATTTATTAATAAATGCGGGTATGTCTAGTAAATTTTGCATCACAATATATTTAATGTATGGTCGCTTGTATGATATTTTTTTATATATCTATTTATCTTTTTAGACATGTTAAGTTATACCTAGGTCCCAATAGTGCGGCAATCAAGAACTGATGAATATTTTCTTGTTTTTTTTTCTCATGGGATAGGAAGGCAACTCTCTAAACATGAAATTGGATAACTGACATTATTGACTGATCATCGCTATGGAGTAACATCACATGAAACCACTGTAGACAAGGACAGCAATATATATATATATATATATATATATATATATATATATATATATATATATATATATATATATATATATATATATATATATATACCCTACAGACATTTAGGCCTTAAACAAATCTCTATACTTACTACTCTTTTTTCTACCCTCAGGTCCTATGCGGGTATCTTATTACATTGATGATGAGTAAATTACCTCATTCATTCATTCATTCGAATGAATGGCATTCAATAGTGCCAATACAGCACGGAATGTCGCCAATGTCACATGGAATGGAGAGACTCATTCATTAATGTCAAAATACACAGTCGTTGAGGTTGAAGTGATAAATGTGTGAGCCTATTGGATGTGATATAAAAATGCCTATAAGATTTATCACATTTTTTTTACTTGAACAATATTTTTGTAGAGGAACTACTGCATATTAAATTGAGTCGGAATATCTAGAAATAACTGATGGTCTTCAATACCAACAGTTTGGGAATCACTGGACTAGTCAAATTAATTTTTTGAATGCATATGATCCTAAATTTACATGTAATATAAAAAAATCGCAGGCAGCCACGAGGACAGAGCTCTTCTGCCGAGAGAAGTGAAAACTTAAAACTGTATTTTGAACTTTCAAACCAATTGTAATATTAAATGCAGCTATTACTACAGCATGTTGATGACGCGACTCACTAAACTTTATCCATCCGTGAAGCGTCCAACGCACACACACACAATCGGGTATATACAGTGTGTTGGCGTGATGCGTGTACGTAGGCAGCTGCGCGCGCATTAAATGTATTTAAAGTATGTCTACAGCTATAGATATACCTTAAATATTAGCATGTTGCTGACGCGAACCCATAGATTTTTTCCCTATCCAGAGTCGTGTCACGCGGCTATAGAAATTTTCACTTCAATATCTAAGAGTCAATTCCTACTAAAGGTGAACAAAGAAAAATTTTATTTTAGTTACTTTTTATAAAATAATTACAATTAATCAGAATTGTCTACAGATTAAACGCTCCCATATAAAGTTAAAATTAATTAACTTTAACTTAGGAATTAATATTTTAAAAAAAAACTGAATTTACATCAAGTGTCATCTACTTCAAGTTTAAATAAAATATATTTGAACATGATATAAAAAAAATTGACCTAATAGTAGGAATTGAAAAATATCTAGAAATCATTGTTTATACTTCAATACTATTTGAACTATAGTTTGAGAACCACTGGACTAGTCAAATTCAATTTGTGAACGCATATGACCCTGAATTAATAAAAAGATGTCTATAATCAACAAATTCAAAACGTTATTTACGGTGCGTGTAATGTATGTGCGATTTTAATGTTTTATAATTTTCTATTTAATAAAAAAAAATCGTTATCAATTGTATTCTATAGCTGTGAGGTTTATAGAGTTGATTTATGTGGTTGTTCGATCAAATTGGTATCACTAACTTCACGTTTATTGACCCCTATACAGGATGTCCCAGAACTCAACGTCAAGCCGTTGGGGTGACAGGATTGATTGTGACCATCATGAGAAAAATCAGAAAAAAAATCTATCCCATGCAGTTTGAAAATTATTGGCATTTAAGAAAAACCTAGAAATTTGGTCGAACTGTAACCATTTTTCGGTTATTGTGGTTAATTTTTATTGTTTTTGTTCATTTCAACTTTGGAACCGTAACCCTAAATAACATTTCTAGAATCACAGTAAAAAATAATGACACAATTGCCCCAAGTTTCCTAGAATTAAGACTATTTGTTAAACTATGAATTTGAAATTTTCAAAATTTGTCGACTTTGAAAGGCCCTCCTTTAAAAAAAAGTACTAGAGTGGCTTGGCAAGTGCCATTAAAAGTTGGCGCATTTAACCAGGATTGTAAAATGGTACAATACTTGTTAGTTTCATACTAAAAAAACGAGTAAAAAAATAAAAACTGATTTTTGCTAACCCATTTTACTCAGTTAAAATGTTTTTCGCACAAGCTCTTGGTAGGTTCTTAATTTTAAGATCTTCAGATAGATTTTTTTTCTGATTTTCCTCATGATGGTTACAATCAATCCTGTCACCCTGTTTCAGCTTGACGTTGAGTTCTGGGACACCTGTATGGTCTACGCTTAAGATTCGTGACGGCAACTATACACGTGTAAGATGTAATGAGAGCGAATGTCTAAAAAAGGTTGCTTATAGATTTTCCACAATTTTTTTTTAATGTTTATTTTTAATTTATTGTGTGCGTTTGTTGTATGACTGGCCGTAAACTGGCAGGATCTGGCCGTAAATATCACCATATCGACATTTTAGAAGAGAAAATAAATATTCGTTGTCTCTGTTATTCATACGCAGCGTGACAGGTATATGTGTCTGACGTCCATAGACAAAGGACCAGTTTGTCTATGGACGTCATCCGGACAGAATGTCAGCCTTTATATAAACAGACTCGATAAGGCGAACAAAGAATATATAGACTGGAAATAAATATTAAAATAATTTTGCTCCAACTTTCTTTTATAACAAAAAAACAAATCAATTGTTTTACAATTGTTATAATACAAGTTGATATTAAAAATACATATGTATATAAATTTAACATAATTCTAAACAATTTATTTCACCCAAATCATTTTAATCCCCAATTTATTATAATAAGTACAATAAACCAACATTATTCTTCCGTCATCTGCCAACAGATGGCGCCACAAGTCATATACATAACACATATATTGGGTGTAAAATTATCATGTCTACTACGATCGTATGTTTTTTAAAATGTGTATAACCGAATTCTGTATGTCGTTTTTATATTATTTTGTATAATTGTGTATGCGATGCAGATATATAGTGGCAGAGCGGTTTGTAGACGTGGAAAAAGTTAACCTTTGGTTATATGTAATATACAATTTATCAAAATTTCTTGTTTTATTTGTTACCAAATCCCAAAATTGATAGATATAGAAACGACAGACCTCCATCCGCCACGATCCTGGCACACCTTGTTTCCTCCACACTCATCCATCCTTCCTCTCACATTTATCGTAGCGAAACAGCTCTCCGTTAGTCGCTTCTCGCCCTAGTGTGAATCAGGACTTGACGGGTGGCAAACCAAGTAGCCGTCATTTTTAACAAATTAGGTTTATTATAATTCCTCATAGTGAATCCCACGAGCCGCAAGGAAGGACGGAGGTCAGCCCCAGCAGAGCTCCGCATGCTGAGGTAAGGCACTATAATACGGTCGGTACTTTTGCGACTAAGTTCGCTCCTAGGCACGCATCCATTGGCACGGCAGACCGTGGATTGGCGGAGAGGAAAGGAAAAGGATAAAGAAGAAAGGGCTCTCCCCTTTCTTCTTTTTCTGAAAGATGGATTTAGACAGGATGATAGGGATATGATACTACCGCAACGGAAGATAAGGAATTATACGATAATTGATATCGATGCGAAAAGTGAAAACATTGTATGACACAGATGTCAAAAAAAAAAATTTATTGCATATCCATATCAGAAAAAAAATACTGCGTCGCATGGTCTGAGTCTTACAGCTCCAACAGACAATATGGACAGTCAAAAGTTTTACTTAGCTAAGATCCGCGACGAGCGAAACAATAACAGAAAATTAATAATGTGTGTCCCTCCGTTGAGTTTAGTGGATTTATTTGGAACTTAGAACTCAACGGAAAGACACATCATTAATTTTCTGTTATTGTTTCGCTTGTCGCGGATCTTAGCTAAGTAAAACTTTTGTCTGTCCATATAGTGATGGATTTCCGCAAAGTAACGCCTGACTCGATTAATAATCCAATAGACAATTTTGTACAGCGTTGAAACTGACTGAAAGATTTTTTTAGCTTTTATAGTGGTAAATTTTCATTTTGTTCTTAACTATGTTGTTACTATAGTTGTGGATTTGACAGCCAATTAAAAAATTTCACGATAGACGCATTTATATTATATATTTAGCACTTCACTTATATGTGGACAGTCAAATAGTAAGTAGACTCTACGGAAGACAACCGAAAAGCTTCCGTAGTCCACTATACCTGAAGATGCCTCGTGTTGGGGCGAAACACGTGTTGTTTACAAGGTGGAAAAGTGGTAGTGTGTGTTTGGCGTTGTGTATAGTGGTTGGTGGGCGGAGAGTTGATGGCCGATTTTCGGTGAGTTTTTTAAGTTCCAAATAAATCCACTTCGTTCAGCAGGAAAAAACACACATTATTAATTTTCTGTTATTGTTTTGCTTGTCGCGGATCTTAGCTAAGTAAAACTTTTGACTGTCCATATAGTGATGGATTTCCGCCAAGTAACGCCTGACTCCATTAATAAAATTCACTAAACACATAACAATATAACTGGTAATAACATGAGATTACAAAAATGAAATAAAACAAAACGTCACTGATGTAAGTTGGCGGGAATTGTCTCCCAATTGACGTATTGCTGACTTGAATTGCCAGTAAAAAAATAAAACACCAACAAATAACGTAAAATATATTTATTGCTTATTATTATGAGAAAATAAAGTCCAGAGTTTAAAACTCATCGTTCTCAAATGGATGGTGCTTGTGTCCAAGTGACCTAAAAACAAGAACAAGTTTAAATTTTTAAAGACAAAAAATGCCTAGGCCGGGACATAGACTGTACAAGCCATTCATGACGACGTTAGGTCGCACACTTGTTAATGGAGCAATGCACGAATAAGTAGGTCCACTTCCGGTTGGCTAGGAAGAATTTTGACCGAGCCAACAATGGACCAGACTCACACCTACAAAACCTTGCTCGTCTCCACGTTCGTCCACCTGAGAGACGCCCGCTGCCACGCTAAATCCTCCTGTCGCCACCTGGCTCCCACGAGGGGGGGGGGGCAGCAACAGACCCCACCGTAGGAATAGTTTCGGGCATATCTCGACGGCTCCAAGTCGTTAAATGAAGCCCAAAAGCCGCTGGGAACAGCGGCACTGCTCCACAGTGCGAGTAGTGAGGTTCATCACCGGGGCTGGATCCCACACCCATGCGCGGGGTGCGGATATCCCCGTTTCGTTCGGAATAACTTTAAAATTAACGTGAATGTGCCAAAGAATAGGCCTCGCCTGGCTCAGCTTCGATGCTGTAGTTGGTTAACTACAGCTCTGGTCGTTCTGCCAACACCTGTTAGTGATGTGTGAGTGGTACGCAAAAAAAATACAAAATAAATCTAGGTATTTTCTAAAGAAGTGATGTTTTACTCAATAGACAATACCTGGATCAGAATAGACCAGACACCATCATGGAAACCAAGCCGATACTTACGCCGTCATGGGCACAAATCGTCCGTTACAGTCGAACGTGCTGATTAAATCCAGATCCTCTTTGGACAGCTTGAAATCAAACACCTGGAAGTTGCTAGCGATCCGCGACTTGGTCACCGACTTCGGTATCACGATCACACCACGGTCTATCTGGTATCTGCGGACAGGATACGCGGTATAAGCATAGTCTACTCCCTTCAACCTTTCATCCCCACCATCTGAATGAGTGGCGATCCAGTACGGTGCGTTTCTACCACGGTCTTGTAGGCAGGTCTTGCAACGACTGTAGTTTATCTAGGTAGGTAGGTAGGTTTATCTTTTTTTTTGGGATAGTAAGGCAAACGAGCAGGCGTGTCACCTGATGGAAAGCAATCAACGCCGCCCATAGACATCCGCAGCGCCATAGGTAGTGTGAGGCGTTGCCGACCTTTAAGGAAAGTGACATTATGGGAGTGGGAGCGAGAGGAGGGATGAGGGGTAAGGAGGAGGGGGAGGGTGTTCGGCCCCGGGAACTTAAACCGCTGACCGTACGAAGCGCGGTAGCTAAGCTACCACTCAGACGCCGGTTTTCTGCGGGAGTGTGGTACTTCCCCGGGCGAGCCGGCCCATTCATGCTACAGATTTTTCTACAGATTATTCGTCTGCAGCGTGGCTCTACCACTAACAAAAAAACTTTATAGCCGTTAAGGCGAAGGACTTAGAGATAGCCAGTGCGGTGTGAAGAAGTGAGAAGTTTCCCTTGAATGGAGATAGATGGAGCTATTACAAAAAACTATTTTCCAATATGGAGTAATTAAATTTTCAAAGTATCTTCACTCACCTGATCAGAACTTGGGCAACGGTCTTACCCAGTCTGTCGGCGATGGCTTTCAGCTTTGGGTCCTCGAGGAGCATAGGCTCGCCGGGCTTTGCCCACGGCCTGTCGGGCGAACCCAGCGGTGAGTAAGCCGTGAGTACAATCCCACGTTTCTCGCAGAACTCCTTCAGACGCTGTTGATTCAGGTACGGATGGCATTCTACCTGGAGAGAGGAAATTATATTCTAAACAATCTTGAGCAGGGATGGCTGATTACAAATAAAAATATAATAGGTAGGTAAAATAGTGACAAGCCCATATATGTCCCACTGCTGAGCACGAGCCTCCCCATTTCTGGAGGAACGGACGTCAAACCCACCACGCTATCCTAATACGGATTGGCGAGATCACCAGACTCGGAATAAATATCTGTAGGTCATACATATATTTATTCCGAAGCGAGGACCGTACCCACGACCACTGACTCCGCGGTCGGGGGGCCCCCGCCACTGACCCAATTGGTCGTCGTGTAAAAGTGTATATAACCCTAGAACTTACTTGGTTGGTAACAGGTGTGACGGTAGCTGTCTCTAGGAGCCTGGCGATTTGCTTCGAGTTGAAATTGGAAACGCCTATGCTGCGGACGAGACCCTCCTTGTTGAGCTGCTCCATCACCTTCCAGGTGTCCACGTAGTCCACGTCGGAAAACTGGATCTTGCCGGACTCATCGGCCGGGAAGAGCTCTCCGTCTTCCTGTACAGTTGGAATACCTTTTAATACAAAGGCACCTTTGGTGTTCCGGATGTCTATGTACGGCGCTCATTGCTTTCCATTAGGTGGACAGTTAAAACTTCAGTTATAGTAGACTCAACGGAAGACAATGCCTTTCGTAGAGTCTTTGTCTTTATTGTCTCGGATCTTGGCCAAATAATAGTTCTAACTGTCCACATAGTAATGGATTTCCTTATTCGACTTTGGCAAGCAAAGCACCCCAATTGATTCATTTCTTTCCACGCTTATCTTCCTGATAGACGCCCGCATCCACGAGAACTTCTCCTATTATCGCTCCGTCACCAGGAAAGGTAACGACGGACCCGATCGAGAAGATGATCAGCCACATATTAAGATACGTTAAGTTGACTCATGACGCCTAAAACCTACCACTTTCCAGAGTGATAGCCCACGATTATCAATTTCCACTCGTTTGTGGGGAACCAGTCCCTATATCCCGCAAATGCGGCAGGATGAAACTGTCCCCCTTCAGCCTTTGTTAGACATTAACTTCCCCACATTTTTTTACGATATAGGAAGGCAAACGAGCAGGCGTATCACATGGAAAACAATCAATGCCACACATAGACATCCATCCGTCCACAGGCACTGCGGAAGCGTTGCCGGCCTTCGAGAAAAGTTCCTAGGCCTGTTCTTTGAAGGTTCCAATGTATTGCTTCGGAAACACTCTTGGAGGTAACAGGTTCCACGGGATGATGCGAGGAATGCAAAGGGTGATTGATGTGGCTAGGATTATAAAACTGTTTTGTAGGGACTAAAGAGTATATAACACACACCTTGTAAGCTTGGGGCCAGTGGATCAAGTATAGATCCAAATACTTCAAGTTGAGGTTGTCCAAGGACTTTTGGAGTGCACCACGCACCAAATCCGGACGGTGGAAGGTGTTCCACAGTTTTGATGTGATGAACAGATCTTCCCTGTTGAAAGCATTTTATCTTGATTTATATATATATATATATATATATATATATATATATATATATATATATATATATATATATATACATATATATATATACATATATATATATATATATATACATATATATATATATATATATATATATATATATATATATATATATATACAGGGTGTCCCAGAACTCTATTATATTTTTTAACATTGTGTCCATCCCACGTTTGTCTGGAAGAAATCACATAGACCGCCATTTGTATATAAATATTACAATCAATAATTGTATAACTTTGTTTTTGGTGTACAACAAAGAATATATTTATATATTTAATTGTCCACTTCTTTTTCGTAAACACACAAAATAATTTTTTCTTTTGCGTCTCTCGCAAATCTTAGCTAAGCGAATTAGGGGCCTTTCATAAATTACATCATGAATTCATTCATGATTTTAATGTTTTCTGAGCCCAAGTTGTCGTTTTGGCTATCGTATATATGCAAAAAAATCTTACCTTTTGACAACACCCTCCTTGATTTTAGCAGTAATCGCATCTCCAACTTCTTTCTCGTTGCCATATACGAACGCACAGTCGATGTGACGATATCCAATGTCTATGGCGTCTTTGACAGCTTGCGTGACTTCTCCCGGCTTCGACTGTGGAGTTATGGACATACAGAAATAGAATAAAATATAAATAGAAAATAAAACTTAACCTTAATAATATTAAAACATACAATTAAATAAAACAAAAAGAAAATAATTTTAATCTAACAAGTGTCATAAAATGGTTCTTGCTCAGCGTATGCCGGGCGTTCTATAGGAGCACTTGGCGCTGGTTTTCAGCAAGCAACGACGTGGACAGATCGCGGACCACAGTGACGAGATTCATACGGACACACACGCACACATACATACATACATCTCATATAAATACTCATATACACACATTCAATACAAGAAAATTAAAAAACCACAGTCATTGAATAAATTCACCGCAACCAAAAGAATGTTTAGAGTTTTGTATTTATACAGGGGATATATATATATATATATATATATATATATATATATATATATATTACATTATTATATTCACGTCTATCCCCCGCAGGGGTTGGCAGACACCACAGAGCACCATCCGCTACCATTCATCGCAGCGAAACGGCTTTCCATTGGTCGCTTCTCGCCCTCGTGAGAATGAGAACGTGACGGGTGGCGAACCAAGTCGCCGTCATTTTCAACAAAATATATTTTTTTTTAAACTATAAAATTATAGTATGCAAGTCACGAAGACGTGTCGTGACTTGCATACTATAAATATTTATATTATGCAAGTCACGAAGAGGTGGTGGCAAGTTGTTCCAACACATGGTTGCGTTGTATTTAAAGCTACCACGAAACGCAGCCGAGCAGCGACGAGGAACAGCCAGTGATGACCTAGACGTCCTGGTATCGC
Source organism: Baronia brevicornis (assembly GCA_031353405.1). Taxonomy (NCBI): domain Eukaryota; kingdom Metazoa; phylum Arthropoda; class Insecta; order Lepidoptera; family Papilionidae; genus Baronia; species Baronia brevicornis. Next base: position 126,361 of record JASFAT010000095.1, read on the forward strand.
GAGCTCTATTTCGTTTACGGGACATATTATATAGGTATATGGAACAAGGTTTATTCTTATGGGATCGGAAGGCAAACGAGCAAGCGTATCACTTAATGATTGTTATTAACGCCATCCATAAACATCCGCAACACCAGAGGGCATCAAAGAAGCGTTGCCGGCCTTTAGTAGGGCAAACGAGCAAGCGTGCCGCCTAATGGAAAGCAATCAACGCCGCCCATAGACAACCGCGACACCGCAGGAGTCGCGGAAGGGTTGCCGATCTTTTAGGTATGTGTGTAGGCTTGTTTTTTGAAGGTGCCAATGTCGTATCGGTTCGGAAAGACCGCTGAAGGTAGCCGGTTCCACAGAGTGGTGGTGCGTGGAAAGAAGTTTCGAGAGAAGCGCGCCGTAGTGGACCGCCACTCATCCAGATGGTGGGAGTGATACTTTCTTTAGGGCGAGTTGTGCGGTTGTAGAATTCGGCGGCGTGAATTATTCCAAACAATTCCTCGCAGCACTCCCAATGATAAAAGCGGTAAAAAATGCTGAGAGATGAGACACATCTCTCCACAGCGCTAGAGTATCAAGCCGATTTCAATTCAATGTCGTATCGGTACCGCTGAAGGCAGCTAGTTCCATAAAGTGGTACGTGGTTTCCCGAAACTTCATTCTACTAAATCGCCAATTATTAAATCTTTGAGAATTTAAATAACGATTGAAGAAACATAGATATTGAGAAAAGAATTTTTTTTGTTATGGTATAGGAAGGCAAACGAGCAGGTGCGTCACCCGATGGAAAGCAATCAACGCCGCCCATAGACATCCGCAGCGCCATAGGCAGTGCGGAAGCGTTGCCAACCTTTAAGGAAAGTGTCATTATGGGAGGAGGGAGGGTGGTTGGGTCTCAGGAACTCAAACGCTCAACGGACGAAGCGCGGACGAACTTCGTCGTTTGCTACTTTTGAGTCCAGCTAATATAGGGCATGTGACCTACATGCCTACATTTCGAACGCTTCTATCTTTTCTGAGATCTTCTTTAAGCGTCCAAGCCTCGAATCCGTGTAGAAGAACGGGCCAGATGTAACAGTGGAGCATTCTAATGCGCATGGAAAGTTTGAGGCTGCGATTACAAAGGAAGTTCATCAAGGAGCTACGCACGATTTCAATACGGGTTTTTATATCTTGATCACTTTGCCAAGATTCACTTAAGAATGTATCCAGAGGTATTTGTATTGTTTTACTTCCTCAAATGTGTCCATCAACAGATACATACGTGTCCGGTTCTTATCTACTCGAAAAGACGATATACTTTAAGAACAGAATGGAATAATCATCATCATACATACATACATATCGTCACGCCTGTTTCCAGTATGGGTAGGCAGAGACCACAGATCTCTATCCGCTACGATTCCGGCACACCTTCCTTGCTTCCTCCACACTCATCCATCCTTCCTCTCACATGCATCGCAGCGAAACGGCTCTCCGTTAGTCGCTCCTCGCCCTCGTGGGAATCAGGACGTGACGCATGGCGAACCACGTCGTTGTCATTTTTTAACATTAAACCTAATTAAAATTCAACCTAGTTTGTTAAAAAATGGATGGAAGACGGATCTCCATCTTCTTCGAGTCCCAGCAGAGCCCCGGATGCTGAGGTAAGGCACTATAGTACCAGGGGGAGCCCGATTCCGGGACGGTCGGCACGCTTGCGACTAAGCTTGCCTCTGACCACGCATCCATTGGCACGGCAGACCGTGAATGAGCAGAGAGGAAGGGAAAAGGATAGAGAAGAAAGGAAACAGCTGGGGAAAGGAAAAATGGATTTAGACAGGATGATAGGGATATGATACTATCGCAACCAAAGGCAAGAAGTGATACAGTAGTTGCTAGTGAGGCCAGGGTCATGTACCCATGTACCAGTACCATAAGGACGGACAGGCAAAGTAACTCCCTGACCTCATATTTTATTTATTAATATAATATGTAAAACATTATGCAAGACATACTGATGTATTATCAGTAATATTACTCGATAATTTAAAATCTCTCATATGTTACTTTGGTGTATACAACTAAATTATCTTAACAGGTCATGGGGTTTAAAAAAATAATAAAATTTGATCTCAATATATCACCTATTGATAATTTTATGTAAACTAGTCGTTTTTATAGCCATATATGACCCTGGCCTTTAACGATTCACGGGAAGAAACTGTGAGTTCTTATTTTATATTTGGAATGACAGACCAAACAATATAGTATATTAGTTCAGGGCAAAAGTATTTTCGTATTGTTCATACAAAGGAAAATATTTTTTTAGGTATAATTTTTTATTTATTTATATTATGTATGTGCCGTTTTGATCAATGATTTCTTGCCATCTTGTGGGTAGTGCCATGATCCCATTTCTGTAGAAATTTTGAGATTTTTGATTAAAAAAATCTGACAGGTAGTGTTCAGAGTGTTCTTTGGAGGTTAGCTTTATGCTTCCTAAAGAGTTCTACAATGACATGTCCTAGTACATAGTCTGTATAATTTTTATTTATATAGAAAATAGAAAAGCCTAAAAATTGTGGAGAAAAGAGTATTTATTCTATATAAGGGATGTCCAGTGGTAGAATTAGGTTTTCAACCCTAATTACTACTTTCAAAGAATTAGGTTTTCAACCCTAATTACTACTTTCAAATGATATTCCTTTCATTCCTGCAAGGTGAATATTTCTTGTTTTAATTTAATTTTATTTTTCTCATGTGTGTGTGTATGTAAATCTTTATATGTATGTGTATATGTGTGTATGTATGTATGCATATGTAATGTATGCATATGTAAGTATATATGTATTTAAATTTATAACATTAGTTTTTAATTTTCTCTACTGTACAAGTTACACCACCCCGAAACAAATTTTCTCAGTTTTATCTGCACATTGACTATGCCCAATGGCACTATCTCCACCTTTTGTACATAATGTGCAAAAAATTTCTATACATAAATATATATTTGACTTATAAACTAATCTATCTACGAATAATCCTTGTTTGAAGATAACTAGTTAATATTGAAAACCTAATTCTACCACAGGACATCCTATATGACAATCAAATAGTACATCATCGGTACATTTACTTGATAAGAATTATCATTGTGTATGAATCCACTTCAGACATAGATAAGATCTACAATAATGCCAAGATAAATTCTCGATGTAATCTCTCTAGTTACAAAACAGTTACTTTACATAAATAGTGGTACAACCTAGGATTCTCATTTTTTCTAGAAGCTAACCTGATCTTTCGTTTAAAACTATTTAAGTAATGCTTTTCTTATAAGGAAATACAATTAAAACTTACATATATTCAATTAAATATCAATATTTAATTACAGTAGTCTTAAACGCATTTACAATTGCAATTAAGATTATTGGAAAGCACGAAACATTAAAATTTACAAATAATAATCCAATCAAACATACCTTCCAGGTCCCAATACCCAATATGGGGCATTCGAAACCATTATTAAATTTCACTAAAGGCACTTTAGATGCCATCGGAGATTTTAAACAATCACAATAATAATGTAATAAACTTTAATATTACGAAATGTTAACGCTTTGAACAATATATCTTAGTTGAACATGACACTTGACACATGATTGCCGCTACCGGTAAATAAAAATATTTGTTTTGTCAAATAGGACTTCATCAGGTCTTTTGCCGCCAATTTACAACAGCGGCGTTTCAATTCATTTCATTTACATTATTTTTCATTATTATCAGATATATTGTTATATTCTAGTGGTAAATTGTACGATTAAGGCTTTTAATACGATAAGTGGAGTGAAAAGAAATAGATGCATGTATGTTGACTTTTTAAGTTATGGTAGAATGGTCACTATTCTATCAATGTTACATTTCAAGAAACTTGTTGTTCTTATATTATACTTGATCCTGGCATAATAAGTATACCTAATTGCCATCAAGGAAGGTGAAGAAAGAACAAGCTGGGATTCCCGTTCTAAACCGATCACAAAAAGAAACTAAAACAATATTCGGAATTATATATAATAAATTTCGCTAGTATTATATATTTATTAATTATATATTATATTTTCTTTAACATTTTAACATAAATCTCATAGAATCTCGTGTTCATAAGGCAAGTTTTTTTTTACCTTGTCTACAAAAATAAGTAACAATATAAATATAATAAATACAACACGTAACCAAAATAATGTATTATTATAATATTATTAGTATATTATTTTACACAAAAATATTTTCTTTTTAAATTCCTACTACTAGTTCACACCTATATATATTTATTCAAATGTTCAAATATTCAATCGTTAGTCAAATACTCTTTTATTCATCCACTCAAATTCAAATATATTTTTTTTAAACTTGTAATGGACTAAACATGATGTTAATACAGTTTTTTGAAATATTATTTCATTAATTCAATTTAATTAATTTATTTTAGTTTTATATGGGTAAAAAAGATATATAAGCGATTTAGCCGGATATGGAAGTAGGAATTGACTTTATTTTTTTTTGTATATTACTTATTATGTACTAAGAACAGCAAAACTTACCTTCCACGTTCCCAATCCCATGGCAGGAATTGTTTTTCCATTATTAAATTTGATAATCGGGACCTTTGATACCATTATTGCTTTTTTAACCGCTCACTTCAATACAGGAACACGAAGTGGAGAGCTCAAATTATCTCACGCTAACTGCTGGTTATCATTATCGTTCGAGAAGGCATTAAAATGACAATACGGTGATAAGGTACACGAATTTTAGCGGAGATCATATTATTCTAAATAATTTACTGTGCACGGAAAGATAAATTTATGAAAAAAAAAAATTATTTGATAACTCAAATGGCGTTATAGTCATTTGAGTTATCAAATAAATTTACTATTTTATAATATATATAATTTATTAGATTTATATACTAATTTATTAGATTATATTTGTAGATTGTTATTAGTGGTAGAGCCACGCTGCAGACAAATACTTTGTCAAGAGTGCCATATTATTTGTCTGTAGCATGCATGGGCCGGCTCGCCCTGGGAAGCATCACACTCCCGCAGGAAACCGGCGTCCGAGTGGTAGCTTAGCTACTGTGCTTTGTACTGTGAGCGGCCTGAGATCCGGACGCCCAACACTTTCCCCTAAACTACCGCGCTTTGTACTGTGAGCGACCTGAGATCCGGAGGCCCAACACCCTCCCCCTCCCACACTCACTCACATGATGTTACTTTCCTTAAAGGTCGGCAACGCTTCCGCACTGCCTATGGTGCTGCGGATTTCTATGGGCGGCTTTGATTGCTTTCCATCAGGTGACGCGTCTACTCGATTGCCTTACTATGCCATAAAGAAAGGCATTTCACCCTGGAGTTGTCTACCTAAGGGGAAAGATATGAATAATGATAGAGGAATATTTATATCATGACAATTATCATCTTTTTTATCAAGATATTTTTTTTCAGATTTATTTATCGACAATATCATTATCAGCCGACAGTAGTCCACTGCTGGACATAGGCCTCACCCAAAGCGCGCCAACTACCGCGATCTTTGGCTACACGCATCCAATCTCAGCCAGCCGCCTTGCGCAAATCGTCGCTCCATCTAGCAGGGGGGCGTCCTACACTACGTTTGCCGAGTCGCGGTCTCCACTCCAGCACTCGTCTACTCCAATTTTCGATTCGATTGCGGTTCTTTGACAAACGTGTCCAGCCCATTACCACTTCAGTCTGCTAACTTGAAGAGCTATGTCCGTGGCTCTGATTCTCCGGCGAATTTTTTACCTCTGAGCGACTTTGAGGTTATGAAGGAGACGGACCGTCAGTGTCCATGTTTCGGGCCCCTTAAGAGAGTACGGGCGGGATGCACTGGTTACGGAATACGGAAAATTGCCGCGATACGGGAAATCGCCTTGGCTATTCCGTATCGCGGGACCCAAAGTTGTATATTATCTATAAATATTAGCTGTTTCTTGCCTAACTTACATTATTTATAAAATACGAAAAGAAGAAAACAAGTAATAAAATTATAAAATAAAAGAAAAAACGAGTCCACTTTAGTTTGTATCAGTGTGTGTGTGCTTTTTTTATTTATTTGTATTTTTTATAATTGATCCGATGTTCCGCCAATTCCCCCGTGGACAAGCCTGGTGGGTTAATGGTCTCCAAAAATAGAAAGGCCGGGTACTTAGCAGTGAAACATATTGCAACTATAAAAAACAATTCTAATGTATTGTAACGGTTTATACACTTGTAGTGTAAATAAGTCAAGGCCGTTCGCTGTATAGTAGTATTATACAATTACGTACCAACGATAAATGCCACTTTCGATAACCTTTATTATTTAATAATTTTATAAAAATATTATGTATTTCGTTTTTAAAGCTTTGTGGCTATAGTGATGTGAAATAAAACCCTAATTTTTTTTAAAAAAATTAAACATTCTCTCTGAAAATAATTATTAATAATTATACACTCTTGCCTCTCACGCATGCACACAAATATGTACATGACTAAACAAATATTTTATAGATTAACGCCATGACCGTATTTGTATATATTTTTAATTATGGTAATAAAATGATAGTCCGTTATTATCTCCATAAGAGTTTAATTATTTATATAAGTTTTAGCAATAAGATATAGTGTGGATTTCGTATAATTAAGTATGTGAAAGGAATATATATATATATATATATATATATATATATATATATATATATATATATATATATATATATATATATATATTTATAATACAAATTGGGATTGCTTGCCTTGATCACCAAGATGCCTCAATTTCGCAAGATATGAATAAAATAATTAAAAAAATACAACAAAATTACTAGTGCAGCAAAAGACGTCAGCCAAAAATAACAGACTATACTCAATAGCTATCAAAAAGAATTGTTTTTTATGTAATTACTAACATAGGTCTGAAATAAACTTGTTCTTTTTCTAATACAGATTTCTCTTCTCCCCATTTAACGACAACTCTCTATAACGTCAAAATATGCACAGTGCCTTGAGGGTCGTTATATAGAGTTTGCACTGTATATCGCTTGCATAGCCATGTAAGGCAGCCCAATTATAAAATTCTTTAGCAGAGCGGAGGCGGATCTCTCACCTTTTATTCCACTATGGGGATTGCTTCGAGAAATCGTTTCGAATAACTCTTGCCGTTTTCCCCGATACATCTTTCCACTCACAATGACTTGGAAAATCACCTACAATACCTTCAGCGGTATTTCCGAATCAATACATAGGAAACTTTAAAAAGTTGCCTACACTTTTCTTAAACACTTGTGGACAATGTGTGTCACGTGGAAACGGATCAATGACCGAATAATTCTAGAGGTCATTGATCACTTTACTTTTGCCGAGGTCATTCGTTCCTATAATTCTATAAAGGTCATTGAGCCCTTTCTTTTTAAAGATCATTGATCCCGTTTGTTTTTAAAGAGGTCATTGATCCTTTTATTGTCGATATATGTTCATCAATTGTTTTTTTGTAACAAAGCAGGCAAACGAGCATGCGGGTCACCTGGTGATAAGCGATCACCGCCGCCCGCTAAATATTTAACAAACACATACGCTCTTTTTTAGAATACCCCCCATATTATAATTATGTGGGAACACCGCAGGTGGTAAATTTCTTCCACATTTCCACAGTTCGTGGCAGACAACGTTGACACTTATTTTTTTGGGTGGATGGATTTTTAACTTAAAAAAAATATTTTAAGTTTTTAAAATAAAAAATATAGTACTAAAATTATTTCTGTTGAATATTATTGAAAAAAAAATACACCTGTATATCCTGATCATTAGACACTTCTTGAACTGTCATTTCATACTTTCACAATATTAACATACATACATACATATCGTTACGCCTGTCTCCGGTAGGGGTAAGCAGAGACCAGATAGATCTCCATCTGCTACGATCTCGGCATACTTCTCTTGATTCCTCCACACTCATTATTCTCCTCATGAATGCCACGAGGAGACTCATGCAAGCCCGCCGGTTAAGGGTACTTTTGACCTGGCTTCACCTAAAAACTTCAGCAATTTGGTAAAGTTATGTTTTCCGTGGTCTTCCCATACCGACCCTTCCATCCACATTCGCAACGTAAATTTCTTTTGCCAGACGTCTTTCATCCTCTATGTGCCCTTTTTTTTTTACGTGGGGAAATACGTTATGGATACCCTGCCACCCTAGGGGGGACGGCGAGTTATGTCGGACTCCGCGTGCGCGTATACTGACTAAAACCCCACGACGGACGCCATCGGCACCAAGGAAGAGTCCCGGGATCTCTTAAAGAACTGCTTCTGCCTCCTCCGGCGCTTGGCTCACTAAGCCCGTCTCGAAGGTTGCGTGAGTTCGCTACCCCCTACACCCTCGCGGTGCTTAACCGGTTATTCCTGCCATAGGGAACCACCGCTTGATGAGCACTGAGGGCCCCCACCCCCGAGTGCCCACGACCTCAAAGGTCCCGCTTACGGTGGGAGAACATCATCCTCTATGTGCCCAAACTATCTAAGCATCCCTTTCTCAACTTTCGCCACACCTTTTACTTCACATCGCTCTTATATCTTCATTCCTTATTCTATCATTCAAGGTTACACCACACATACTTCTTAACGCTCTCATTTCCACCGCATTCAGTCTGCTTTCATGACTCTTCTGCCAAATCCAAATTTCACCACCGTATATCCGAGTCGGAACAAGACAGTAAGGTAAAATAAAAAACATACGAGATAAGTAACATTTTATTAATTTTCTTTATACGATTGTATTATATTATTAAGTGTACGATTTATTCATTGAATCACAAATCAAATTATTCTCGTAATTCTAGAATGGAACTCAATGATGAGTTAGTGTGAGATACAAAGAGAAAATGCTGCAAAGGGGAATATCTTACTTATATCAATATACAAGCTCAACGTCTGAGGGTACAAGAATGCTCCACGTCCTAGATGGTGATTATGATGAAGGTATCCACCGGTAGAACCAAAGTCACTAACACAGCTCTTCAAGTTACCAAAGCGACAATGGGCTGGTCACGTTTGTCGCCGAACTGACAGCAGTAAGGAGTATACGGATGCTGGAGTGGGCACTCGGCAAGGATGCCCTTGGTTCGATGGAGCCACGATCCCCAGCTGCTAGAAACTGGATGCATGAAGACGCAGGTCGGGACCGGTGACGTGGACGTTTATGAGTGGATGGACAGTCGGAAAAAATACCTGTAGGGTATGCATTCATATCTACCGTTGCAGACCAAAACCCCGACCACTGACTCCCAAAGCGGTGGCAGCACCACTGAGGCAATGTAGTGATAGAAATGAAATAGAAATATCTAATCATACAAAGCCATTCTATAGACAATAAAATTCACATTGCAGTCATTTTTTAAACAAAAATTAATTTCGTCTCATCCATACTATGATGTCGTACTTTATTACAGATAGCAACATAATATGTCTTACATATAGCTTAACTTACACATAAATAATATAATGATAATATCTCATTCTCTCGTGATCCTTCCAACCGTTCAGCGCGTCTAAAAACTAGCTTTATGCTTATATAAATAAAGATTAGAATATCTTGCGGTGTATTGCCCTATGACCCTCTTCGTCGTACTCCCGCTTGGATACCCACATCTTGCGGAATGTGTCGAGCGACGCCAGAATCGAACCGCCTATCCATGTTGAGTAGAGACGCTCTTGCGGCGCTGAGATCTGTGGGAAAACATTCATATTATACATTTATTTAAACTCTAAATTCATATTTACGTTTGGAACATATACGATCCGGAATGTGTTACGATCGGAACATATCCGATCCGGAATGTGTTACGGACGGAACATATCCGATCCAAAGTGTGTTACGGTCGGAACATATCCCATTTCGAATATAGCACGTACCGTTCAAAATACGATCTAAAAATATTGACGAATCTTAATATACCTAATTCGAGGCAACGTGGTTCGCCACCTGTCACGTCCTGATTCCCACGAGGGCGAGAAACGACGAACAGAGAGCCGTTTCGCTAAGATGAATGTGAGAGGGAGGATGGACGAAAAGATGAATGAGTGTCGAGGAAGCAAGGCAGGTGTGCCGGGATCGTAGCGGATGGAGATCTGTGGTCTCTGCCTAACCCTACAGGGAGACAACTTGACTATATGTATGCAAAGTGCATAATAGACCTTGATAGATCGAGCTATGCAAACAGAAATTTTCATTCTTCAATCTCGTTGAACACAGAGTAGGGTAGTAAGATTGCTACAGTATTAAAACTTTCTGTCTACTCACTCTGTAAAACATTATGTATAAACCTACCCTTATCTTCATGTCCTTGGGCGCTAAACGCCTGATCTCGGCTAGTAATCGATCTCCAAATCCTCTGAACAAGGTCGAACCTCCACTGAGCACTATGTTCTGGTACAAAACCTTCCTGAGATCCATATCGGACTTCTGGATTGCGTACATTAGCACTTCGTGGATACCTGGAAGTAAATCATGAAGGTAGTACAGCAAAAATCTTTTTAAGATCATCGTTAGACATAAACTGATAGGGACCAGAACTTCTGCACCTCGCAAAGGAGGAGGAGAGTCGTGCTGAATTGGCTGCCAAGTTTTGCAAGGCGGAACTACTAGAAGAAGAAGACATAGACTGGATCCTGAGCAGATAGAACGATGATTCTAGTGCCTATATATATATATATATATATATATATATATATATATATATATATATATATATATATATATATATATATATATATATATATATATATATATATATTTTTTTTTTTTCTTGCACTCAAGTTCAAATACATTTTTTTTAACTTGTACTGGATGACACTTGATGTTCATACAATTTTTTTCAAATATTAATCCATTAATTAAATTTAAGTTTTATATATAGACTTTAAAAAAATATAGATATGAAATAGGAAGGCAAAACAGTAAGCGTGTCGCCTGAAGGAAAACAATCAACGCCGCCCACAGATATCTGTAGCGCCATAGACATTGCAGAAGGGTTGCCATCCTTTGAGAATTTGCATCTAGGCTTGCTTTATGAGTTCAATGTACCACACATTGAGTGCTAATTATTTATTGTTTATATAATTATAACAACAATGTTTCCTTATTATTACCTTCACATTCCTCTCCAATGAGATCGGGCCTGAACAATACCTCTGGTGCTCGGAACCTCGCTGGACCGATCTGGGGAGAAATTATGGAATATACTTAAACCATACAAATAATATTAATCTTCTTTTCTTCTGGTGGATATTAATCGACGCTGCAGACTAATACTTTGTCAAGAATGGCATATTATTTGTGAGCATGAATGTAGCCCGCCCAGGGAAGCCACACTCCCGCAGAAAACCGGCGTCTGAGTGGTAGCTTAGCTGCCGCGCCTCGTCCGGTAATATCCTCCCTCCCATAATAACACTTTCCTTAAAAGCCGGCAACGCTTCTGTACTGCCTATGGCGCTGCGGAAGTCTATGGGCGGCGTTGATTGCTTTCTATCAGGTGACACGCCTGCTCGTTTGTCTTACTATGCCATAAAATAAAATTGAAACGAAGAAATCCGTCGAGTAACAAATCCCGATATTCATTAATTATTTTTTTAATAAAAATTTAATAATTAGCAATAGCCGTCATACCTCCAACTGTGTGCCATCTGGAAGTATATACTGTGCCCTCTCCGACTCCATGCTCTCTTCCTTGAGTGGATTGGGGGAAAGATAGCAAGCTCTCTCCTTAATAGCCTTGACTATCTCCAGCTCGGCTGTGGTGCGGAAGTTAAATCCTTCCTTGCGAAGTAGTAATCTGGAAAAACAATATAAATAATGTCATCCGAAAATAGATTTTTAAGTTTATGTACTTAATTGTATGTGGACAGAAGTTTCATAAGTGGTAGAGCCACGCTGCAGACGAATACTTTGTCAAGAATGGCATAATATTTGTCTGTGGCATGAATGGGCCGGCTCGCTCGGGGAAGTACCACACTCCCGCAGAAAACCGGTATCTGAGTGGTAGCTTAGCTACCACGCTTCGTACGGTGAGCGGCCGAGTTCCGGAGGAAAGGGGATAGGGAGGGTCCCTATCCCCTTTCCCCTCCTTTCTCCCCTCCCACTCCCTTAATGACACTTTCCTTAATGGTCGGCAACGCTTCCGCACTGCCTATGGCGCTGCGGATGTCTATGTGCGGCGTTGATTGCTTTCCATCAGGTGACACGCCTGCTCGTTTGCCCTCCATCCCATAAATAAAAGACAGAATTTTTACTTGGGTAAGATCCGCGACAAGCAACCAAGAGTAGAAAAATAATAATGTGTGTCTATCACTGGAGAAAGTGGATTTACAGGGAACCTCAACTAAATATGACCGAAAAACGGTCAGCAACTTTCCACCTTCAAACCACTGTCACCAACACAAATAAAATCACACATACACCACCACTCTTCAAAAAAAATACACGACACGTGTTTCCCCTCAACACGAGGTACCATCAGGTATATTAGAGTCTACGGAAGACAACCGTTTGAATGTTGTCTTGGTATACATTCTGACTGTCCACATAGTAATGGATTATCGCAAAGTGAATGTCTTTTTTTTTTTATGGCATAGGAAGGCAAACGAGGAGGCGTGTCACCTGATGTAAAGCAACCAACGCCGCCCATAGACATCCGCAACGCCATAGGCAGTGCGGAAGCGTTGCCGACCTTAAAAGAAAGTGAAATTATGGGAGTGGGAGAGGGAGGGGAGGGGGAGTGGGAAGCGGAGGGTGTTGGGACTGCGGAACTCAGACCGCTCACCGTACGAAGCGCGGTAGCTAAGCTACCACTCAAACGCCGGTTTTCTGCGGGAGTATGGTACTTCCCCGGGCCAGCCATTCATGCTACAGACAAATAATATGCCATTCTTGACGAAGTATTCGTCTGCAGCGTGGCTCTACCGCTAGTCTATGGGCGGCGTTAGTTGCTTTCCATCAGGTGACACGCTCGCTCGTTTGCCTTGCTATCCCATAAAAAAAAGAGTAACGCCTCACTCTATTAATCATCGTACGTAATGTTTGTTAGCTATTAGCAATATATTAAATAATATTGTGAAAATCAATTACGGAATAAATATTAAATTTACTCTATGGTATATTACGCCATCTTGATTAAGATGGCGTAAAATACTCTATGGTAATATACTCCACATACTCTGAATTGATTCGAAGATGTTAATGCTGGTAGCCTATTGGCTTTAACAGCTTTATCGATTTCAGGGCCGCGGGCTGAAAGCCCGCGGGCTAGTAAAATATAATTGGGAATCTGCGCAAATCGCAGACTCCATCGGCCTGATGCCGTGTCGGAGGTACACATATGTGTGTGTGCTGATTTTAAACTCGTCATGATTCTACGTTAAACATGTAGGGGAGGTTGAACTTTAGTAACTATAGTCCCTATTAGTCCCATAGACCCTAAGGTCTAGGGGGTGAAAACCGACCGGGTACGTGAGAGAATCTCGTGTAAGCGGCCGGTGTAGAAGTGTTCCCTACTCTACGTGCTCGGCTAGGGCCGGGGTGCGTGTGAGTGTTGGTGTCGTGAGTGGATCCGAACGACGCTGTTTCGTCGTCCGGATCGTGTAAAACGTTACGCGGGCGTCGTCTTTTCGGGCGCGCGTTTAAATCGGGTGAATAATTTACCGATTGTACCACCAGTGGATTCGGATGGGATTCGGATCTCTCAAAATGTTTCTTAGAGAGTGTTTTAAAGTGTTGTTTGACGCTCGGCAAGTTAAGGTCGCAGTGGAGGTCAATATATATGGTCATACTCTATGGTACTCCATTGAGTATGTGGAAGGACAGATTTTTTACTTAACTAAGATCCGCGTGTTTTTATACTGGAAGAAATATAATTTTTTTTCTCGGTAATATTTAGTTTAAGTTATATATTATTTATTATTATTTTTTTTTATTTTTGTCCGCTTGTCGCGAATCTTAGCCGAGTAAAATTCAGACTGTCCACATAGTAATGGATTTCCGCAAAGTAACGCCTGGCTCCATTAATCACCATAGAGTAAATTTAATATTAATTCAATAATTGATCTTTATAATATTATTCATTATATTGCTGGGCCACGTTGAGAGGATGGGGGAGGATCGCGCAGTCAAGAGAGCGTATGTGGGTCGCCCAACTGGACTACAGCCTGTGGGGCGCCCCAGGTACCGCTGGAGGGACATGGTGGAGGACGACTTGCGCAACCTTCGAATCAGCAACTGGCAGGAGGTGGCACAGGATAGGGCACGGTGGCGTAAGATCTGTTCGGAGGCCAAGATCCATTTTGGGTCGCTGCGCCAACAAAGTTAGTTAGTTATTGCTAACAATATTACACTGCTAACAGCTAACATGTTATTTAAAAAATATTGAGTGTGCCGCAGTTACCGGAGGTACCGCGTGACGTCACGTCCGGCCACGTCGACCCTCATGATGCTGTGCCGAATCGCGAAGCCCTCGTAGATGGGCACCGAGTGCGTGACACCATCACCGGAGTCCAACACCACTCCCGTCGTCCGACCAGTCGCGTATCTGGAAACCGTGATGAAACAATGACAAGTAGAAGGAAGACGAACGAGCAAGCGGGTCAAAATTATGGATTGCACTGAATTGTTCTTCTTCTAGGTGGTCATACTCTTGACAGAGCAGTCGTTATCATTGTAAGTGGCGACAGATTTTTTTTATGGGATAGGAAGGCAAACGAGCAGGCGTGTCACCTGATGGAAAGCAATCAACGCCGCCCATAGACATCCGCAGCGACATGCGACAGGCAGTGCGGAAGCGTTGCCAACCTTTAAGTGTAATTATGGCAGTGGGAATGGGTGGGGGAGGGGGAGAGGGGGTATATTGGACCTCCAAAACTCGGCCGCTCACCGTACGAAGCGCGGTAGCTAAGCTACCGCTCAGACGCCGGTTTTCCGCTGGAGTATGTTACTTCCCCGGACGAGCTGGCCAATTCAAACTACAGACAAATATTATGCCATTCTTGACAAAGTATTTGTCTGCAGCGTGGCTCTAACGCTATCATACTCTTGACAGAGCGGTCGTTGTCGTTGTATTAGTGGTGACTTGTTTAAACAGACGCCGCCGCTCGTGCGTTCAAGTGGGAAGTTATTGAGAGCGGTCTTCATTTGATCATCTCATTCATCATCACCGCATTGGAAATCTGCCGCGTGCTCGGGTCCCTTCCATTTGTCTATGCACTACCAGGCACTGCTAGATGGAGATGTTTTCTCGCAGAGACACGTGCCCCAGTATGACACCTTGTCTAATGGAAGGTAGGCGCTGCTTAACCTTGTATACTTGGAGAATGGAGACATTTGTTCTGAACTCGATCCATGAGATACCTAATGTTCTCCGCCAACACGAAATTTCTAGGGCGTCTATCTTCTCTATGTCAACTCTGTCGCAAGGTCCATATCTTCGCCGCATACAGGAATATAGGGAAAGCTTATCCCTTCCTTTCTATTAATTGTTCGGAGCACTTCCCATGGTTAAACCGATAAAGGATGCTGATAGAAGAAACATCTCTTCGCAGTGTGAAAGAATCAAGCCGTTCAATGAGATCTTGTATTAAGATATTTAACTGAAAATATTAAATGATTTTACTGTGAATACTAAGAGATTTTACTACAGATACTAAGAGATTTAACTGAGAATACTAAGACATTTTACTGTGAATACTAAGAGATTTTACTACAAATACTAAGAGATTTACTAGAGATAAGACTACTAGTTACTAGAGATAAGAGACTGAGAATACTAAGAGATTTTATTGCAAAGACTGAGTTTCTGATTCAGCTTCGTTTGATTGATGAGTTTGTGACTTAGAAGAGACGCAGCTAAGAGCGCTGAGTGTTCCTGCTGCGAATACCGTGAGTTCGAGTTCTTCTACGAACCTGAGCACTAAACAATATAAAATAGCAGTTAGTAACTAACAAACTGAGCACAGCCTGCATGGACAGGAATAGCGCTGGTACATTGAAGGTCTCGAAAAAAATCTCCGCCGTCTTTTCACGAGTTCTCCGCGGGTTTAGCGGGGCCTCCGTCAAAAGCACAGGGTGCTCCTCTGAGAATGTCGACAGTTGATCCTGGAAAGCAGTCAAAAGTAGAAATTGAGTATACGCCATATGACATAAATGTGGTAATTACGAACAGAGTTCCCGAGGATTAATTATTTTATGGCAGGGTACCCAAGGATTAATTTTTTTATGGCAGGGTTCCCAAGGATTAATTCTTTTATGGCGGGGTTCCCAAGGAGTAATTCTTTTATGGCGGGGTACCCAAGGATTAATTCTTTTATGGCAGTGTACCCAAGAATTAATTCTTCTATGGCAGGGTTCCCAACAATTAAATCTTTTATGGCAGTGTTCCCAACGATAAATTCTTTTATGGCAGGCTACCCAAGGATTAATTTTTTTATGGCAGGGTTCCCAAGGATTAATTCTTTTCCATTCCTTTATTTCCTACTCTGCATACCATTAAATTCTTTATTCTTTCATATAAGCAATTGTATTTCATTTGTCAAACATCAGTTAGCTAACAATCAAGCTTTCACCACCATTTCATAATGAGATTCGTCTGGACGGAGAAGAAACCGTGAAAGAAACTCCACAAGTATCCTATTTTAGTAATTTCTTATTCTCTTTAATTAAATCCTGATCATCCCAAAATCACATCTTTACTATAAGGTAGGCAACACATCTACAGCTTCCTGAGTATAGTGCAAGTCTATCAGTGATATACTTATTCGACTATCTATTCAATAACAGATTGATTCTTGCAGAATAGGAGGGCAACAAATGGAGAGTTAAGAATTACTATAATTTGCGCAAACCATTTAAAAATAATATTTTCCTGAAACTTCTTTCCACAACATTATTTTGAATGTTGCTTCCGAATCAATACAACATAGGAACCTACAAAAAACAAGCCTACGTATCTTTCAATGGCTGGCAAGGCTTCTGCAATTCCTATGGCATTGCAGTTTGACATACTATCCCATAAAAAGAAATGAACTAACCTTACTGTAAATATAATTCCACACACGCTCCATATCGTTCCAATCAGTCACGATACCATGCTCCATGGGGTACTTGATACTCAACAGACCGCGGTGCTCTTCAGCACGAGGCCCAACAAAGAGTTCACCTTCCAAAGCGCCAGCCATAACACGCACGTGTTTTGGACGTCCAATACTGAAACAAGTTTATTGACATGTGTATTACGCAAAAAACCGGCGTCTAAATGGTAGCTTAGGTACCGCGCTTCGTACGGTGAGCGGCTTTTGTTCTGGAGGTCCTTCCCACTCCCATAATGTCACTTTTCTTAAAGGCAGTGCGGAAGCGTTGCTTCCGCACTGCCTATGGCGCTGCGGATGTCCACGGGCGGCGTTGATTGCTTTCCATCAAGTGACATGCCTGCACGCCTTCCTAGTCCACAAAAAATATTTATTCTTTGTAAAAGCAATTTAATATCAACACAAAGGAGGGTCACCGGTGACCGGCGTGCCTAGATTTATTTGAAATGTTGCAATAAACGTGTAAAACATGGTTATACACTGTAACTATATGGTAATTCCAGATAAAGTAAAAAATGAAAAAGTGTGGAAACTAGCAAAAATAATTTTCCATAATTTAATTTGAAGTTTAGCAAAAAGATAAAACACAAATATTAAAACAGATCTAAAGAGTAGCAGCATCAGTTCCTAAGTTGGTGCATTTGGCAGAGATCAGTGCATATTCATTAACCCTTTGCACATGAAAGCCGAATCTTGGTCACTAGTATTCCACACGATAGGACAAGTGGCAAGCAAGAGGCGACAATCAGTGATTATGTTGCATTTTGTTACCACACATAACATAATGCATAATTGGTTCTTAAGCTCTTTACAATTTCCCTTTTATCCATACTTCCAATTTCCCACAAACTCATTGTTATAACTCACTTGACTGAAATAGTCCTTTCCCACAAAGGGTTAAACCAAAAATTTTAGACTAGGAGTAACATTAAAAAAAAGTCAAGAGGCAGTCTTAAGGTCAACAGAAGTGAAAACTTAAAACTGAATTTTGAACTTTTAAACTAATTGTAATATTAAATGCTGCTATTACTACAGCATGTTGCTGACGTGACTCACAAAACCATCCATCCATGAACCATCCAAGGCACACATACAGTTCGGATATATACAATGTGTTGACATGATGCATGTACGTAGGCATCTACACACACATTAACTGTGTATAAAGTATGTGTATAGCTATACTCATTGCTTTAGATACACCTTAAGCATTTCCCCACCACTTTCCCCACCCAGTCATGTAACATGGCTATAAAAGTTTTCACTTCAATATGTCACTTTAAATGAAAGGATACAAACATTACTCAAAGCTGATGCCACTTTGATTTCAGGTGTTGAAGATATCTGCAGGCAGCATTGATAGCTTTGTTATATTCAGCAGCAACAGCATTGATGTAGAATGATGGGAATGAATTAGTTGAGATAGAGAGGAAATGTATTTGGCCTCCAGCTCTCCGCCCTCACCAAAGAAAGTTATTAAGAAGACAGTATTCTGCGATAATTTCGTACTACTCCAGGCAAAGTGTGGGTAAGTTAATGTAAGTTATGCTAAAAACTATATATGTAGTGTGGTCTCAACACAGACCATAAATAGAAATCATTATTAGAGCTAAAATATATAGGTACTTACTAGTTCGGAAATCGACATTTTGGTATCTGGTCTCCTGCGAAACCGGCTTTGATGACTCCGGAACCCTAAAATTATTGTTACCATAAATGTATACAATTTACATATTGTTGTACGATGACTCATTTTGCTTATAATTTTTTTGTTTCTTAAATAGAACCTCTTAATTTAAACTACATATTAAAAACAAAAAGTGGCAAAGTACAATCACAGAATAAAATGAATTTGGAAAGAAAATAAAAAAATTGAGTATGGCGATCAATAATATGTAATTAATTTATTACGTTATCTATAACCACTGGTTGATTAACTATCACATCATTTATCTCCATTTTCCTTAGATTAGTTCCTTTTTATATAATAATTTCACTTAATATTTAATTTTTCTTAAATTCTGCATTCGGATTTTGAGAGATCTCCAACAATGCAAATGACATCAGAGACAGGGACAGAAGAGACCCGCACAGATCTATTAATCACAACGAAATATTGTTACAAGTGTAGGTAGTACAATACTAGGTAGTTATTATAATTTTGAATTAAAATAAACAGTAAATATTATTACGTTAGATCTTGCTTTAATCTTTTATATATACTTGATTAAATTTAATAAAACCTACTACGTACTTTCTTCAAAATTTTATTGAGGTTGTAATATCGACCGAATTTATTATTAACCTCCTCCGAGTCTTCTTTAGTCTATTCAATTATTATCTCGACCGCACCAACTGTGTTATTTTAACACTATTGAAAGTCACTAATTCAAGTAAATGAATGAAATTATATAAATGCGTAAATAAAGAATTAAGTTTTATAGCTAAATTATTAAGATACGGAATATTTTATATTATGTATATATATAAAACATATTACACTATAACTATCATATTTAAATACTATATATTGCTATTATTTTTATAAACTTATTTTTACATACAAACTGAACATGATAAATACATTACTGAGCATATGTTTTTGAAATAAAAGGAGGAAAGAAAATTTGTATTAGCAATACTGAAAGTAAACGTCAAATAATATTAAAAGTAGTCGTCAAATCAAAACATTATTTTGATACTTCTAATTAATAAAAGATTTCATGAGAATTATAATGAAAAAATGTTCATTTGTACTATTCTTCTTACGTACGTATTCATAATTACTGGCGAAGTGATATTAGAGGACGAACATTGTGATATATCAACAAAAACTTGCAGCGATCTGTCCAACGAAAAGTTTATATTTTACGATGTTAATCCACCAGAAGGTTTTAATTTACGCCGAGACGTTTATTTGAGATTTGCAATAATGTTAGCGGAGGCACGTATTAATGGCAAACGGTTAAACTGGCGATTAGTTATGCCCCCTTGGTTTAGGTTATATCATTGGAAATCTGATACCTATCCGAGCCAACCAATTTCGTGGAGTATTTTTTTTGATGTCGACTCGTTGAAATCTTACGTCCCAGTCCTAGAATTGTACGAGATGTTTGACAAAGTGTCAGGCAAGAAGCTGGAAATAGATCGACTGTACGTTCTTCAGAATTTCGAGGATGCCTTCGAAAATGGTGTTTTCGTTGAGAAATGGGAAATAAAGAACGATTGTGATTACGATGGCCAGTTTTGGGGATACGACAACATAACTGTTAAAGAAATTGTTTGTGTAAATTTTCAAGGTAAAATGTCTAAATTATGGGAATTGGTGGCCTTGCATCCTACTGACAAGATGATTATGTTTTCACATGGTGAGATACCTTTACATAGTTCATATGGATCGAAGATGTACTGGGAATGTAGAAAAAGCATGAGATTTAATAAAGAATTAATAAAAACAGCTAAAAATTACATTTCACAATTCTTAAGTTGTAAGGATGATAAATGTAAAACTTATGTAAGTGTACATTTGCGCCGTCAGGATTTCGCTCGCAGCAGAAAAAAGGATATTCCATCTATTCAAGGGACCATTGACCAAATTGACAAAATTATTAAAAATGTTGTTCCCACAGTTAGAAAAGTTTTTATAGCATCTGATGCATCTATAACTGAAATTAAACAGTTAGAAAATGGACTTAAACAACTAGGATATAAAGTTTATTTTTATCAGCCTAATAGATCTGAATTAAAACAATATAGAGATGGTGGTGTTGCCATAATAGATCAAATAATTTGCTCACGTGGTGCTTATTTTATAGGTACCCATGAAAGCACATTTACATTTCGAATTCAAGAAGAAAGAGAAATATTGGGCTTTGATAGTAGTACTACATTTAATAGACTTTGCCCTGACTCTGGTAAATGCCCGAAACCAGCTAAATGGACTATTGTTAATTGAAAGACCAAAACAAGTTGTGTGCATCATTTTATTAACATAATTTTTATTAATGTGCATTACATTACAGAAAATTGTAATGTAAAAAAAATAATGACAATGGAAAATACCAACTGCACATATTAGATGATAGTGTTTTATGTGCCATATTTTAATCTCATTTACCTTAAAACTAACCTATTTTAATGGATAAGAAGTAAATGAAGACTGTCTAATAGAAAGTACTGATCACAACTCATGAACAAGACTAAGTGAAGAGTAGATGTATTGCCTTGGTGATAGGTATTGGTAGATGAGAGTGAAAGTTGAACCATGGTACTTTTATACATTGGCAGCTAGAAGCTGCTCAAATGTGATTCATATATAATTATTTAGTTCTACCACAGACAAATCAGTCTTGTTTTCTACTAAAGGTCGGAGATATACAATTGTGTAAACAAGTGAAAAATACAAGTGTTTTGCGTCCAGATTCGGCAGAATCCGTTCCTGCGTACCATCGTGGAGGTGACTATATACGCAACGACGTTATAGTGAGGGACCTCAGAGAGGGAGCGTTCATGAGTTTGTGGCTCAGTTGGAAGATGTTCGACCAGGCCGGCAATGGGCCACACACACACATCTCCAAAAATTTGTACCCCTATATGCGTGTCTAACCGAGGGATGCTTACTTTCACACGAAATTCTGTCGCCGCCTGCCTCCCAACGACGCCAAAAAAGCCGCTGGGAATAGCGCCACCAAAGAACGAGTGGTTGCCCCCGATAATAGATTTTCATGTGCTGGGGGTTCATCCCCGAGGCTCGATCCCATACGCCGCAAAATACAAGATTTTTTGTATTGATTTTAGTGTATTGTTGATATTAAAAGTGTTTTGTAAAAATCAATACCTTATTCAGTGAGATAACATAGCAAAAAAATTACCAAAGATTGTATAAAAATTTGATTTGCATTGCAAATTGTAACTAGTTATTAAAATTGTACATTTTAATTGCATTTTTATTCAACCCATATATATGCACGGCCTTCCTCATTTCTAGAGGAACAGGCAATAATCCACCATGCTTGTCAAATGCAGATTGGCGGGGTAACCAGACTGAATAAGTATCTGTAGGCCATACCTATGTTTATCCCAATGCTGATATCGAGCTAATTGGTTTTTAAACACTATTTAGAACTAACAATATTTTTAACTATAACATATGTACAACAACAACATCAACTTACTGAGCAGTTTCTTCTTTCTTTTACTTTTACTTCCTTCTTTTCCTCCCATTATTTAACTCCTTAGCCTCCTTCTGAATCTAAGGAAGACAATCCTTAGTCCCTAGTTTAAGGTAGGCAATGCGTGTAGTATCCTTTAGTGCAGATGTGCATTATCAACGGTGACTACCTACCATTTGGTGATTTACTTGCTAGTTTGGTTATTTTTTTTGTTATTTCTTGTCCTTTTACTTCTACGTTTTTTTTTTGTATATATTCATACTACCTTCGTTCGTTTTGATATTTTTTTAATTATTTTATATGTGTAGATTAAATATCTATCAATGAAAAAGAAAGAAAAAATATTTAAATATTAATAAATAAATTAATACTCCTTTTGTTTGATGGTAACACTGACTGAATGCAACCAGAAACACAAATTGCTTGCACTTGACTTTATGCCTGATTTATAAAATACGTTGGTATTTTTATACACTTTGTTAATATAAACTAGATTTAGTCAATTTTCTTTACTTAATTAATTTAATTGTGAGCATTAATAATTGGAAAAAAAAACTCATATATTGTGTGCCTTGTGAAGTGCAATGTTTAATAGTTTGCTGAATAAAAATAAAAATTCATATGAAAATATTTACTCAGTGTAACAGAACACACTTCGAATGTAAATATATGGGTTTATCACTTAGCGGTCAGTATTTCTCTTGGATGAAAAGGCTCTTTCTTTTGATAGCGTAATATAAATAAAGTGAAATAATTAGTACCATTAAATAGTATATCGTAAAATATTTTTTAAAATGTAGTTATGTTTTGTTTTGAATTTAAGATTTGGCTGTTATATATACTATTAAATTATAATCATTCTTTACTTTTCTTTTGTAAAGACCGATTTTTACAACAATTGAAATATGGCTCTTTTTTAATTTCATTTTCTATTCAATAAATCTAAATTTACTTTAAAAGATATGTTGCTTTTCATCAAGATACTCCTTCAATCAATATGAAATGTCTTTTTACTTATTTTAATGCAATAGTTATTTAACCCTTGATAAGATTTATTATTAATAATAATCATAATGTCCTATGTAAGAACATATTTTAATTCATGAAATACAGTGTTAAACAGATATTTTTAAATGGATTGTCTGACTACACATAGAGACATGCTCAATAACATGTTTTCTTGATTTTGTAAGAAATGAAACCTATACAGAAGAAATTGTCGAGATATCCTTTTGTTTTTTATAATCACTCTTTGAGAATTAAGCTGGAACAGTCCTTGACGGTATGAAGACTTTCAATAACATATAACTTACATTAGGAGTCCTCCATAAATTACATAACATGAATTTTACGATTTTGGAGACCCCTGTCACATTTACCTTTTACGTAACTTCTTTGTGTTAAAATTTTTAATGCTTTAGTTACTCGTGTACCCAGCCAAATTCCAAAAAGAATGTAAAAATTCCTGGGCGCAACCAAAAGAGATGGTGATGGTAGTTGGCGTAGATAAAATATTGCCAAAATTAAGCATGTGGTGGCCCAACTGAATATATTTGGAAACACTAAGGCTTATAGACTCCATTGGCTGGGGCGATGATGTAGGTTCAGATGGGCATCTTGAAGCTGTCCAGTGGGGCGCCCCAAGTAATGCAGAAGAGACATGGTGGAGGCTGACTTGTACCACCTTCAAGGAACTCAATCGCTCACTGGACAAAGTGCGTTAGCTAAACTACCACTCAAGACGTGGTTTTATATAAAAAAAGTGGTGTATCTCTTTCAAATAACCCTTGGATGGACACATTGTTGAAGAAGATATACATATTTGGTGTGGGCTGATAACCCACTACTGATGTAGATGATAGAAATTATTCACTTATTAGTAATACACTTAATATTACTAATAAGTGAATAATTAATATTAATAAACATAATAGATAAGTTTGCAGCTAATTCAGCACACTTGTCTTTGTGTTTAGCAAGGTGAAACACTTCACCAGCTCTCGCTATCCTTGTCTACTTCCTGATATTGTGTAGCCAAGACTTCCTTATGATTCTGACAAACCAGTCTTTTACCATCATGATGAGTTGCAACTATTATGTATAAATAAAAATTATTTACTTAAAATCTCTTTGTTACTGTAGGGTACATGCAAAAGTCAACACGGAAATATGGCCCTCTGAAGACGGAGAGAAAATGGTGTCGAAGCAGAATTATATTAGCGCGAGATCTGAGTTGTAATCTAAATAAATTAGAGGCATTTTAAGCCTTTTTTGCCTTTTGATGATTTCCCAATATATATAGTCTATTTTTATTTATGATTTTGACAATATTTTGTTCAAACATAACAATGAGCATAAAAAAGGAATAAAAGAGAAGACTAAGCCCGGAGAGAAAATGGTGTCGAAGCGGAATAACGTTAGCGCCGCATGTAAGTTTTTTCTTTTTGTTTTTTATGGCAATTAGTTATAACTAATTCTAAGCTATTTATCGTGATAAAGTTAAAACTCTCAAATTTAGAAAAACAAGACTAGCTATATTTTGATATTATTAATTTTTTTTTATGGGATAGGAAGGCAAACGAGCAGGCGTGTCAACTGATGGAAAGCAATCAACGCCATCCATACACATCCGCAGTGTCATAGGCAGTGCAAAAGCGTTGCAGGCCTTTAAGGGCAGTGTCATTATGACAGGGGGGAGGAGGATTGAGCCTCCAGAACTTAACCGCTACCACTTAGACGCCGGTTTTCTCCGTGAGTGTAGTACTTCCCCGGTCGAGCCAGCCCATTCACGCTATAGACAAATAATATGCCATTCTTGACAAAGTATTGTTCTGCAGCGTGGCTCTACGTGGTGTTTCTACGTGTGGCAAATATTTATGTAGTTTTGTATGCGGCCAGTACAGTGCGCGTTTCTCGAAACCCTTTCCCCTCCTATCCCATAAAAAAGTACTAGAATTTTTGTTAGCCGTTCCTACTAAGGTCATGGTTTTTTTGTCGGTTCTTCCCTGAAGAATTGACTTTCCGAAATGATAGTAGGATATAATAAAATTGACTACTCTAAAATAAGTATCAAATTGAATCACGGTTCATTTGATGAACGGAACGTTTGATAAAATTGAACCTAAAATCTTAGATCGTAAATGAAACCCTAATCAACTGCTGTTTAAAATTTTAGTAAGGGCAAAATGTATTTTTATGTTGGCATTATGTGCAGTGGTACCACTATATAGAACTGAAAATATTAAATGTATATGACTTTTCCCGCCAACTTACATCAGTCAGTGCCTTCGTGTTTTTATTTATTATATAATATTATCAGTTATATTGTATAATTGTGGTGGCGTATTATACAATGTAAATATTGTAGATCGATTCAGGCGTATAATTGAATTTATATGAAATTGATGCGTGTATTTTTTTTATATATTCACGCCTATCCCCCGCAGGGGTTGGCAGAGACCACAGAGCTCCATCCGCTGCCATTCATCGCAGCGAAACGGCTCGTCATTGGTCGCTTTTCGCCCTCGTAAGAATCAGGACGTGACGGGTGGCGAACCACGTCGCCGTCATTTTCGACAAATTAGGTATATAAAATTCGTCTTAGTGAATCTCACGAGCCGCAAGGGAGGATGGAGGTCAGCCCCAGCAGAGCCCTGCATGCTGAGGTAAGGCACCATAGTACCCGGGGGAGCCCGATCCCGAGACGATCGGCACGCTTGCGACTAGGCTCGCCCCTAGCCATGCATCCATTGGCACGGCAGACCGTGGATTGGCGGAAAGGAAAGGAAGGACAGAGAAGAAAGGAAGGGGCAGGAAAGGAAATAAGGATTGGGGGGGTTACCAGACTCGGAATAAACATTTATAAATCCATATAAATATTTATTCCGATGCGGGAATCGAACCCGCGACCATTGACTCCGTGGGCGGAGGGCCCCGTCACTGAGCCAATCGGTCGTATTTTTTACGTTGACTGAAAATGTAAATTAGAAGGTTTTGGTAGAATAGCCACCATTTTATCAAGACGTAACGTGACAAGCTGACTAATTACACTTCGAAAGATTTGATATTATTGTATATTACTTGACACTGGCATAATAGTTATAACTAATTGACGTCAAATAAAAAAAAGTGTGGGTATTTTTATATTATGCGTGTAGTTAATGACATATTTTACAGACTATAAAGTGAGGGTATGTGATTTAAATTTCATATTATGCCTGATCATTCCAAATAATGCATTGCCCTGCATTATTTTCATATAAATAGTGTTGTGTGTGTTTATAATTACTTAAATGGGTGTATTCTAGTATGTTATTTTGATTGTATAAATCACATCTGAGCTTCTGATATGTACTGCGCGGATAAATTGGAGTCACAGTGTGAAAGTTGGTTGGAATTTCACTAGTATTCTTTTTGTTTGTGAAGAAGAAGAAGACTTATTTTTCAAAACTTATGGTTAAAAGTTGTATGCAGTATTTAAGGTGTAAAAATCTACATTCCATTGATGTAACAATTTCCACCTTCCCTACTTACTTGGCGCTACTACTTTGGCGCGTGCAATTACTCAAAATGAATCTTGGCCTCCACCAATAAGTGTCGCCACTAGGATCGATCTTGCGCCACCGTCTGCCAGTCCTCTTATAGCTTCTTTACGTATCCCTTCACGGCATCACTCCAGCAGTACTTAGGACGTCCGACCGGGTGAAGGACCGTGAGCCGTATCAGATAGGCGCTTATCACGGCTTGACCCTCTCCATTGCGTATAACCCTGGCCCAACCAGCGGAGTCTCTGTGTCTTAATCTCGTCTATGATGTTGGGTTCGGTCGTTAGGTCTTCGATCTCCTGATTCTTGCAGACTCTCCAAGATCCTCACTGATCCCTACTGTATCAATCGTAGGGTAAATGTTGGAATCTAGCGGTGCCTATTCCTTTCCCAAGCCTTCATTTTTCGCGTTCTTACCCTAAGGTAGGCAACACGTCTGCAGTGCCGTTATTATTTACCGCCGCTTGTTCGTTTACCTATCAATTCCATAAAAAAAAATCTAACATGTTTATAAAATTCACATTCTTACCCTAAGGTAGCCAACATGTCTGCAGTGCCTTTTGGTATTTACCACCGCTTGTTCGTTTACCTATAAATTCCATAACCAATTGTAACATGTTAATAAAATTCACATTTTTACCCTAAGGTAGGTTAAACGTCTGCAGTGCAGTTGGTATATACGACTACTTTCCCGTTTACCTATCAATTCCATCGAAAAATCTATCATATTAATAAATATTACGTTATACTAGATGGCGGACCGCCTGCGAAAAGACCAGCACCTGCAATGATACATTTGGTAGCTGGCTTCAAATGGAACCTGCAGGTGAGTTTTTTTTAAAATTAGGCAGTGCTCTAATCTGATGTGATGGACGTTATATATTTATTATATTGTTGATCTATAGACCGATTGGCTCAGTTGCGGGGCCCTCCGCCCGCGGAGTCAATGGTCGCGGGTTTGATCCCCGCATCGGAATAAATATATGTATGGATTTATAAATATTTATTCCGAGTCTGGTTACCCCCCCACGCCTATCCCCCGCAGGGGTTGGCAGAGACCACAGAGCTCCATCCGCTGCCATTCATCGCAGCGAAACGGCTCGTCATTGGTCGCTTTTCGCCCTCGTGAGAATCAGGACGTGACGGGTGGCGAACCACGTCGCCGTCATTTTTCGACAAATTAGGTATATTAAATTCGTCTTAGTGAATCCCACGAGCCGCAAGGGAGGATGGAGGTTAGCCCCAGCAGAGCCCTGCATGCTGAGGTAAGGTAACATAGTTCCCGAGGGAGCCCGATCCCGGGACGATCGGCACGCTTGCGACTAGGCTCGCCCCTAGCCACGCATCCATTGGCACGGCAGACCGTGGATTGGCGGAGAGGAAGGGAAAGGATAGAGAAGAAAGGAAGGGGCAGGAAAGGAAATGCGGATTGGGGGGGTTACCAGACTCTGAATTAACATTTATAAATCCATATAAATATTTATTCCGATGCGGGAATCGAACCCGCGACCATTGACTCCGCGGGCGTACGGCCCCGCCACTGAGCCAATCGGTCGTCATTTTCACCAAAATTACATAAAATCATTACAAATTGTAGCCTATATTATATTCCAATGTATAACCTATATCCAAATCTGTAAAGTTTCATTCAAATCCGTCCAGTGGTTTTTCCGTGAAAGAGTAACAAACATACATCCATACTCACAAACTTTCGCATATATATTAGTAGGATATATGCAAGAAATTTGGCGAAATTCTTCATTACTTATCCGCCCGGCACGTCTAACGGTAAAGTACCAATTTTTTTGTACCGCACCTTCCGTACTTCGTTTCACAGGCTTTGGCGAACGCGGCAGACGCCGTAGAGGCCGGGAGCAAGTCGCCCGTGTCCGCTCTGAACGAGCTCGGTGTGAGGGTCAAATACTCGATACTCCAGCAGGGCGGGCCGGCTCATTGCCCCAACTTCACCATAGCCGTCACTGTGAGTTCCATGGTCATTTGTTTCACGTGGAGAAATCCGTAAGGGACAGACTGCCCTGGGGGGACAGCGGGGTTATGTCGGACTCTGGCTTTGACTAAAGACTAAAAGACGATCGGCGCCATCAGCGCAAGAGAGGAGTCTCATGTTCACAGATCGAAGTGATGTTCCTCTCAGTCAGGAATCACTGTCTTCAAGGTCGCTTAACGAGCACCTAGAGCCCCCACATAGAGAGGATGGATGAAAGACGATTGGTAAGAGAAATTTACGTTTTGGATGTGGATGGAAGGTTCGTTAGGGATAGGCCAAGGAAAACATACCTCGACTGAATTGCCGAAGTTTTTAGAAAAGGCCAGGTCAAATCGAGCCGAGATCGTAGCAAATTGAGATTTGTGGTCTTGGCTCACCCCTCCAGGAAACAGTCGTGATAATATGTATGTATAGGTGTAACTTTGAATGATAGAATAAGAAATGAAGATATAAGAGAGCGATATGGAGTAAAATATGGTGTCGTGACAAAAGTTGAGAAAGGGATGCTTAGATGGTTTGGGCACATAGAGAGGATGGATGAAAGACGACTAGCGAAAGATATTTACGTGGCGGATGTGGATGGAAGTTGGTCAATCGTTGGGGAGATCACGGAAAACATACCTTGACCAAATTACTGAAGTTTTTAAGAGAGGCCAGGCCAAGAGTACCCATAACCGGCGGGCTTGCATGCGAAGAGTGATGAGTGTGGAGGAAGAAAGAAAATTGTACCGAGATCGTAGCAGATGGACATCTGTTTTCTCTGCCTACCCTTACAGGAAACAGGCGTTACGATATGTATATATGTGTAATTTATGGAGTCATATAAATAAAAACTAGCTTTTCGGGTCCACCCCCTCAAAGCTACGCGAGCGTTTTGGGCTTTTGCCAAATTTAAGCGATATTAGGTTTGTATCGGCCATCTTGTTTTTCCGCCATTTTGTATATACACTCTCTTCATGCAATCTCGCCGGTTAAAGGTAATATTGACCTAGCCTTTCCAGGATCATAGATCACATTTTTTTTTTCATAAATATATTTAACACTAAAATTATGGTATTAGGGATGTAAATTATGAATTCACTGGTCCATGAGGTCGAAAAGTTTTGTGACCGCCGTTCTATAGGGTCGATAATTATTTCGGTGCTTACGTCGATTTCAGGTAGCTGATATGACATTCGAAGGTTGGGGTCACAGCAAGCGAGACGCAAGGGCGGCCGCCGCGCGCGCCTGCCTCTCTGCTCTCCTAGCGCGCGCCGGTAGGATCTTACCAGCGCCGCCTCGCCATCAGGATTTCACCAACGACGAACCTCCCACAGCCGGTAAATATATAAAAAAAACCGTGGCCCAGCCAGCGGAGTCTTCGTGTCTCAATCTCGCCTACGATCTGGGGTTCGATCCTAATGATCGATGAGTTTTCGACAAATAATATGCCATTCTTGACAAAGTATTAATTTTTTATTATCATTACTACGTTCTAGATTTTTTTCTTAACGTTTTAACGGTGACGTGGTTCGCCACCCGTCGGGAAAACAGGCCACACCCCGCCCGTCTCCCTGTAGGGTTAGGCGGAGACCACAGATCTCCATCCGCTACGATCCCGACACACCTTCCTCCGTACCTCAGCAGCAAGTTAACAAGCTTCCTTCTACGTGTGTATTGTGCGGATGAAAATATTTAAGATTGCACTTGTTCCGCAGCGTCCGACTTCCAAACTCTGGAAATGAAGAATAAAGAGGAGAATTTGCTGCCCAAACAGTCCAACGAAGCTTTAGGTGAGCAGATTTATGTCAAGATTTTTTTATTTATGAAAGCAAACAAACAGGGTTACCTGATAGTAGACAATCAACGATAAACCAATTGAAATCAGTCTTAATGGAACTGTATTATATTGTATAATACGCCACCACAATTAAACTGATAATAATACAAGATTATTAGGCCCATGCTTCAGCAGTGGGACATATATGGGCTGTGAAAATAAAAAATATATATTAACAGCATTGTGTGTTTCTTCCAGCGCCTCCTCAACACCCGGATTCGTTCTCCCCGGCGACGTCTCTATTCGGATCGACCGCACCCACGTTGCACACGAGCAAGAGTCCCATAAACACGCTGTACGAAAGCTATCCAGGTCTCACGTTCTCATGCACCTACGGAGATGGATCTCCACTCGATTCTTTGCACGGTGAGTGAAGAATAGAAAGATAGAAAGTAAACTTTATTCCATAACTCACAATACAGTAAACATAGCGTATGAAAGCGTAAGAGGGCCTTCACCAGTAGTCATCCTAAGAATCGTGGGCTTCGCGATGAGAATCGAACTCAATGATACACTCTTTGAAGACAATGAATTATAATTACTACAGTACACTTCACTTTAGACACAAATACATACATACAGTCACGCCTGTCTCCCTGTAAGGTTAGGCAGAGACCACAGATTTCCACCCGTTACGATCCCGACACGCTCTCCTTGCTTCCTTCACACGCATCCATCTTTTCATCCATCCCTCCTCCAGGTTTTAATGCCACACTTGCTCGTTTGCATTCCCATTAAAAAGTTTTCCCTTTCATTTCAGCTCCCATCCACCTGAACCACAGCATGAGGTTCAAGGTGGTGTGTCACATCAAGGATCAGAAGTTCGAAGGTTACGGTGAGTCGGCTGGCTTCTTCGCTCATTCGCGATTTTAAAAAAGTTTAATAGTACAGTACACGTTCTTATAGCGCTGTATTCTTATAACGCGATTTAATTCGCGATTTTAAAAAAGTTTAATAGTACAGTACACCTTCTTGTAGCGCTGTAATCTTATAACGCGATTTGATTCGCGATTTTAAAAAAGTTTAATAGTACAGTACACCTTCTTGTAGCGCTGTACTCTTATAACGCGATTTGATTCGCGATTTTAAAAAAGTTTAATAGTACAGTACACCTTCTTGTAGCGCTGTAATCTTATAACGCGATTTGATTCGCGATTTTAAAAAAGTTTAATAGTACAGTACACCTTCTTGTAGCGCTGTACTCTTATAACGCGATTTGATTCGCGATTTTAAAAAAGTTTAATAGTACAGTACACCTTCTTGTAGCGCTGTACTCTTATAACGCGATTTGATTCGCGATTTTAAAAAAGTTTAATAGTACAGTACACCTTCTTGTAGCGCTGTATTCTTATAACGCGATTTGATTCGCGATTTTAAAAAAGTTTAATAGTACAATACACCTTCTTATAGCGCTGTACTCTTATAACGCGATTTGATTCGCGATTTTAAAAAAGTTTAATAGTACAGTACACCTTCTTATAGCGCTGTACTCTTATAACGTGATTTGATTCGCGATTTTAAAAAGTTTAATAGTACAGTACACCTTCTTGTAGCGCTGTACTCTTATAACGCGATTTGATTCGCGATTTTAAAAAAGTTTAATAGTACAGTACACCTTCTTGTAGCGCTGTACTCTTATAACGCGATTTGATTCGCGATTTTAAAAAAGTTTAATAGTACAGTACACCTTCTTGTAGCGCTGTACTCTTATAACGCGATTTGATTCGCGATTTTAAAAAAGTTTAATAGTACAGTACACCTTCTTGTAGCGCTGTAATCTTATAACGCGATTTGATTCGCGATTTTAAAAAAGTTTAATAGTACAGTACACCTTCTTGTAGCGCTGTACTCTTATAACGCGATTTGATTCGCGATTTTAAAAAAGTTTAATAGTACAGTACACCTTCTTGTAGCGCTGTACTCTTATAACGCGATTTGATTCGCGATTTTAAAAAAGTTTAATAGTACAGTACACCTTCTTGTAGCGCTGTATTCTTATAACGCGATTTGATTCGCGATTTTAAAAAAGTTTAATAGTACAGTACACCTTCTTGTAGCGCTGTAATCTTATAACGCGATTTGATTCGCGATTTTAAAAAAGTTTAATAGTACAGTACACCTTCTTGTAGCGCTGTAATCTTATAACGCGATTTGATTCGCGATTTTAAAAAAGTTTAATAGTACAGTACACCTTCTTGTAGCGCTGTACTCTTATAACGCGATTTGATTCGCGATTTTAAAAAAGTTTAATAGTACAGTACACCTTCTTGTAGCGCTGTATTCTTATAACGCGATTTGATTCGCGATTTTAAAAAAGTTTAATAGTACAGTACACCTTCTTATAGCGCTGTACTCTTATAACGCGATTTGATTCGCGATTTTAAAAAAGTTTAATAGTACAGTACACCTTCTTATAGCGCTGTACTCTTATAACGTGATTTGATTCGCGATTTTAAAAAAGTTTAATAGTACAGTACACCTTCTTGTAGCGCTGTACTCTTATAACGCGATTTGATTCGCGATTTTAAAAAAGTTTAATAGTACAGTACACCTTCTTGTAGCGCTGTATTCTTATAACGCGATTTGATTCGCGATTTTAAAAAAGTTTAATAGTACAGTACACCTTCTTGTAGCGCTGTATTCTTATAACGCGATTTGATTCGCGATTTTAAAAAAGTTTAATAGTACAGTACACCTTCTTGTAGCGCTGTAATCTTATAACGCGATTTGATTCGCGATTTTAAAAAAGTTTAATAGTACAGTACACCTTCTTGTAGCGCTGTAATCTTATAACGCGATTTGATTCGCGATTTTAAAAAAGTTTAATAGTACAGTACACCTTCTTGTAGCGCTGTACTCTTATAACGCGATTTGATTCGCGATTTTAAAAAAGTTTAATAGTACAGTACACCTTCTTGTAGCGCTGTATTCTTATAACGCGATTTGATTCGCGATTTTAAAAAAGTTTAATAGTACAGTACACCTTCTTATAGCGCTGTACTCTTATAACGCGATTTGATTCGCGATTTTAAAAAAGTTTAATAGTACAGTACACCTTCTTATAGCGCTGTTCTCTTATAACGCGATTTGATTCGCGATTTTAAAAAAGTTTAATAGTACAGTACACCTTGTAGCGCTGTTCTCTTATAACGCGATTTGATTCACGATTTTAAAAAAGTTTAATAGTACAGTACACCTTCTTATAGCGCTGTACTCTTATAACGCGATTTGATATCCGTCGTATAACGCGGGGATTTCCTAAGTCATATTTTTTTATAGGCATACCAACTTATACCCTGTACTAGTTAGCTTGATCTTTTTGACAGATGTAAATTTTTCTGATCGACATAACTTTGCAATGACGAACATATTATTTTCTTAATTTAATGATTTTAAAAATTGTAAAAATAGACGCTTGTACAATGTTACATTGGTCTATACTGTATACTGCATGTTGTGTCCCATCCGTCCGACCGATGTAACATTGTACAAGCGTCTATTATTTTCAGTGTTCCTATTTAAATTTTACTTTGAAGCAATAAAAAGTCTTAAAATTTTCGGATAACGCTTGAATCTTCAGGGACTTTTGTGTTAAATGTATTTTTTTAATATTTTTACAATTTTTAAAATCATTAAATTAAGAAAACAATATGTTCGTCATTGCAAAGTTATGTCGATCAGACAAATTTACATCTGTCAAAAAGATCAAGATAACCTAGTACAGGGTATAGTAGAGATGTCGTAGAGAATGTCTATGAAATTGTTACTTTTCATGTATTTTTGGTACAAGTCACACAACGATCGAATGTGTGGGACACATTGGACCCAAAAATGCTCCTTTTCATTTACTTTATTTAGTTTTTGATAATAATATTTTTATTACTATGATAGTATAATAACAAAATCTAAATAAAAAGAATATTTTTTTCATAATTAAATTATTTTTAAATTAATTAATTTATTATTTTTTCTGATAATTTATAATTTGAATTTTGTTATACCTAACAAGACGGGCAACGCCTCCGTGACTCCTGTGGTATCGCGGTTGTCTATTTGATTTGCGGCTTTGATTGCTTTCCATTAAGCGGCACGCTTGCTCGTTTGCCTTCCTATCCAATAAAAAAAAATTATTATAGTCAGTGTTGTAAATTGCCTCCCACAATGGAAGCAAATTTGGAGTCGTATTCACGTGAAACTTCGACAGGTTCCAGCAAGAAGTTGGCGAAGCTGGCGGCCGCTAGAGCCGCCTTGGGTGAATTGACGGAGTCAAGAGGGGGTGGATCGTCCATGGCCGGACCGTCCGGCGTGTTACCCTCTTATGCCGGCGCTCTGCCCCAGATTATAGCCGATCACGTCGCCAGGTTAGCAACAATAACAAATTATTTATAATCAACGAGCCCGATAGAAATTGTCCTGAAAAAATTAAGGCGGCTCGCCCGGGGAAGTACCACCCTCCCGCAGAAAACCGGCGTCTGAGTGGTAGCTTAGCTACCGCGCTTCATACGGTGAGCGGCCGAGTTCCGGAGGCCCATAACACTCCCCTCCTCCCCCCTACCCTCCCATAATGACACTTTCCTTAAAGTTCGGCAACACATCCCCACTGCCTATGGCACTGCGGATGTCTATGGGCGGCACTGATTGCGTTCTATCAGGTGACACGCCTGCTCGTTTGCCTTCCTATCCCATAAAAAAAAATTTGGGATTCATTCATACACAACTTTATCAAAATCGGTACAGCCGTTAAGGTAGATATCAGCGATAAACACGGCTACAGAAGAATTATATGTACACAGGTAGTACATATAGAGAGATAAAATAAAATTTTAAAAAATATTTTTGTTTTTTTAATATATTTATTATAAATATCATCAGATTTTGAGCATTATCTTGGAAAAATGGTGGGGATTCAAATGATTTTTGGGTTAAACTTTGTATGGGAACAAATGTATGGGAAATTCGTCCTCTGGTAGACCCCTATATCCCTTTGCATGCCATAACTCTTGAGATAAGTTATTCCTTGCGCAGATTGGTGAACGAAAAATTTTATGAGCTGATGAAGGGCGACGTGGTACACTCCAAGCGCAAGGTCCTCGCCGGCATCGTGATCACCGTCAACAACCAGGTGGAGGGTGCCAGGGTAAGCGGAATCTGTTGCCTAGTTTGTATTTCTGACTGATTATTA
Source organism: Baronia brevicornis (assembly GCA_031353405.1). Classification (NCBI taxonomy): domain Eukaryota; kingdom Metazoa; phylum Arthropoda; class Insecta; order Lepidoptera; family Papilionidae; genus Baronia; species Baronia brevicornis. The sequence goes on from JASFAT010000095.1 coordinate 162,247, forward strand.
TCGCGATGATCGTCTAAGGACATTGTCTTTTATAATTATCAAGACAGTTATCTTGATAACTATCAAAAGGTAATTGTCTTGATAATTATCAAAAGATAATTGTCTTGATAACTATCAAAAGATTATTATATTGATAATTATCAAAAGATAATTAACTTGATAATTATCAAACGACATAATTATCTTGATAATTATCAAACGACATAATTATCTCGATAATTATCAAACGACATAATTATCTTGATTAGAGGTGAGCAACCTTTTTAATCAACCGGCCAATTTAAATTTTAAAATTTTCTTTGCGGGCCGCACATAAATAACACTTATTAATAGTTTAATTCGGTTTAGTGTGTACTACCATTTTATTATAATTAATTTTATAACAATATATTGATGAAAGAAAGTCGATAAAATAAATTCAATTTTAGAAATGCTTGGCGGGCCGCGTGTTGCTCATCCCTGATCATGATAATTATCAAAAGATCTTCATAATTTCATAACCAAACATAACGTATACATGTACGTACATGTATATCAATTTTTTTATCTCCAGGTGATAGCTGTGACCACCGGAACAAAGTGTGTCTCCGGAGAGCACATGTCGGTCCGGGGGATGGTACTGAACGACTGTCACGCTGAGGTATCTACGCTTTCACATAACTAAATATACAGCGTGTCCTCGTTTGTGTGTCGAACAAAATTATCTACTTTAAGTAAATAATTTTGTTCATTAATATAGAAGGCAATAAAATATGTTTTACGAGATACATCGGTTTTTTAACATAGTTTTTTTATATAATAAATTTACGAGATAAATCGGTTTTTTAACATAGTTTTTTCATATAATAAATTTACGAGATAAATCGGTTTTTTAACATAGTTTTTTTATATAATAAATTTACGAGATAAATCGGTTTTTTAACATAGTTTTTTTATATAATAAATTTACGAGATAAATCGGTTTTTTAACATAGTTTTTTCATATAATAAATTTACGAGATAAATCGGTTTTTTAACATAGTTTTTTTATATAATAAATTTACGAGATAAATCGGTTTTTTAACATAGTTTTTTTATATAATAAATTTACGAGATAAATCGGTTTTTTAACATAGTTTTTTTATATAATAAATTTACGAGATAAATCGGTTTTTTAACATAATTTTTTTATATAATAAATTTACGAGATAAATCGGTTTTTTAACATAGTTTTTTTATATAATAAATTTACGAGATAAATCGGTTTTTTAACATAGTTTTTTTATATAATAAATTTACGAGATAAATCGGTTTTTTAACATAGTTTTTTTATATAATAAATTTACGAGATAAATCTGTTTTTTAACATAGTTTTTTATATAATAAATTTACGAGATAAATCGGTTTTTTAACATAGTTTTTTTATATAATAAATTTACGAGATAAATCTGTTTTTTAACATAGTTTTTTATATAATAAATTTACGAGATAAATCGGTTTTTTAACATAGTTTTTTTATATAATAAATAAATCCGTAAAATTACAAAAGTGTGGTCAACCCGTTTCCATGGGTGACGTCATCGCGTCTTGTGCTCACGGTGACGTGTTTTCAAATTTTTTTTTTCTAATTTCAAATTTGAAATGGCCGTTTGAAATGGAAAAGTTGTGCTCTCATTTCAGGTGGCCGCCCGTCGCTGCTTACAAAGGCACCTGTATGCCCAACTGCTCATGTACGCCAACTCTGAAGGTAAACTTGTTTTAGAATTTTACATTTTTACCGATGTTCTTCCATACCATACATATACTCATACATAACCTGACTGTAAATATAATTCCACTCGCGTTCCATATAGTTATATAAAAATAAATACGTCGCATCATCGAAGTCTTCCATAACCCAGCATCCCGTTCCGCAGATCCCACGAAGTCAATACCGGATTCGGATCTAGAGCCCCTGGCCAGCGGTGGGTACCAGCTGAAGCCGGACCGTCAGGTGCACCTGTACGTGAGCACGGCGCCGTGCGGCGACGGGAGGATCTTCAGTCCGCACGACCAGAGCGAACTGGAGCCGGACAAACATCCCAACAGGTATATATATCACACACACACACATATATATAATTTATATACATAAAAATGCACAGGCAGCCGACACAGTCATTCACAGACACACCCACACACACGCATGCATGAACGAACGCACGCACGCACACACGCACGCATGAACGAACGCACGCACGCTCGCACGCACGCACGCACGCACGCACGCACTCACTCACTCACTCACTCACTCACGTACACATGTGGCCACACAATCACACGTTAATGAGAGATGTTATTTTTCTTTCCTAGCCTTGTAGGCTATAAAAGATAGAAAGATAGAAGATAGAAGATATAAAAGATAGAAGAGAAAAATATATATATATATATATATACATACACATATGTATTGTTAATGATAAATAAATAAATGGAAATTGAAGCATAATTTTTTTTATGGGAAAGATGCCCGATGGAAAGCGATCAACGCCGCCCATAGACATTCGCGACACCATAGGTATTATTACGGAAGCCTTACCGGCTTTTAAGGTATGTGTAGGCTTGCTTTTTGAAGGTTCCAATATCTCATCGATTCGGAAATACCACTCGCGGTAGCCGGTTGCATTCCACAGGGTGGTGGTGCGTGAAAGGATGGTCATACAGACGGTGGGGAGATCCATTCGTTGAGAAATGGTGATGTTCCGTGCCCAACTGTGAAACGTCTGGCTGTGAAAAATAATAGCTATAGCTATAGTTAACTATATAATAATCTATAGTTAACACGTTGAGCGCCACGTCAGCCATCGGTGGCTGACACTGGACTTTCCGTTCAGGCCGCGTCAACCATCGATGGCTGACAGCGTGAGAACTCTAAAATTTTACACTATTTTACGGAATTACAGAAATTATATTTAAAATTTACTTAATTTGGTATCATTTCAGGATTAATGGGATTCATTGTAACATGGCAAACATAAAAATGGTTTACCTTTACAAGTATTACAAAATGTTACAACACGCTTGGTCTTTCTCCTTGCCACCACTCTACCATCTTTTCTTACATTTTTGTCATAACACAATTTACAGTACTTTCGAACTTCAGAGACTTTTCCCGATTTTCTTTCGAGTTTGTGTTTTTTAATCTTATCTGAGCGGGCCAAGCGGTAAAGAACGCAAAACAGATTTGGCGCGTAACGTGTTCTTTCAAAGAAATCTTATCTGAGCGGGCCAAATGGTAAAGAGAACAAAACAGACTTGGCGCGTAACGTGTTGAACCAATACCTATAGGTATCACGATTCAAACATAAACTATCTTTTATTGCAATCGGAAACACCGGCCTTACAATACCAGCGCGTCAAAGCGGCGCGCGTGGCCTGGACGGGATTGCTTTACAAAAACACGTGGCGCTCAACGTGTTAATGTGTGGCTAGGGACGAGCTTAGTTGCACGCGTGCCGACCGTCCGGGGATCGGGCACCCCCGGGTACTATGGTGCCTTACCTCAGCATGCGGCGCTCTGCTGGGGCTGACCTCCATCCTCCCTAGCGGCTCGTGGGATTCGTTAAGACGAATTGTAATAAACCTAATTCGTTAAAAATGACGGCGACGTGGTTCGCCACCCGTCACGTCCTGATTCCCACGAGGGCGAAAAGCGACTAACGGAGAGCCGTTTCGCTGCGATGAATGTGAGCGGAAGGATGGGTGAAAAGATGGATGAGTGTGAAGGACACGAGGAAGGTGTACCGGGATCGTAGCGGATGGAGATCTGTGGTCTCTGCCGACCCCTACGGGAGACAGGCGTGACGATATGTATGTATGTATGTAACTACAGGTAAGTAACCTGTAGTTTAATACTCCAAATGCATGAAAGATTGTTATTCAAACGCGATAACTTAGAACCCATTTCGTCCACAGACTCGCCCGAGGTCAGCTGAGAACGAAGATAGAGTCTGGCGAGGGCACGATACCCGTGAAGAACTCCAACAACGTCGTCCAGACTTGGGACGGCGTTCTTCAGGTAAGGGGCCGTCTATAAATTGCGACCAATTGGCACAGTGGCGAGGTCCTACGCCGGCGGAGTCTAATGGTCACGGGTTCGATCCCAGCATCGGAATAAATATATGTTTGGATTACAAATATTTATTCCGAGTCCGCTAACCCCGCCATGCATCCGCATTGGACAAGCGTGGTGGGTTAACGTCCGCTCCTACAGAAATGGAGAGGCCCGAGCTCAGCAGTGGGATATGTAGGGGCTGTTAAAAAAATGAGAGTATAAGTCGTATTCACGAGATAATGACTTACGACTGTGTGGTGTGTCGAGAGACGTCATTATAGCCGAATAGGGTAGAGTGTATTATAACCTTTAAATGTTCTGTTTTTTTTCTTATAGTGAGTAGGCATACGAGCCAGCGGGTCACCTGGTGGTAAGCGATCACCGCCGCCCATAGACATTCGCAACGTCATAGACATTGCGGAAGCGTTGCCGACCTTTGAGGAAAGTGTCATTATGGGAGTGGGAGGGGGGGAGGGTGTTGGGCCTCCGGAACTCGGGCCGCTCACCGGCCGAAGCGCGGTAGCTAAGCTACCACTCAGACGCCGGTTTGTGTGTTTCTTCTACAGTCGCATGCACGCATCAAAAGGTAAATGGTCCAAATCAACAGTCTAAGGAAGGAATCGAGGAGAGATCAGATGAGATCGTTAGAGATCTTTCCCAAGCTTATATTGCTGCGTAATAATACATTTTTCTATGAACGGTTTCAGGGCGAACGCCTCCTGACGATGTCGTGTTCGGACAAGGCGGCTCGCTGGTGCGTTGTGGGGCTCCAGGGGGCGCTGCTGTCGCTGCTGCTGCGGCCCGTCTACCCCCACTCGCTGGTGCTGGGCTCGCTGCTCCATCCCCACCACATGTACAGGTCGGTACATACGTACATACATATCGTCTCGCCCGTCCCCCGTAGGGGTAGGCGGAGACCACAGATCTCCATCCGCTACGATCTCGGCACACCTTCCTCGCTCCCTCCACACTCATCACTCTCCTCATTCAAACCCGCCGGTTAAGGGTACTCCCGACCTGGCCTTGAAACTTCGGCAATTTGTTCAAGGTATTTTTTTTTTAAAGATGTCAGTTATTTCCTGAGAAGAGATTCTTGTTGATTATTCGAACACTAAGTTGTGGAGTACGCTACAGATAATTTATATCTAAAAGGAATTACTTGCGTCTTAGCAACAACAGATGTCGCTTAATTAAAAACAATATTTTTATTTATTTATTTATTTACAATACATTGCATTTTTAACGTTTACAATTTAATAAGTGTTCTTACCAGTTAAATCTTAATATAAACATATAATCTAAACTTGCTATCATATACCGGACGACCGATGAGTCAGTGGTCGCGGGTTCGATCCCCGCATCGGAATAAATATTTAGGATTTATAAATATTTATTCCGAATCTGGTACCCCCCCCCCCCAATCCGCATTTCCTTTCCTGCCCTGTCATTTCTTCTCTATCCTTTCCCTTCCTCTCCACCAATCCAAGGTCCGCCATGCCAATGGATGCGTGGCTAAGGGCGAGCTTATTCGCAAGCGTGCCGAGCGTCGGGCTCCCCCGGGTACTATGGTGCCTTATCTCAGCATGCGGGGCTCTGCTGGGGTTGACCTCCATCCTCCCTTGCGGCTCTTGGGATTCACTAAAGACGAATTTAATATATCTAATTTGTTGAAAAATGACGGCGACGTGGTTCGCCACCCGTCACGTCGTGATTCTCACGAGGGCGAAAAGCGACCAATGGAGAGCCGTTTCGCTGCGGTGATTGGTAGCTGACGGAGCGCTGTGGTCTCTGCCAACCCCTGCAGGGGATAGGCGTGAGTGTATAAAAGTATACCGGAAGAAGTGGATTTACTGGGAACTTAAACTAAATCTAACCAAAAAAAACGGCCGTCAGCAACTCTCCGCCTCCCAACGACGTAAAAATCTCTATTATTGCAAATCCCAAAGACATTTGTCGCTAATGCAACACCAGTGATGATCGCGGTTGTTAAAGAAGAGAAAGGACGCAAATAGAACTTCGTTCGGGAACTACGTCCTTTTTTTATGGTATAGGAAGGCAAACGAGCGGGCGTGTCACCTGATGGAAAGCAATCAACGCCGCTTATAGACATCCGCAGTGCTGTAGGCAGTGCGGAAGCGTTGCCGACCTTTAAGGAAAATGTCATTATGGGAGGGGGAGTGGGGGGGTTGGGGTTGGGCCTACGAAACTCAACCGTACGAAGCGCGGTAGCTAAGCTACCACTCATATGCCGGTTTTCTGCGGGAGTGTGGTACTTCCCCGGGCGAGCCGGCCCATTCATGCTACAGACAAATAATATTCCATTCTTGAGATGTCCACAATTGTCAAAAGTTACACTAAAAAGGCACAAGTTATATCTTTATATCAACGGTAGAATAGATCTATAGTCGATTGCGTATCCACTTTCCCTCATTCTCTAACTGCTTCTTTTGTCTTTCATTTGCTTCTACCGCTCCCACTTCTATTCTATTGAGAACGGAGAATCGCTGTGCGTGATCAAATAGTAGTTTCCTCGGACACTGAAAACGAAAAATTTCATCGTTGTCTTAAAATATTGCCATAATAGTCCACTGCTGGACAATATGGGTTTCTATGTGGACAGTCAAAAGTTTTACTTAGCTAAGATCCGCGACAAGCGAAACAACAACAGAAAATTAATAATGTGTGTTTTTTCGTTGGGTTAAGTGGATATATTTGGAACTTAAACCAAAAACTTACCCAAAAATCGGCCATCAACTCTCCACCCACCAACCACTATACGCACATTATCACTTTTCCACCTTGTAAACGACACGTGTTTCGCCCCAACACGAGGCATCTTCAGGTATAGTAGACTCTACGGAAGACAACCGAAAAGAACACTTTTCGGTTGTCTTCCGTAGTCTACTATAGATACAGTTTTCATTGACTTCATTCATTTTTGGGCTCAATTGCTCTGTTACGGATATTTAATTAATAAGGCAATAGTGCCTGCATTTCAAGGTGTCTCGTCTTGTCACCTACCACGTGACTCACGACCGCGACGACAAAGTACTGTTGTCACGTGAGATTTATTTATTCATTCTATACATGAACTGCTTACAACTTAGTGCCATATAAAACCTTTACAAGAATGACCATAATTTCATATAGTCAATATTTCTTTTTTATTTTAACAGCCTATATGTGTCCCACTTCTGAGCCAGGCCTCCCCATTTCTGGAGGAACAGACATTAACCCACCACGCTTGCAAACGAGCAGGCGTGCCACCTGATGGAAAGCAATCAACGCCGCCCATAGACTTCCGCAGCGCCATAGGCAGTGCGAAAGCATTGCCGACCTTAAGGACAGTGTCATTATGGAAGTGGGAGTGGGAGGGGGAGGAGTCTCTACCCCTCCGAACACCCTCCCCCCTCCCTCCGGAGGGGGGAGGGTGTTGGGCCTCCGGAATCGGCCGTTCACCGCACGAAGCGCGGTAGCTAAGCTACCACTCACACGCCGGTTTTCTGCGGGAGTGTGATACTTCTCCGGGCCAGCGAGCCGGCCCATTTATGCCACAGACAAATATGATGCCATTTTTGACAAAGTATTCGTCTGCAGCGTGGCTCTACCACTCCTACAGTTATAAAAGATGCTGAAAGATGAGACATCCCTCCCCTGTGCTAAAGTCAACATTGTATTACGGGATGGGTGTCTTACTTTCTGTCCACCCCGAATCCCATGTGCGTGCGCTCCCATGATGCGCATCTCCCGTTCCTGTAGTCGTGCCACGATGGACAGGAGGTCGCCGAGAAGGCCTCCGGTCGGAGCACGGACTCGCTATAGAAGAAGTATGAACGCCAGTGGCTGCAGAAAACTAGAAACGAAACCATTTTTAAACGTTTCAATTTAACTTATACACATACCGTATATTGGTTTGTTATAATTTATGGACCGTCTTGGGATCGGGCACTCCCGGGTACTATGGTACCTTACCTCAGCATGCGGGACTCTGCTTGGGCCCACCTCCATCATTCCTTGCGGCTCGTGGGATTCACTATGACGAATTATAATAAAGCTTATTTGTTAAAAATTACGGCGACGTGGTTCGCCACCCGTCACGTCCTGATTCCCACGAGGGCAAGAAGTGACTAACGGAGAGCCGTTTCGCTACGATGAATGTGAGAGGATGGATGAAAAGATCGATGAGTGTGGAGGAAGCAAGGATGGTGTGCCGGGATCGTAGCGGATGGAGATCTGTGGTCTTTGCCTACTCCTACGGGAAACAGGCGTGACGATATATATGTATTTATGTATAATTTATGGAGTCATATAAATAATAAAAAGCTTTACTGCGCCCCTTCAAAGCTACGCGAGCGTTTTGGGCTTTTGCCAAATTTAAGCGATATTAGGTTTGTATCGGCCATCTTGTTTTTCCGCCATTTTGTATATACACTCTCCTTATGCAAGCTCGCCGGTTAAAGGTACTCTTGACCTGGCTTTTTCTAAAAATTTCGGCAATTTGGACTTCCATCCACATCCGCAACGTAAATAACTTTTACCAGTCGTCTTTCACCCATCCTCTCTATGCGTATTTCTTACATTAAAAAAATATTATAGTGGTACGCCGGAAGGCGCCATCGCGATCAGATACTTCATAATATAAGCATGGTATAGTCAAGCTCTATAGGCCAATACTAATAGAGTTTTACTTACATTTGTTGAGTAGAAGTTTCTTTGGTATAACAACCTCCAAGTTGCAACCAGGTTGGGGGCTTATACCGCCGTTTGGATAGAAGTCGACGTGTCCAACTGGGTCCTTGTAACCTGTGGAATTGTAATTATAATGGTTTAAATTTTTTTTTATATATTCACGCCTATCCCCCGCAGGAGCTGGAAGAGATCACAGAGCTCCATCAAATAAGATCCCGGAACACCCTCCCCGTCCCCCCACACTCATCCACTCCTTTCAGCCATTCTTTCTCTCACATTCATCACAGCGAAACGGCTCTCGATTATTCGCTTCCCGCCCTCGTGGGAATCAGGACGTGACGGGTAGCGAACCACGTCGCCGTCATTTTTCAACAAATTAGGTATATTAAATAGTTTAGTTTAAAAACCGTAACGAAAGCTCGATAGAACCACTAACAGTAAGAGAAAGAATAGAATGTCTACGTTCCAATGGCCGTTTATAGACAAGATAGACTCTCTCCGGTCGATCCGTCATGACTGAAGATCGCGATCACCAGACTTCAGCCCAGCGTCAGGGTCAGACCCAGCGGTATGTTAGGATCTTCCATTTGTTGCGGTTCCAATCCTATCACAAAACTCGAAGACTTGTTTTGCTTAAGTACGTCGGACCATTTCATCGGGAATCTATCTGGATCTTTTCCCCTCAACGTTTGTAAGGATGATCAATTTCATCAAGCTTTCATCGTGGCGGTGGATAGTGTATCCGAAATAACTGAGAACACAAGATAGACTTGAATCCCTGAGACTAAGCTCGCCCCTAGCCACGCATCCTTTGGCACGGCAAACCGTGGATTGGCGGAGAGGAAGGGAAAAGGATGGAGAAGAAGGGAAAAGGCAGGGGAAAGAAAAGATGGATTTTGACAGGATGATAGGGATATGATACTACCGCAACAGAAGACAAGGAGTGATACGGTAGTAGCTCGGGAGGCCGGGGTCGCGTACCCGTGTCCTTTGTAGTTTTCTGGTTATTTATGTTTGAACCTCATCCTGGCACCGGACATTCTATATTTACTCCTATAGTTGCCTCGTATAACACGCAGGCCAAAAAACGAGGTGGTTCTTATGTTCCGGTACCCATATAACTGTTCTGTCCAGTACCAAATATTCCAGCGTCAGTATGGATGACGTCGACGAAATCCGCGTCAGTGGGGTCGAGTCGCTGCTCCAGCGGGACCTTGTCGAACAACGGCAGCGCCGGGTCCAAGCCGGTTATCCGGGACACACGACCTGGACAGCGTTAGAGGGGGAAAAAAATTAACACGCGTTTAATACAAATATTAACAGATGGATGAGGACTTTTTTGGGATAGGAAGGTCAACGAGCGAGCGTAGACCTGATGGAAAGCAATCAACGCCGCCCATAGACATCTGTAACACCAGTGGGATCCCAGATGGGTTGTCGGCCTTTAAAATATGAGTAGTCTCGTGTTTTGAAGGTTTCAATATCGTGTCAATTCGGAAATATCACCGAAGGTAGCCGGTCCCATAAAGTGGTGGTGCGTGGAATGAAGATTCGGGAAAAAACGACTATTACGGTGTCTAGTACGGTGCGTTTTTTTCCACCGTAGATATTGCAAATGCGTTGCCTGCCTTTGAAAGAAGAGTAGGCTCGTTATTTGAGGCTTTCGATGTCGTACCAGTTCAGAAATATCGTCAAAAGTAGCCGGTTCCATAGAGTGGTGGTGCGTAGAATGAAGTTTCGGCAACTACGCACCGCACTGGATCGCCCACTCATCTAGGTGGTTGGGATGAAACTTTTCCTTTGGGCGAATTGTGCCGCAGTAGAATTCAGTGGTAGGGATTGTTCCGAACAAACTCTGACCTCTGTTCAGGTTGGTGTCTTACACTAAAGTAGGCGACCACACTAGTGGTAGATCCACGCTGGACACGAATACTTTATCAAGAATGGCTAAATATTTGTCTGTAGCATGAACGCCTCGGCTCGCCCGGGGAAGTAGGTACCACACTTCCACAGAAAACCGGCGTCTGAGTGGTAGTTTAGCTACCGCGCTTCGTACGGTGAGCGGCTGAGTTCCGGAGGCCCAACCCCTCCCTACCCCTCCCCACCCCTCCCTGTTTGGGTGACACACAATTCGTGCAGACTAAACCACAATTATTAAATATCTCTACCTATCTTTCCTTTAAATAAAAAATGATAGACCCTAGAGAGCTTACCAGATTTTAGTGCTCCTCCCGCGACGCCGGCCGACTGGGCTCCCAGGCTATGTCCTATCAAGTGTGTCTTGGACAAGTCCAAGCCTCTGTAACGCAAGAGTAATATAAAATCGCTATAACTAAAGTTACAGTTACGGCTCTGAAACGTGGACGCTGACAGTCCGTCTGCTTCACAAGCTCAGAGTCGCTCAGAGAGCTATGCTCGGAGTTTCTCTGGTAGATATGATTCGGAATGAACAAATCCGCCAGAGAACTAAAGTCACCGACATAGCCTTTCGAATTAGCAAACTAAAGTGGCAATGGTTTAGTCACGATTGTCGGAGATCCGACAATCGTTGGACGTTTGCTCCAACGATTGTCGGGTCTGACGAATGACGAAATCCAAGGGAGACCAAAGTCTGCGACATAGTCTCTAAGATACCAAACTGAAGTGGCAATAGGCTAAAGATTGGAGTTAAGGAGTTGAGATCACGTCTTAGCACACAGTATGCTTGAAGCCGTAGATCGAGCTAGACGGCGTAATTTGAGGAGGGCTTACTTCTAGAGTAGGAGGTGTTGCTTCTGGGAATTCTCACATGCTCATCTTACGTACACACCTGGACACCAAGTAATCGATGAACCTCGCGGCGAAGCGTCCGATGTACCAGGTGTTGTCTGCCGCTTTGACGTACCAGGGTCCAGCTTCCAGGTGCTGGGCGTCCACCATTATGACGTTGGTGTCACCTCGTTGCATGTACGCTGTGGTGATAAACAGACGGCATTTGGTTAAATGACTCCATGGCCTTTTGGGCAGTCCGTGTGTATTTGTGTGTGTGCGCAGTATTCGGAAGTCGAAAAGCGAACGTCTTGAGGCGACCTCGCTGCGTGTAAATCGCCTCCCGCAGCGGAATCGTGACGTGTGATTGACGTTTTGTTCATCAATTCCTATCGTTGCATAGATACGGTGGAGACACATTCATAGAATTCCCACTGCTGAGCACGGGCAGATAAAGAGAGAAAAGGGACCGGAACAGATATATTTGTAGGGAGTCAAGAAATGCGCGCGGGAAAGAGCCCTACGCAAGTACCGCGCGTATCTCCCGTGCTTCGGCCCGTATGAACCTAGATGTCGGTGGGGCCATGGGAGGTGGTGGGAATGCTGAGCACGGGCCTCTCCATTTCTGGAGGACGGATTTTAACCCACCACGCTTGTCTAATAAGAATTGTCGGGATTACCAGACTCGGGATAAATATCTGTAGGTCATACATATACAATATATATGGATATAGTGGTAGAGCCACGTTGCAGACGAATACTTTGTCAAGAATGGCATAATGTTTGTCTGTAGTATGAATGGGCCGGCTCGCTCGGGGAAGTAGGTTCCACACTCCCGCAGAAAACCGGCGTCTGAGTGGTAGCTTAGCTACCGTGCTTCGTACGGTGAGCGGCCGAGTTCCGGAGGCCCAACATCCTCCCCCCTCCCTGCCCCTCCCCCCCTCTCATTCCCACTCCCATAATGACAATTCAAGATCGGCAACGCTTCCGCACTGCCTATGGCTCTGCGGAAGTCTATGGGCGGCGTTGATTGCTTCAGGTGACGTCAGGTGACACGCCTTCTCGTTTGCCTTCCTATCCCATAAAAAAAAAGAAAATTACGGTTATTTGCCGAACCCGCTACCATTGACTCTGTAGTACCTTCTCTGTATGACCTTACACATTGTGATCCTCTATCTTATGTATAACAAACCTTATACCTTCTCTGACGTTGATCGCGGACCCGTCCGTCGTCTGCTCCATGAAGGCGTGGAAGTAGATCACCGTGGGTTCGTTGAAGTCTATGTTTGACGCGAATAAGCTCTCGTCATCGTCTATGGCCAACTCCTGCGCGGTGGTTGGGTTGTGTCTGCGGGTAGTACGTTTGGTGATTAATGGAGTCTGGCGTTATTTTGCGCAAATCCATCACTATGTGGACTGTCAAAACTTTTACTTAACTAAGATCCGCAACAAGCAAGCAATAACAGAAAATTAATAATGTGTGTTTTCCTGCTGGATGAAGTGGATTTATTTGGAACCAACACCAAAAAATTACTTTTCAGTTGTCTTCCGTAGAGTCTACTATACCTGAAGATGTCTCGTGTTGGGGCGAAAAGCGTGTCGTTTACAAGGTGGAAACGTGGTAGTGTGTGTTTGGTGTTGTGTTTAGTGAACGTGACGTGAACGGAGGAGAAGAGAGAAGTAAAGGGAGGAGAAAGAATTTGGGTCTCCAAGTCTATTTTGTTACTGTACGAAACGTGGTAACACACCGGATTCTGATGAGTCTAGTGACTGTTTTTTTTTTATGGAAGAAGAAGTAGAGTAGTAGAACCGTTGCCTACCCTAGAGTAAGGATGTGAATAATGGCAGCAAGAATTTGAGCATGCAAATCTCTACATTGCAATAATGTAGTTACAGTAGAGACAATATTGCATACCCTAGGGCAAGGATGTGAATAATGGGAGAAAGAAATTAAGTGTCCAGAACTCTACATTGCGATACTAGTTACAGTAGATAAAATGTTTCATACCCTAGGGTAAGCATGTGAATAATGGGAGAAAGATTTTGAGTGTCCAATTCATTACACCGCAAAGAGGTCTCTACCTCTTATAAGAATAGAATAAACGTCTACCCTAAGGTAAGGATGTGAATAATGGCAGCAAGAATTTGAGCATGCAAATCTCTACATTGCAATAATGTAGTTACAGTAGAGACAATATTGCATACCCTAGGGCAAGGACGTGAATAATGGGAGAAAGAAATTAAGTGTCCAGAACTCTACATTGCGATACTAGTTACAGTAGATAAAATGTTTCCTACCCTAGGGTAAGGATGTGAATAATGGGAGAAAGATTTTGAGTGTCCAATTCATTACACCGAAAAGAGGTCTCTACCTCTTATAAGAATAGAATAAACGTCTACCCTAAGGTAAGGATGTGAATAATGGCAGAAAGAAATTAAGCGTTCAGAACTCTGCATTGAGATAACGTAGTTACAGTAGATAAAATGTTGCCTACCCTAGGGTAAGGATGTGAATAATGAGAGGGGAAAGGCAATCAGGATCGCTGTACTTACACTCGCTAACTCACTGTACAAAGAAACGAAGTAAAACAGTAAAATGCTACCACTTCGTGCCGATGTTCTGTTAGAGCGTGGAAATTTGCGATCGAGCCAGCTCCTTCAAGCTACCCATGACTGTACGGCTAAACAAGCTTTTACTTCACTGGACAAGCCTTTGGACTTCACCTGGTGTAAAGTAGAAAAGCGACGTCGTGCGACTGCCTCACGTATGGACACTTGGTCTTGTCCACTGGGGCCAGCTGGAGTAGGGCATCCTCGAACTTGATCCCTGGTGGGTCTGGTAAAAAGAGACACCTTACATTGATAATGTTCCTCATTATAATCCAAATGGATTCTTAACCTAAACAACAGTTGATTTCTACAACGATAAAATCGATATATCTATAATATAATATGTATGTATAATAATTTATAAACGTTGTAAGTGACACATTTCAAAAAGAATGTACTGCATATTCGGATCAGAAACAAGTAAAATAAAATTAAAGTCGATTCCTAATATTAATTAAATTTAATTAATAAATTAATATTTTGAACTTTTCCCGCCAACTTACATCAGTGACGTTGTGTTCTTATTTCATTTTGATAATATTATATTATTATCAGTTATATTCGTTAATTATGGTGGTGTATTATGCAATACAGTCCGACTAAGGCGTATAAGTGAAGTGATATGAAATAAATCCGTGTATCATGACTTTTTAAGTTGACTGAAAAAGTCCATAGAAGGTTCTGGTAGGATAGCCACCATTTTATCAAGTCGTAACGTGACAAGTAGACTAGTTATATTTCAAGAGATTTGTTGTTATCGTATTTTACTTGTCACTGGCATAATAGTTATAACTATATGCCATCAAAGAAAAAAAAATAAAAAAGTTGTGTGACACAAAAAAAAATTCAATATATCAAGGTCGTCGGTTGCCGGGCAACGTTTTATTTTTAAAAATTCTTTTCGGAATATAGCACAAGCACTATTTGCCTATACCCTGTACAAGTTATCTTGATCTTTTTGACAGATGTAAATTTTTCTGATCGACATAACTTTTCAATGATGAACATATTATTCTCTTAATTTAATGATTTTAAAAATTGTAAAAATATTAAAAAAATACATATAACACAACATTCCCTAAAGATTCAAGCGTTATTCGAAAATTTTAAGACTTTATTGCTCTAAAGTAAAATTTAAATAGGAACACTGAAAATAATAGACGCTTGTACAATGTTACATTCGTTTCATTCGGATAACGCTTGAATCTTCAGGGACTTTTGTGTTATATGTATTTTTTTTAATATTTTTACAATTTTTAAAATCATTAAATTAAGAAAACAATATGTTCGTCATTGCAAAGTTATGTCGATCAGAAAAATTTACATCTGTCAAAAAGATCAAGCTAACTTGTACAGAGTATAGCTGTAATTGTTAACAGTAACTCTAGTAATAGCATAACATTGCATTATATCATATATGATGATGACATAGTAAATGAGCTATAATTAAAACGACGTGAGCAATTGGTGCAAGACCGCGTGACCATTTTTCCACATGTTAACTAACTGTACCGCTGAATTATCGATTGAATAATGTGTTACAGCTAGACTTGCGTTTAATTATTGTATTACGTCATATGCGTGTGGGTAGTGTAGATCACAATCACTATGCTTTGTGTACCATGGCATAGTGACGCGCATAAATAAACACATACAGACATACATATCGAGTGAGTAAGTAGTGAATCTACGGACTTTTTCAGTCCACTTAAAAAGTCACGATACACGCATTTATTTCATATCACTTCACTTATACGCCTTAATCGAACTATATTCTATAATGCTCCCACCACAGAAGATAGAATATAGAATAGAAGTATAAATAAGTATAAATAATAAGAAAATAGAAGAAAACATAGAAGTTTTCACTTCAATAAATCATTTTGACGACCGATTGGGCCCTCCGCCCACGGAGTCAGTGGTCGTGGGTTCGATTCTCGCATCGGAATAAATATATATATGGATTTATAAATATTTATTCCGAGTCTGGTTACCCCCCTCAATCCGCATTTCCGTTCTTGCCTTTTCCTTTCTTTTCTATCCTTTCCCTTCCTCTCCGCCAATATACGGTCCGCCGTGCCAATGGATGCGTGGCTAAGGGCGAGATTAGTCGCAAGCGTGCCGACCGTCCCGGGATCGGGCTTCCCCGGGTACTATGGTGCCTTACCTCAGCATGCAGGGCTCTGCTGGGGCTGGCCTCCATCCTCCATTGCGGCTCGTGGGATTCACTAAGACGAATTTAATATACCTAATTTATTGAAAATGACGGCGACGTGGTTCGCCACCCGTCACGTCGTGATTCTCACGAGGGCGATAAGCGACCAATGGAGAGCCGTTTCGCTGCGATGAATGGTAGCGGATGGAGCTCTGTGTCTCTGCCAACCCCTACGGAGGATAGGCGATAATTTATAAAAAAAAATCATGATTTATTATAATTATAGTACTATAGCGTGCCTGCTGTAATGCTTATGGCGACACCCGGGATCTTTAGGGGGTTTCTTCTTGTTATTAAAACTTTCTTTCTATAATATTAATTATATTCTTGCGCGCTCATATATCATTATTTTAACACATATAATATAAACACATATAACTCATTTATGTACGGAAGGACTACATGTTTTATCTTGTTCTCTATCAAATCAATATTCAGTAGTATTCTCTAATCAATCTAGTTCTAGGTATATCTTCTAGGTAATGTAGGTAAATATTTTTCTATTAATTGTACATTTATATCTTGTTTATACTTTTGTAACACTTTTCAATTTACATATATATAGCTATAATTGTATATGTGCTCACACATATTTTTGTTATTAGTATATTTATCTTAATTTTTGTTCTGTCTTAATTTATTTTTTAGCGTTTACATATATATATATATATATATATATATATATATATATATATATGTGTGAATGAAATCATAAGTTCCTCATTATGTTATTATTAAATATTCATTGTAATTGTTGTGTATAGTTGTAACTGGACCTCAGGTTTACCTTAAATTCTTGTGCGTGTTAGTTAAATTATATTTTATTTGATCTGTAGAGTCTGATGATAAAAAATATTTATATTTTATATCTCAATTACTTATGCGGGACGGGTGACATGTCTATTTTAATAACATCAGTCGATCTAAAGCCTTTTGTTTTATAACAATTTCTTTTTTATTTTAAATTTGAATAGTACGAATGTCAAAAAAAATATAATGTAAAAGGTTTTAAGACATTAGTGATATATTTATGAATGTATCACTACAGTAAGATAGTTGTGTTGAGTTGTGTAGATTTGTGATGTCTCTAAAGCGGTTTGTCTACATTTATTCTTTTCCGTATTCCGAAAAGACCGACCGCTAAGGCGAGACCGACCGTAGCGAAAGGGTCCAATCGTTATTTCTCCCCAATTAGTTCGTAAGCGAAGTGCATAGTAGCATAGTGCGGTTACGCAATGCACTCCAAATACCGATCCCGTCATGCATTACACCCGCCTACACTGCAGCGAATGCTTTCAACGGCCCGATTACATTTCGGGTCGGCGGGCGGTTCGCTTCGGATTTGGGTTCAAGTCGCAGCGAGAAACCGAAACACCCTCCTCGGCTTCACTAGATTTTTTTTTAACAACCCATATACGTCCCACTGCTGAGCACGGGCCTCTCCATTTCTGGAGGAACGGACGTTAACCCACCAACCACACTTGTCTAGTGCGGATTGGCGCGGTTACCAGACTCGAAATAAATTTTTGTAGTCCATACAATACATACATAAGTGGTCTCTGCCTAACCCTACAGGAAGACAGGCGTGACTATATGTATATAAATTTTGCTACTGGACACCGTACATCTGGGTTCCACAGTGGTCGAGTGTGGAGAAATGTATTGTTTGTGACAAGAAAATATGAATTTTTTTTATTTATATATTCACGCCTATCCCCCGCAGGGGTTGGCAGAGACCACATAGTTCCATCCGCTACCCTTCATCGCAACGAGACGGTTCTCCATTGGTCGCTTTTCGCCCTCGTGAGAATCGGGACGTGACGGGTGGCGAACCACGTCGCCGTCATTTTCAACAAATTTTGGTATATTAAATTCGACTTGGTGAATCCACGGAAGGGAGGATAGAGGTCAGCCCCAGCAGAGCCCTGCATGCTGAGGTAAGGCACCATAGTACCCGGGGGAGCCCGATCCCGGGACGGTCGGCACGCTTGCCTTGTAAATGTAATTTCTTATATTACAGAAATACAGAATTTGAACAAATGAAGAAAATCACTTACGTATTATTGACAGAAAGCATATCAACGGCAGTGACAAGACCATATTACACTTTTGTTTTAAATATATACACAATAGAATACTTTAAAATTAAAAAGTTGTAAAAAAAAAGTAATATTTTTTTTTATCTGTGCCGCGGCGATTTTTAATATGGCGGCTTGAAATGCGAGCGAATCGAACGAGATTTCGCGGCAAATGAATCCTTCGAAGGCGGCCCGACGCCTCTTTTCCCGCCACTTTCTTCGACATTGTCGTCAGCAATCCAATCGGTTAGGGGTTGCCCTCATATCTCGAGCGTGGATTTTCCTTTTAATTTTTTTTTTTAATTTTTACTTCCTAACTTTTTTTTATCATCCACACTACAGTGTTGCAAAAATATTGCTTTGTTAATTTTATTTAATTCTTGGTGCCTTATCAATCTGCTTTGGACAAGTATGGTGGATTAACGTTCATTCCTTAAGAAATGGGAAACAGTGCCCAACAGTGGACCATCGATCGCGTAAAAAAGCGAAAACGTAGTAAACCGCAAAATTAAAACTAACCACCACAAATACTTGAGATTTCTGAAAAAGTTTTATCTGATCATTAATAAACAGTCAGTTTCAACGATGTAAAAAAATTTCTAGTTTTGGTAGAGCTGTGAGACGCAGTATTTTTTTTAATACATACATACATATCGTCACGCCTGTCTCCCACAGGGGTAGACACAGACCGCAGATCTCCATCTGCTACGATCTCGGCATACTTTCCTTGCTTCCTCCACACTCATTATTCTCCTCGTGCAAGCCCGCCGGTTATGGGTACTTTTAAAGCGTTTTCGCTTTTCTGTTTCAATACGTAAGTAACGTAGTTACACATGGGCTGAAAAAAAATCGAATTCTGAGAAATTCTATTAAGAAACTTTATCAGACGAGGCTATCCTGACAGTAATTATTTTGTCTTACAGAGCCATTTGCGGTCGTATTGAGAACCACATATCGTCGTTGCCTCCACCATTCCAGCTGCAGAGGCCCATGTTGGCCCGCGCCGCCAGCACGGAGGCCAGGACACCAGCGAGGGCGCCTTCCTTTAGCGTTTCTTGGAGTTGCGCTTCACCGGTGAGACACAGTATTTATCACGCTGAATTAAAGCTTTAATCTTGGATTTTCTTCTTCTTCTTCGTGTCATCACCATCAGATATTGTTAGCTCAGAACTTGGCCACTGACACCGCATCATCTGTTGCCTCCTTAAGGTCATCTGCTTGCCATTGTTTGTGTGGCTCTCCCACAGTCACATAACTGATTTGGATTTGAGAAATCACCGTGCTCTCCCAACAGTGACCAGTCTGGATTTTGAATTTACGTTTTCGTCTCAATGAGAAAATAAATTCCCCCTTTCTCTCAGCCAAGCGTGGGGATTTCGGCAAAACCCCTCAATTTTCGTTGATGATGATTACTGATGAACGTTTCGACATATCATTCGTATAACAAGTTATTAGTAACCCGTTGTAACGACTTTCACAACAATGAGTTATTAGTTAACCGTTATGGCGACAGTCACTACAATTTACTTATATATTTTATGATATTTAAGAGGTAATGAAGCATACATAGGCCCCCCTAGGCAGGCCCGTGCTGACGACATACGAAATTTTAATCACGTATTAGTTATTCGTTATAATGCTATCACTACAATGAGTTGTTAGTAACTCGTTATAAGGCTATCACTGCAATGAGTTATAAGTTACCCGTTATGAAAGCTATCACTTACAGTTGGTCAGATATATCGCTGTTAATGTTATCCGTGGCAGGTTCCGGAAATCGTGAACGCCATTACTGGGAAGCTGGAGAACGGGCAGCCGTCGCTGCTCTGCAAGCAGAGCATGTTCGCCAGGTGGCGCTATCTAGTGACCAGACTGCCGCTTTTACCACAAGTAAGAGAGCGCTAGAAAGTAGGATGGTATCTACGTACTAATTTCACAGTTCCTTAGTAGCTCTACTTATTCCATTTTTTTATGGGATAGGAAGTCAAACGAGCAGGCGTGGCGCCTGATGCCAGTAACTCCGTACAACAAGAAGCTGTTGTGAGAAGCAAGAGAACAGCTTAAGGGGAAGTACAAGATTATCTAGAGCAAACAAGGGGTCTGAAACCGGCGTCTGAGTGGTAACTTAGCTACCGCGCTTCGTACGGTGAGCGGCTGAGTTCCAGAGGCCAAACACCCTCCCTCCTTCCTCTAAGCCTCCCCCTCCCATTCTCACTCCCATAATGACACTTTCCTTAAAGGTCGGCAACACTTCCGCACTGCTATGGCGCTGCGGATGTCTATGTGCGGCGTTCATTGCTTTACATCAGGTGACACGCCTGCTCGTTTGCCTGCCTGTCCCAATAAAATGCAGAGAGAGCCTTAGCGCGGCCTGTCTAATAATAATGCTTTTCATTTTCAGCAACCAGATTCCGGGGCGCTTGCACCTGAAATATTTGAGGACTTTGAAAATTTACCGTACAATGAGGCGAAACAACTTTGCACTACGTATCAGGTGATTGAGCGTCCTTATGTAGAAATAACATTTTTACTAGGTTTTATATTAAATCAAGTAGCAACAGCTCAGTTGGTAATGGTTGGGTTTACAGTCTACTGAGCCCATGAGTTTTTGTCTTCCATTGGACTATTGTTGTGCTATGAAGGACATCAAATATTGTGGCTGTTCATAGCGCAAGCAATATTAACTTAATAGTAGTCTTCCTTAGAGTCTCTACTGGGGCTGACCTCCATCCTCCCTTGCGGCTCGTGGGATTCACTAAAGACGAATTTAATATACCTTATTTTGTTGAAAATGACGGCGACGTGGTTCGCCACCCGTCGCGTCCTGATTCTCAAGAGGGCGAGGAGCGACCAATGGAGAGCCGTTCGCTGCGATGATTGGCAGCAGACGGAGCTCTGTGGTCTCTGCTAACTCCTGCGGGGGGTAGGCGTGATTATATCTTAGAGTCTTCCTTAATATATTCCTTGGAGTCCACTATACTTGAAGATGCCTCGTGTTGAAACATGTTTGTATTGTGGAAAAGTATTGGTGTGTATGATGTTCTTTGTAGTGACAGCACTGGGGAAACATTCTAAGCAAACGAAAAACGGCTAAAGGTAACAAACACTCCATCTCTGTCGTTTACAGCTGTCTTTACGGTAAATATTAGATTATTAATTCTGTAATTTCCACTTACTTTAGTGAAAACACACAACATTATTTTTTTCCTTGGCTCTCCGCGGATCTTAGCTAAATAAAACGCTGACCGACCTACTTTGCTAAGATCCGCGAACATAATCGGAAAAATGTATTTGCGATGTACATGTACGGGTAAAGAGAATTACTTAGAATTATAATTTTAAAGATAGGGTAAAGTCTATTTGGGCAGCGTTAGAAATTATAAGCATTAATTCTCAAAGAAGACTCAAGATATTTTAATAGAAGATATTGAAATACGTTTGAGAAGAACTGAAATAGAGTGTTATTTGTTTTCAGATAGCGAAACGCCGCTTGGTGGAAGCGTTCGAGAAAGCCCACCTGGGACGCTGGATCAAAAAGCCGATTGAACAGGATCAGTTCGTGTGCAACATCGTGAACCCGGATCCGAAAGTTCTGTTCGCCTAGTCGGGTGGCGACCTAGGTTGCTATTACACAGAGCAGGTTCGACTTCCAAACGTGATAGAATTTGGAGACGATTTAAATGTTAATGATAAAAATGCAACAGACGACCAACAAAGCGACACAAGTGACAGAACTAACGATTCGGACGTAGGTACAGACGACAACGATACATCTGACGACTCTAACAATTCAGATGAGGAAATCGCGTCTGAAGAAACTGACAGTTCAGATGAAGATGATGATGATGACACATCTGATGTGTGTGATACATCAGAGTCCTTCAAAACATCATCATTTGTTAGGTGTAGAGATGTAGATCAGTTAGATATTAATATAAATTTTAATAATAGGTACAAAAGAAGACGTAACCGTAAGAGAATTTTTGAGGCGATAAATAATAAAAATAATCGTAGAGATATCGATTCACCGGTAGAAAATGAAAATTCGTGTCATTTTACATGCACCGGTCTTCGACACAGAGAGTTTGTTGAATTAGAAGGCACAATGTGTTCAAAGGATTGTATACAGACGGGCGATGGCTGCTGTAAACGTAGGAAATTTAACGATCAGCAAATAAATATTGATGAAAACTATAATAATATAATAAACGCTAACACAGACCGTAATTTAGATAATTTGGGACACTGCGATGCTGTTTCGGATAGTGAGGACTCGGATGCATTGAATATAATGAATAAAAATGGCATAGGAATAAGTTCAAAGGCTTGTGAGGCCGCATTAAATAAAACTGAAGGTTTAGTTGATGCGCTTAGTACAATAACGTTTGGGAACGGAAGTGACTGATGATAATGGAAACATGGAAAATCTGAACGATATTTTGAGTTTGTTTGAAATCGGTAGTAACGAAGCTAGTTCTTAAATTAACTGTCTTTTAAACGTCGAAAACGTAGGTCGTAGGATAAGCTTTAAAAAAGTTTTACAGTACAAACATAGAAATAGTAACAATTATGAAACAAAAGCTCATAACGACCTGTGAAGCTTGTGAAAATATCAAATTACTTTATCATCATCATATATTCACGCCTATCCCCCGCAGGGGTTGGCAGAGACCACAGAGCTCCATCCGCTGCCATTCATCGCAGCGAAACGGCTCGTCATTGGTCGCTTTTCGCCCTCGTGAAAATCAGGACGTGACGGGTGGCGAACCACGTCGCCGTCATTTTCGACAAATTAGGTATATTAAATTCGTCTTTAGTGAATCCCACGAGCCGCAAGGGAGGATGGAGGTCAGCCCCAGCAGAGCCCTGCATGCTGAGGTAAGGCAACATAGTCCCCGGGGGAGCCCGACCCCGGGACGATCGGCACGCTTACGACTAGGCCCGCCCCTAGCCACGCATCCATTGGCACGGCAGACCGTGGATTGGCGGAGAGGAAGGGAAAGGATTGCGAAGAAAGGAAGGGGCAGGAAAGGAAATGTGGATTGGGGGGGTTACCAGACTCGGAATAAACATTTAAAAATCCATATAAATATTTATTCCGATGCGGGAATCGAACCCGCGACCATTGACTCCGCGGGCGGAGGGCCCCGCCACTGAGCCAATCGGTCAAATTACTTTATGCTGATAAAAATAACACACATGATGTTAAGTCGAATATAAATAATACTTCCCCTTGTTGCAATGAATTGTATTATAAGATGAACGAGGCGTTCCAAAATCGATATAAAACTAAGTTTCCTAAAAATCAATTCCATTAAATCGTTACTAGCGATTACATAATTAAAATACTAGTATCCTATACTAAAAAAAAAAAAACTAATTAATAGCGATTACAAAACGACAGTTGTAATTTTCAACGCATTGTCATAATATTTACATACATACATATCGTCACGCCTGTCTCCCGTAGAGGTAGGCAGAGACCACAGATCTCCAGCTGCTAATCTCGGCATACTTCCCTTGATTCCTCTACACTCATTATTTTCGTCATGCGAGCCCGCCGGTGAAGGGTACTCTTGACCTGGCCTTCCTTAAAAACTTCATTTGGTCAAGGTATGTTACTCTTCACTTACCGACCCTTCCATCCACATTCGCAACATAAATTTCTTTTGCCAGTCGTCTTTCATTCATCCTCTCTATGTGCCCACACCGTCTAAGCGTCCGTTTCTCAACTTTTGTCACAACACCTTCTTTTACTTCAAATCGCTCTCTCATAATATTTCTCAAGTTTTCTTTAATATAAAATAATTTGTAAACTTGAATTTATATTTGTAATTTTTAATACAACAAAAAAATTCAAGACAATCCATAAATGTTATTGATAGTTAATGTATGTAGATGCCTTTTGGATTTAAAACTGCGCCTTCTATATATGTATGAGATGAATTTAAAGAAATAATTTTTAAGTCATTTTAGATGTTTAAGGATAGTATAAGATCTGCTTAATGATTTTATCATAATTGAGAATAACTAATGATTGATCCACATATAAGCTTTGATAATTTAATTCCTTACTTATCCCACCATTCATTCAGTCGAAGGGCCACTAGTATTTTTATACGGTGTAACGTTGCTTGTGTAGAGATTATAAAGACGAGGTGACATTTGTCATGCGTGATGATTTCTTCGCGACTAAAATTATATTCAAAGAGCGTTCAAAATAAACTAGAAAGACGTATTTTAATATCATTTCATCTCGTATGGATATACTATTTGAAATTTTACTATTCGGATATTTTGAATATAGTTTATATCGGCGGATCGCTTTTCTAATGAACATTGTCACTGTGAAGAATATCTCTTGTCGCTCTTCATTTCTATCGGACGCACCACTTCAGCATTTCTCCAAACTCTTTCAACGTATTTTTATTTAAAGAAAATGATAAAACATCTGCTCTGTGTTATACCCGCTTAGGTAGTTACCAACCTAGCTGACAGATACACAATAAACCATTGTAAGAATAAGTAATTTTCCAAAAAATTAGCATAATATATAGGCTGTAAATATCAAAAAATCCGTTGATATTTTTTTAAATAAGGCACGGGAAAGTGAAAATCTGTTACCACACAATAAAATAGCGATGTAACGATTATCTATTTAAATCATGTGGTGCCGATTTCGATTAAAAATTAAAAAAATATAATTTTGTGGAAATTTAAAAAAAAGCAAACATTTATTCAACCTCTAGATCATTAAGTTAATTATTTAACATTAATTTGATTTTTAAAGCTTTAGATTGTCATAATTTGATTTTAAGTATGCTTTTCTTAATTTTTGTCAGAGCATAACATTGACATAATTAAATTCCAAATATGTTTTGCCTTAATTTTTGTCCAAGCTTAACATTGACATTATTCGAGTCTAAGTATGCTTTTGTTAATTTTTTCAGAGCTTAACATTGACATTATTAAATTCTAAATGTTTTCCTTAATTTTTGTTAAAGCTTAACATTGAAATTATTTGATTGTAACTCCTTTCGGTAATTTTTGTCAGAGCTTAACATTGACATAATTAAATTCTAAATGTTTTCCTTAATTTTTGTCAACGCTTAACATTGACATAATTAAATTCTAAATGTTTTCCTTTGATTCTAAGTATGCTTTCGTTAATTTTTGTCAAATATTTAACATTAAACTTTTTGATATAAAAATAGTTTGATTTTTGTTTTTTTACCTTTTTGCAAATTACTTGTAGTTGAAAATGATTATAATGTATAAGAAGGTAGTTTGATTTTTTCATTTTGCTTGATACTTTTTTTTTATTTTATTGATAGAAAGTATAATAAATTACATGTGAGTCCATTAAACCTTATTGGTTTTTGCAGGACGTCGAACCTAAGATTAGTGTAATAATGGGTTTCATATATCGTCGGCCTAATTATCAGAATTCGTAATACCGTATGAGTAAATTTTATAAGAACGACAAAAAACTGATTTTAGGTCACAGTTTGACAAATTTTCTGTTGTCACGAATTTATATAATTAGGCCAATATTTTCTTCTTCCTCTTTACTTAATACTTAATATTAAAAATAAATTTAAATTTGTGTGTCATAAATAATAGAATTAGGAAATAGTATGAAATATTTTTTCTACTGCATACTTTACTATTAATTCCAATTTTGTTTTGTTTGTGTTTCGTTGACGTTTATTCGCCGAAAATGTGTTTATTAATTGTCGATTCATACTAAAGTCACATATTAAAATGTGTTTATTAATTGTCGATTTATACTAAAGGCACATATTAAAATGTGTTTATTAATTGTTGATTTGTACTAAAGACACATATTAAAATGTGTTTATTAATTGTCGATTTATACTAAAGGCACATATTAAAATGTGTTTATTAATTGTTGATTTGTACTAAAGACACATATTAAAATGTGTTTATTAATTGTCGATTCATACTAAAGGCACATATTAAAATGTGTTTATTAATTGTTGATTTGTACTAAAGACACATATTAAAATGTGTTTATTAATGTCGATTTATACTAAAGACACATATTAAAATGTGTTTATTAGTTGTCGATTTAAACTAAAGGTACATATTAAAATGTGTTTATTAATTGTCGATTTATACTAAAGGCACATATTAAAATGTGTTTATTAGTTGTCAATTTAAACTAAAGGCACATATTAAAATGTGTTTATTAATTGTCTATTTATACTAAAGGCACATAATAAAATGTGTTTATTAATTGTTGATTTGTACTAAAGGCACATATTAAAATGTGTTTATTAATTGTCGATTTATACTAAAGGCACATTAAAATGTGTTTATTAATTGTCGATTTATATTAAAGGCATATATTCAATTAGTCCGTAATTATTATAATGAAAAAGGTGGAGAGGGGAAACAAAACTTAGACCAAAAGGCAATTTGGTAACTTCAACTTCGTCTCCGAAAGATGGAAGGGGAAGATCGAAGTAATAGCATAGGGGTTGGAACTATGAACTCACAGGTGGGAGATAAAGAAATGGATCTAGATCTAGAAAATGCTTCCACTTGACGTCAATATTTCATGAGGGTATGGAACTTTCCATTCGGCTGGTCCATTCGTGCACGGCAATATTATTGGCTTTCCATAAAGTGCGTCATACGTTAAGGGTAGGGAGGGAGTTAAAAAGTGTGATAAATAGTGACGAGAGGAATGTTTCTTAACCTTTGTGACACTATATGCGTAAGTGCTAAAATTAAACTCGACTCTACGTGGGACAAGGGAGACGTAATTTATGGTTATCTCCTTAGAAACTTTATAGTTTTTCTTGCATTTAAAAAAGTAACTACACTCGCAAT
Organism: Baronia brevicornis; assembly: GCA_031353405.1. Classification (NCBI taxonomy): domain Eukaryota; kingdom Metazoa; phylum Arthropoda; class Insecta; order Lepidoptera; family Papilionidae; genus Baronia; species Baronia brevicornis. The sequence continues at coordinate 189,518 of JASFAT010000095.1, forward strand.
AGACTTAACAATAGAGTAAAGAATTTATTGTGATGTTTCAAACATAGTATTATTTAATATTAAGAAAAATAGTGTTAATTTAACATATATTTGATACAAGTGCGCTGTGAGTTATCTGTATTTTAGTTGAGACTATTGTAGTACGTAAAGAGCTAGTTTATATATGCATCATTATAAGCCAACTCAACCAAATTTGTGCAGGATTGTCAAACTAAAACACCTCTGGCCAAGAAAGTTGGGAAACGCGACACTTATACGTCTTAACCTTTGTAACGCAAATAATTATATATATATATATATATATATATATATATATATATATATATATATATATATATATATATATATATATATATATATATATATATATATATATATATATATATATATATATATATACCCCCTTCATTTATTTTGATTACACGACTACCCTCCATGCAAAATTGTTAAAGCCAACCAAATTACCCTACTTTTTAAAAAATGGGTATGTACCCATCTGGCCCTTAACTGTGAACGAAGAGTCCACATATACCGCTTTCAATTATTTCGATTTTACTTCTACCCTCATGCAATGCGACAACTACCCTACCCTACTTTTTTACTAAACTACCCTACCCTACTTTTTTACTAAACTACCCTACTTTTTTACATGGGTACAAATATTCCATATGTAACCCTTTCGCTTATTTTGATTTTACTGTCACCCTCTACGCTCCATGCATACTGTTAAAAATCAACGAAACTATTCTATTACATATTACCATTTGGCCTTCTAAGTGAGTACGAAGAGTCCACATACATGATCCTCTTTCATTTATGTCAATTTGACTACTACCCTCCTTGTAATAGTGTTAAGGCCAATAAAAGTAACCTACCCTTTAAATACACACACCTGGCCTGTGTACGAACAGTCCATACGTACCTCTTTCAATTATTACGTTTTCACTACTACCCTCCATACACCGTTAAAACTAAAGAAACTACCCTACCCATTTACATAAAGATTAAAACTGTCCTCTAACTGAGTACGAACAATCCATATATACCCTTTCACGTACATCCATTTCACTACTACCCTCCATGCGATGTTATTAAAGTCGACGAAATTTGTTGATATTTTTTCTTTGGTATTTTAATAATGTTTCGTGTGTAATTTATAATTATCAATTTCTTTATTTGTTAATACAATTGTAATGAATAAATTTAAGCGCACAAATAAATGAAATCGATATTCATTTGAAGTTTTAATTTAAAACCCTAACATTTCCTCTCGTATATTCTGATAGGAACTGTGACTTCAACTTGAAAATTGGATGGATTACATATATATATATATATATATATATATATATATATATATATATATATATATATATATATATATATATATATATATGTATATATTTTATGCGTTCCGTGCCAGAGCGTTTTTGAGAATTTTTTATTCCTAGAAAAATAAATTTATTGGCTTATGTTATGCTATATTTTAAACTATATACACCCTTTTCTTGATCATTATGATTTTTTTTATATATAATTACGCCTATCCCCCGCAGGGGTTGGCAGAGACCACAGAGCTCCATCCGCTGCCATTCATCGCAGCGAAACGGCTCGTCATTGGTCGCTTTTCGCCCTCGTGAGAATCAGGACGTGACGGGTGGCGAACCACGTCGCCGTCATTTTCGACAAATTAGAGATATTAAATTCGTCTTAGTGAATCCCGACGAGCCGCAAGGGAGGATGGAGGTCAACCCCAGCAGTGCCCTGCATGCTGAGGTAAGGCACCATAGTTCCCGGGGGAGCCCGACCCCGGGACGATCGGCACGATTACGACTAGGCTCGCCCCTAGCCACGCATCCATTGGCACGGCAGACCGTGGATTGGCGGAGAGGAAGGGAAAGGAAAGAGCAGGAAAGGAAATGCGGATTGGGGGGGTTACCAGACTCGGAATGAACATTTATAAATCCATATGATTTTTGTGTTATTTTAATTATTGTAAAGCAAACACCAGAAATAAAACAATACAATTATAATCCTTAGCGTGGCACGGAACGTGTTATTATAAATTCATTCCCGGTGTGGTTTGCGTTTACCATTTAAACGTAAACCATACCGGGGATGAAGTGAAACGAAGCTAAATTAGTTTAGCTTCGCTAATGTATAGCCCGTGCTATAAAAGCTAAGCGAGTGTAATGGAGTGGGTTTACATTAAAAGCTAAGATAAAACAACGACACTAGATATATTGTAACGCCAAGGATCTTTTCAAATTGGCGCGAAGGGATATTCGCTTCGCCGGAATAGGTTCGGATTACACGCGTAGTTCAGTTTCTTAATTCGTCATCGACAATGAGATTCTTAAAATTAATTGAAAACAACGTCACTGATTTAAATTGGCAGAAAAAGTTCTGTCTGTAATTTTTTTGTTGTTTTTTTTTTATTTCCTTTGTCGGTAATAAGTTATAACTATTATGCCAGTGTCAAGTAAAATATAATAATATCAAGTACCTTAAAATTTACTAGTCATCGCGTTGTCTTGATAAAAATGGTGGCTATTCTACCAAAACCTTCTATGGACTTTTTCAGTCAACTTAAAAAGTCACGATAAACGCATTTAATTCATATCGCTTCACTTATACGCCTTAATCGAACTATACTGTATAATTCGCCGCCATAATTAAACAATATGACTGATAATAACATGATATTAATACTGAGTAGCTTAGCTACCGCGTTTCGTCCGGTGAGTGTCGAGTTCCGGAGGCCCAAAACTCTCCTCCTCCACTCCCTCTCCCATATTGACACTTAAAATCAGCAACGCTTCCGACCTGCCTATGGCGCTGCGGATGTCTATATGTCCATCAGGTGACACGCCTGCTCGTTTGCCTACCTATGCCATACAAAAAAAACCGATTTAAGTTGGCGGGAAAAGTCCAACAGTCCTAGACTCCCTTCTACCATCAACCCTTCCATCGAGTTTATACATTGCTGATGGTATGCCCAAAACATTTTAAATATTCGCACTTGCACAATCGACGACAATTTTTATTTGATGCGGAGCTCTTTCCTATTCGTTAGCAGGCCACGTCAGTCCACTGCTGGGCGTACACTTCAGCCAAGGCGCGTTACCTAGCTCGATCATCAGCTACAGACATACAGTCTCTGCCAGCCGCCTTGCGAAGATCGTAGCTCTATTAAGCAAAAGACCGTTCCATTGTTACCTTAAGACTATGATATTATAAACATACATACATACATACATACATATCTTCACGCCCGTCTCCCGTAAGGGTAGGCAGAGACCACAGATCTCCATCTGCTACGATCTCGGCATACTTCTCTTGCTTCCTCCACACTCATTATTCTCCTCATGCCAGCCCGCCGGTTGAGGGTACTCTTGACCTGGCCTTTCTTAAAAAGTTCAGCAATTTGTTCAAGGTACGTTTTTCGTGGTCTTCCTCTTCCGGCCCTTCCATCCACATTAGCAAGGTAAATTTCTTTTGCCAGTCGTCTTTCATCCATCCTCTCTATATGTCCAAACCATCTAAGCATCCCTTTTTCTACTTTTGTCACAACACCTGTTATAAACAGTGGCAAAAAATAAAATACTCGTTGGTCAAATATATTTTTAATATTGAAAATAATATTTATTACGCACGCATGTATTGTTGAGAAATATAATTAAATTAACACTTAAAAATAAGTAGTTAATAAATTGGAGGAGACAAGACATATCCTCAATACTTGGCGATGGCTTATTTTTGTATTATTTCAATGGCAAATATCTTTATATACACATACATAATTCTTTTCTAAGTAGACAGAGACCACGGATCTCCATCTGCTACGATCTCGGCATACTTTCCTTGCTAGCTCCACACATTACTCTCCTCATGCAATCCCGCTCGTTAAGGGTACAACTTCGGCAATTCTTTTTTTTTAATGGGATAGCAAAGCAAACGAGCAGGCGCGTCACCCGATGGAAAGCAATCAACGCCGCCCATAGACATCCGCAGCGCCATAGCAAGTGCGGAAGCGTTGCCGACCTTTAAGGAAAGTGTCATTATGCGAGTGGGAGTGGGAGGGGGAGGAGTAAAGGGAGGGGGGAGGGTGTTGGACCTCCGGAACTCAGGCCGCTCACCGTACGAAGCGCGGCAGCTAAGCTACCACTCAGACGCCGGCTTTCTGCGGGAGTGTGGTACCGGGTGGTTCCCCGGGCGAGCCGGCCCATTCACGCTACAGACAAATAATATGCCATTCTTGACAGAGTATTCGTCTGCAGCGTGGCTCCACCATTGTGAATAACGTTATTCGACTTTGAACACACACTTCACTATGTATTTATTGTTACACTATGTACTATTTGTAAGCGACTGACATTACATGAATTGCCATTAAAAATATGGGCTATCCTGACCTCCATCCTCCCTTGCGACCCGATTCCTTTCCCCTGTCCGTTCCTTTCTTGTCTATCCTTTCCCCTTCTCCGCCAATCCACTGTCTGCCGTGCCAATGCATGTGTGGCTAGGGGTGAGCTTAGTCGCAAGCGTGCCCACCGTCCCGGGATCGGGCTCCCCCGGGTACTATAGTACCCTACATCAGCGTGCGGGGCTCTGCTGGGGCTGACCTCAATCCTCCTTTGCGTCTCGTGGGATTCACTAAGACGAATCTTAATATATCTAATTCGTTAAAAAATCACGGCGACATGGTTCGCCAACCGTCACGTCCCGATTCCCACGGGGGCGAGAAGCGACTAACGGAGAGCCGTTTCGCTGCGATGAATGTGAGAGGAAGGAAGGATGAAAAGACGGTTGAGTGGGGTGGAAGCAAGAAAGGTGTGCCGGGATCGTGACGGATGGAGATCTGTAATCTCTGCCTACCCCTACGGGAGACAGGCGTGACTATGTGTATGTACGTGTATGTACATTACAAAATGGTGTACTGACGCTACGGAGATAACGCCATCTATACAAAACTAAATGTAACTAACTATCTTAAATATATGTATATTTTAAAAAAACTACTATACATTTAAAGCTTCTATTACTAGAAATAAATTTAACTAGTTTTCCAAATAATACCCGATACGAGCTTTTTGTACTGACTTTCATCTAAAATTATCTTTCTGCCTAATTTTTCAAAACATACAATATGACTTGCTTTAATTAATAAAAAATAAAAAGCAATAGACAATCACAGACAAAATATTGGTTATGGATGGGCGTGCCTCAAGCCACATTGTGGGTACTATTTTGTTCCTCGTGTATATTTGTGGCGACGAGAATTCAGAGCATTGTGTATAAGCATCTTCAGTTCTCTGTACAGAAGACATTTCCGGCTGGACGGCTTGCAGATCTCTCTGTGGTCTACTGAAACACCGGATAATGTTCCTATTCCGGGATCTGGAAAGAAATGTAGTTTGTGTTTAAGAACTGAGGGTAGGCATATACATTTTCATACATACTTTAATAGCGGTAGAGCCACGCTGCAGACGAATACTTTGTCAAGGATGGCATAATATTTGTCTGTAGCGTGAACGGGCCGGCTCGCCTGAGGATGTACCACACTCCCGCAGGCGTGCTCACGCACACGTCTGCTCGTTTGCCTTCCTATCCCATAAAAAAAACCTTCCCTTTGGTAGAGGCGTCTTTTTTTTATTGAATAAGCAGGGAAACGAGCAGGCGTGTGAGTTATATGCAGTGTGTGAGCTATATAAGGTACTTTGCATCTCTATTTTACGTAATCGAAGTTGTGAGAGTCGAGGAAAACATTGTACCAGCGGAGTCCACACTGACGATCCTCAGCCAAAGAAGGGACATCAGAGTCTTGCAGGTCTCCACCAGACTGCTGACTGCAGGCTTCGACGACGAGGTGGCTCGGAGCCACCGTTCGTGGAGTGACACCACGAGGGAACAATCTGGTGACAAGTGAATGTAAACAAGTGATATTAATTAAAATAAATATAAATTCAATTTCTATTTTTTTCCAAAGACCACGAGTACGCTCCACCACTGATGGTGGATTCCTAAATTAATATCCTGTGAAATATTTAATATAAGAGATTTTTTGTCTTACGTAAGAGATTCTGTGTAAAACTATTTAAATATTTATAAAAAGGGCAATATTTATCTAATTTCACGAAATACCGGAATTTCCGGTATTGATTTTTAAAAGAAGGGCGTGTCCACATTATGATAGCATGCAATTGTAAAATCGATATATCTCTACTCCAATCTCTGGTCATTATTAACGAAAATCATGGTCTAAACTCACCCTTACAAATCTCAAGCAGTTCTATACTTCGCGCGGTGATAGGTGTTTTTATATCGGCAAGCGGCGATCCCCGGTGAGGTACAGAATAGAACATGAAGCCAACACTGTTCCTCCACAGGCTCGCTCTTTTCCTGGTTTGCTTTGGATCTTCTAGGAAAGGAGAGACATAATATTTTTTCAGAGCAAGCGTGTCACCTGACGGATAGCGATCAACGCCACCCATAGACACGGTAAAACATTGCAAATTCGTTGCCGGACTTTGAGATAAGAGTAGGCTTGCTCTTTAAAGGTTCCAATGACGTATCATACATACATACATATCGTCACGCCTGTCTGTCGTAGGGGTAGGCAGAGACCACAGAACTCCGTCCGCTACGATCCTGGCATACTTTCCCTTACACTCATTGCTCTCCGCATGCAAGCCCGCCGGTTGAGGGTACTCTTGACCGGGCCTTTCTTAAAAACTTCAGCAATTCGGTCAAGGTATGTTTTTCGTGGTCTTCCTCTACCGACTTATCCATCCACATTCGCAACGTAAATTTCTTTTGCCAGTCGTCTTTCATCCATCCTCTGTATGAAAGACGACTGGCAAAAGAAATTTACGTCTAACATTTGTCACGACACCTTTTACTCCACATCGCTCTCTTATATCTTCATTCCTTATTCTATCATTCAAAGTTACACCACACATACTTCTTAATGCTCTCATTTCCACCGCATTCAGTCTGCTTTCATGACTCTTCTGCCAAACCCAACTTTCACTACCGTATATGAGGGTCGGAACAAGCACTCGCCGATGAGCCGCCAGCCGGGCCGTTTTAGACACATTCTGACTTTTCATAAAAGAGTGCAGTTCTCCATTAACCTGATTACCAGCTTTCACTCGCATTTACACATATGATCCAGAAAAGCAATATATCTAAACTATATATTGTGTTTGGGCTGATTGTCTGCTCACGTTCAAATCTTGAGTCAGGAAGTAAATAAAATGCGTGCGTTTCATTCAATGTCTAATTCGAAAAAAGGAAGGTTTGTAAATGTAAGTACACTAGTTTGATTTCAACGCCATCTATCCAGAAGATTGTGAACCACCACGCTTGCTTCGTTTAAATTAAGATAGATGGCGTTACACATAATAACATCGTTATTTATTCGATGGATAAAAAATATGAGTTCCTGAGGACCAACCCCCCTCTCCTTCCTTCCCCTTCCATATTAACACTTTACTTAAAGGCCGCAACGCTTCCACACTTGCCTATGGTACTGCGGATCTCTATGGGCGGCGTTGATTGCTTTCCAAGAGGTGACACGCCTGTTCGTTTGCCTTCCTATCCCATAAAAAAAAATTTCAAAAGTTATGTTCAAAAGTTCGATGTGAAATATCTTACCTTCATTGTACGAAGACGTCCTTACCGTCGCTTCAAGATTGCCATTAGAGTCGGTTGGACAGATCGTATTTCCTTGTGATCTCTCCTTCCGTGTATCAGAATCTTCATTCGCATCATCGTTCACATCTTTGCCATCGTCTATTCTTATTGTTTTAAGACAGTCAGTATTAGAATTGCTATCGTAAACATCTTTTTGAATATCGTTTTGAATCCCATAAAACGAATTTACTAAATTACTTAAATACATGTGGTTGGTTTTGTTTGCTTCTAAAATAATGTTATTTTCACTGTCTCTATATTTATTCTCTATATATTCATCTTCATTTATGTCTTCCCTATTTTCTTCTAGTAATACATTCGCCGTATCTGGTTCTTCTTCTTTATTAGCGTCTTCTTCGTTTAATTTAATATAGGCTTCGTATGCTGAAAGAGAAATATATTCATTTCTTTTAACAAGACTACCATTGTTTTTAATATTACTAAAATTTTTTAACCGTTCCGAGTCTTACTTGCTACTTAACGGTTGTCTTCCGTAGAGTCTACTATACCGAATGATGCCTCGTGTTGAAGCGAAACACGTGTCGTGCGCAAGGTGGAAAAGTGGTGGTGCGTGTTTGATGTTGTTGATAGCGGTTGGGAGGTGGAGTGTTGGTGACGGCAGTTTTTTCGGTGAGATTTAGTTTAAGTTTCCCCGTAAATCCACTTCTTCTTTTTTCATTTCTTTATGGGATAACAAGGAAAACCAGCAGGCGTGTCACCTGATTGCAAGCAATCAACGTCGCTCATATAGTTCCGCAGCGCCATAATAAAAGCGTTGCCGACCGTTAAGGAAAGTGTCATTATGGGAGTGAGAATGGAAGGGGAGGGGGTAGAGGGAGGGGGAGGGTGTTGGGTACTCTGGAACTCGGACTCGCCCACCGTACGAAGCGCGGTAGGTAAGCTACCACTCAGACGCCGGTTTTCTACGGGAGTGTGGTACTTCCCCCGCCGGGCGGGCCGTCCCATTCATGCTACAGACGAATAATATGCCATTCTTGACAAAGTACTCGTCTGCAGCGTGGCTCTACCACTATTAAACGGTGCCTTACTTCCGAGACTTCTCTGTCGGAGAACCGACAAATGGAATATACCAGTGTTGGAGCGCCGCGTTTCGAAAAACATAGTATGGGACGCCCCCGACTTGATGGTGTGACGATCTGCTCAGGGTGGCTGGTAAAAACTGGATGTGTGTAACCAAAGATCGGGCTTCTTCAGAGATGTTTGTTGGTAAGTTTGTTCTTAGAAAATGTTCGGATGCGATTCGACGCAGAGGAATTATATCCAAAGCTTGAAAATCTGAAGCTGACAAAAAATTGCTTGACGGCCCGCCCGAACCGTAACAACAAATTGCTCTCGAACAAAAAAATGTCTCAAGAGCAAATTATTACGTTGGGTGGGAAATATAAAACAAAATGGCGAGAAACAAGATGGCCGCCATTAAAACTCAAAATCGTTATTTATGAGCCGATTTCCTTGAAATTTGGCATAGATTCCAAATACTCGCATAGCCTTGAGGGGCCCCGAAACAAACAAAATGGCAGAAAATAAGATGGCCGCCATACAAACTCAAAATCGTTATTTATGAGCCGATTTCCTTGAAATTTAGCATAGATTCGAAATACTCGCATAGCCTTGAGGGGCCCCGAAACAAACAAAATGGCGGAAAATAAGATGGCCGCCATACAAACTCAAAATCGTTATTTATGAGCCGATTTCCTTGAAATTTAGCATAGATTCCAAATACTCGCATAGCCTTGAGGGGCCCCGAAACAAACAAAATGGCGGAAAGTAAGATGGCCGCCATACAAACTCAAAATCGTTATTTATGAGTCGATTTCCTTGAAATTTAGCATGGATTCGAAATAATTTAAACTTTGGAACCGTAACCCTAAATAACATTTTTAGAATCACAGTAAAAAATAATGACACAATTGCCCCAAGTTTCCTAGAATTAAGACTATTTGTTAAACTATGAATTTAAAATTTTCAAAATTTGTCGACTTTAAAAACCCCTCCTTTAAAAAAAAGTACTACAGTGGCTTGGCAAGTGCTATTAAAAGTTGGCGCATTTAATCAGGATTGTAAAATGGTACAATACTTGTTAGTTTCATACTAAAACAAACGAGTAAAAAAATAAAAACCTCAAGTAACCCGATTTTTGCTAACCCATTTTACTCAGTTAAAATGTTTTTTATTCGCACAAGCTCTTGGTAGGTTCTTAATTTTAACATCTTCGGATAGATTTTTTTTCTGATTTTTCTCATGATAGTTACAATCAAGCCTGTCACTCCGTTTCGGCTTGACGTTGAGTTCTTAGACTACCCTGTATAAATTAATGTAAAACTATTTCCTACCTTCGCAGTACATTTGTTTGATGAACAGTCCCCCCTTCGAGTGGCCAACCCAAACTATGGGTCTGTCCCCGACTCCAAGCTCCAACAATTGTTCCATCATTTGCTCGGCTCGATCGTGGAGTCGTTGTCTGAAAAGGAAGACGAAGCGATTTGCGTACAAATAGAATTCACAAGCAAGTCAAAACCTCGCACCTTTTGAAACTTTAATAAAAATGCAAGAAATATGAAAGATTCTCCGATCACTATAAACATGAGAGATTCTACGAAGGTGGATAATGAAAACCAGGAAGTAATGAATATAAGAAACCAAGTGATTAACACAAGGAATGCAAGTCATAAAGAATCAAGAAAAAGTATCTACTTGGAACTATGCACCCCTTTCTACGTATCGCCTTTGACCATACAGCGATAGAAGGTTCTAGACACGCCCAAACTTCACACAACAGGCCATACAGAACGTTCTCGAAGAGACTTTATTTTTATCATTACCAGTGAAGAGACTAGTGAGAAGAGTCTATAAATGTAATAAAATAATAATAATGAATTATTATTAGTCTTCACTCTTAGAAGAAAAGAGTGCCTCTCCAACTTGCAAAGGTCTCCCTTCGCAAGGTGCAGCAGTTCTGAAGCACTCGCTATCCCGGTCCACTCCCTGATATTACGCAACCAATCTTTTTCGACTTGTCTTTTGCCCGCAATTCTTCCCATCATGATCAGTTGCAGCAACTTGTACCTGTCATGTCTTTTGTCCTTTGTCGAATGGCCCTATGTCGTAATGATTGGAGCACACCGCGAGTAATGGAGCACATTTGTACTGTTCGTAGAAGAAAATTGGGACTGTATCGCACGATGATATAATGCCAACCAATAAAGTGATGGGGATCGAATCCACTTTTGTGTGTATGTGTGTGGGTAGTCCGACAGTAGAACTATGCACAATTAAAAAACTATCTCCGTCTTATCAAATAATGTGTGAACGACATAGGTTAATTGAATTGTAGAGGAATAAATGAAGAATAAAGGATGAAGAGGGCGAGAGAAAATGGTTTATTTTACATGATGAATGGACGGATTACTTTGCAGAAATCAGGCATTACTTTGCAGAAGTCAATAGCGAAAGTAAATGCGTATTACTTTTCCTATTGGTCTTCGCGTATCTTTGCAAAGTTATGCTTGATTTCCCATCTGAATGTGGCCTTACCTTTTGCATTCCTTGATCCAAAGCGGCCTCCATAGATATGGATCGCTTGTGTAGTTAATAGATATGACCCTGGCACCGGGGAAATCAACTTTAATCCAATCCCTGGGCCAGCAGGGGGAGTAGCAGTGATCGCAAATACACCCGCAGCCAACTTCACACTTAACGTCGCCCGTACACTTGCAGATGACTTCAGATTTGTTCTTGGATTCAACAAATTCTTCTTCGTCTACATCCCTATCGATATCACAGTTTTCCTTCTCGAATAGATCACGAACGAAATTGGCTTGTGTTTCAAAATTACCAACAATCTCCACTTGATCTAACAATGTATTGTTATAAAACTTTTCAGTAACAAATATATCGTCTTCGGGAATGACTTTACATATTTCATCCAACAATTTCTGCTTATCGTCAGCGAATTCAACTTGTTTTAAATCTGTCATAACTTCGTTTTCTTCTGCGCTAGGAGCTTCGTTCTTTATCCTGCAATCACACACACAATCTTCTTCCGCATCTTCGTCTCTCTCCCATTTGCATCCGCAAGCGGTGGGTAGAGCGTTCGGTCTTCGCAAAGGCACTCTGACGGGGTCGGTACTGTAATTGAATCTCCATTCTCCTTGACGCCAAGTATTCGCTAGAGATCCTGAAATAAATACCACAATATATCATACTTTTTGGACTACCATCATCAACAGCCTGCGGCGGTCCACTGCTGGACATAGGCCTCCCTCATGAAGCGCTACCTAGCCCGATCTTCGGCTTGACGCATCCAGTTTCCGCCAGCCGCCCTGCGCAGATCGTCGCACCATCTAGCCGGGGGGCGTCCCACACTACGTTTACCTAGACGCGGTCTCCACAACAGTCGATAGGGCCCATCCTAATTGTGACCTACATTATATAGTGTTTAAAAGTCGATTACGTACCTCTGCTAAGGCAACATAAGACAACATTGACTTAAAGCACATCTTATTATAATTGTAAGACTGATCGCAGATAAAGCTTAGAAGAAAATAAAAGGGATTCTCTCACCGTATAGTCCATGGATGAAAATAACATCGACTGTGGGAGAAGGTGGTTTGTAGAGAACCTCGCACACCACCAGCGGCTCCGGGTGGAGGTGGTCGTTGCTGGCTGGACGGGGTTTTGGCTTCGGAGCTGGAATTCACAGAAAATATTTAATAATTAAAGAAATCGGGAACGGAAGAGAGCTATGCTTGGAGTTTCTCTGGTAGATACGATTCGGAATGAAGAAATCTGCTAGAGAACTAAAGTAACCGATATAGTCTATCGAATAAGCAAACTGAAGTGGGAATGGTTTACAGAAACTGGATGCGTGAAGCTGAAGATCGGACTAGGTGGCGCTTCATGGGGAAGGCCTATGTCCAGCAGTGGACTGCCGCGGGCCTTTGTTAACCTTTGTTAATTAATACTTTCTTTCTTCTGTATCATTATAACGATAATGTATCACCAACTTACATCAAATTATCTTTTTAACACTGCGTCCATCCTACGGTTGTCTGAAAGAAATCGCTATTAGCGATAAGACCGCCATTTGTATATAAATATTACAATCAATAATTGTATAACTTTGTTTTTGGTGTAGAATAAAGAATATATCTATCTAAGATATATATAGATATAGCTTGCAAGTTTTCGCGATCGATGGTAGCTTACCATACTGTAACCTGCTTGATCGTTTGCCAATAGCTAGAAAGTGCTTAGACTCGCGAGTAGTTTAAAAGAGCGAAAACGCTTTAAATGACACAGAGTGTGGATATTCAAAAGTTTTACTTAACTAAGATCCGCGACAAGCAAAACAATAACAGAAAATTAATAACGTGTGTTTTTTTTGTTCTTGTAAACGACACGTGTTTCACCCCAACAAGAGGCATCTTCAGGTATAGTAGACTCTACGGAAGAACCTTTTCGGTTGTCTTCGATGGAAAAGTGGTAATGTGTGTTTTGTTTTGTGTATAGTGGTTGGTGGGTGGAGAATTGATGGCCGATTTTCGGTAAGTTTTTGGTTTAAGTTCCAAATAAATCCACTTCATCCAGCAGGAAAATACACATTATTAATTTTCTGTCATTGTTTTGCTTGTCGCGGATCTTAGCTAAGTAAAACTTTTGACTGTCCACATAGTGATGGATTTCCTCAAAGAAACGCCTGACTTTCATTCCACATTCGGATCAGTAGAAAATACTGCGTCGAATGCTCCGAGTTTCGCAGCTCTACTACCTATAGAAAATATTGTACAGCGTTGAAAATGTCTGTTGTTTTAGTGGTCAGATGCATTTTTCTTATTTAATACTTTATTGTACACAAAACAGGAAACACAAAAGTTAAAAGGAAAGAAGATGTAGGAGGGCGAGCTCAACTCAAAATTGAGTTTTCTTCCAGCAAACCCAGGAGTGAAAGAGAGATAAGATAAGCTGTGAGGATAGAAATAAGTTAACAACAACAAAATATAATAATATACATAACAATACATTATATATAAAACCATACATAATTTTTAACCATAAAAATTTTTCTTCAGAAATCATAAATTTTTGTGGCTCTGATTGTAAGATTTTTTTTTATGTATATATTCACGCTTATCCCCTTAGGGGTTGGCAGAGACCACAGAGGTCCATCCGCTACCATGCATCGCAGCGAAACTCTCCATTGGTCGCTTATCGCCCTCGTGAGAATCAGGACGTGACGGTTGGCGAACCACGTCACCGTCATTTTTTAATAAATTAGGAATATTAAATTCGTCTAAGTGAATTCCACGAGCCGCAAGGGAGGATGGAGGTCAGCCCTAGCGGAGCCCTGCATGCTGAGGTACGGCACCATAGTACCCGGGGGAGCCCAATCCAGGGACGGTCGGCACGCTTACGACTAAGCTCACCCTTAGCCGCGCATCCTTTGGCACGGCAGACCATGGATTGGCGAAGGATAGAGAAGAAAGGAAAGGGCAGGAACGGATTGGGGGGGGTATACCAGATTCGGAATAAATATTTATAAATCCATATATATATTTATTCCGATGCGGGAACCGAACCCGCGACCATTGACTCCGTGGGCGGAGGGCCCCGCCACTGAGCCAATGGGTCGAGCAAATTTACTACGTTTTTGCTATTTTAGGCCGATATGTACAGTAATACCCAGGACTTACGTGATACGTGGGACCGAGCGCTATCCGTATAAGTCGAATTTGCGTTAGTCGGGGTACAATTTTGTATATAAAGATACACAAAGTATGTTCAATTGGAACCGGAGACTAAATAAAACAATAATTTATAAAATAAATGTGAAAATTAAAAAATCGTGTAACTCCGAATTCGCGTGTGTCGAGGTAGCGTATGTCAGGGTATTACTGTACTGTAGTGATACATTGATAAATGTATATTTGAATATATTAAAACCTTTTATATTATATTACTTCTTTTCAAATTCGTAATTTAAAATAAAAAAGAAATAAACTTCTTGTGTAAAAACAAAAAAGATTAGTTCGGCTGTCGTCTTTCGATAGACACGTCACTTTTCCGGCAAAGTAAATTGAGATCCTACTAATATTATAAATGCGAAAGTTTGTGAGTATGGATGTATGTTTGTTACTTTTTCACGAAAAAACTACTGGACGGTTTTAGATGAAACTTAACAGTAATATAGGTTATATATCAGAATAACATATAGGCTACAATTTGTAATGATTTTATGTAATTTTGGTCGTAATATAACGATACATGTCAATTAAGTCGGAAAAAAATCTGGCCTCTGAGAGCTATCTTGGCGTACGCTGCCTAAACCATTGGAGTTCCACAAAGATGATGTACCGTAGGATTGTTTGTCTTGAATAGTTCTAAATAAAAGTCCGCGACAGCATATATCTATCTTTTATGTGGAAGCCACTATGACCAAAATTGTTAACCATAAATTAAGTAAAAGAAATATATATTTATTTAAAATTATCTGTCACGAAACAATGTGGCAGATCAAATTCCAGGCAAGCGAAGCCGCGGGCAAAAGCCAGTTATATATATTGAAATATAAAATGTAAATTGATAAAGTGTGAATAAAGTATGAATAAGATATAAAATGTACGGTGAATAAAAAAAATAAACTAATTTCATTTGAAAGGATTTCATTTTTAAAGAAGATAAAACCCCCTAAAGATCCCGTGTTTCGCTGTATCAGTACGCCTGGCACTATACAGTTGTCAGCCTTACACGAATAACAAACGATTGCAATACCAAATACGTGTATCGCCCGAAATAAATCATAGGTCAGTCGCTTACACAAAGAACTGTAGACTAGGAGCGAAACACCAGAATATACAACTAATTTTTTATCACTATGTGGACAGTCAAAAGTTTTACTTAGCTAAGATGCGCGACAAGCAAAACAATCACCGAAAATTAACAATATATATATATATATATATATATATGTTTTTAACCTAATTCTAAATTTATATTCCTTTTTGGGAAAAACAAAATTAAACACTTATGGAGCCAATAACGGACTTACATTTTATTATCTTAACTAAAAATACATATAATATTTAAAATATTTGTTTATTAATATACGTATGTATGTGTGTGTATGTGTGTTTGTGTATGCATGTAATGTGTGATGGTGTGCATGTGTGAGAGGCAAGAGTGTATATTTCAAAATAATTATATTCTGAGAGAATTTTATAAACGTTTTTTTTTAATGCGGCTTTAGCGGCGTGAAATAAATCTAGAGCTTTAAATAACTCCGCAGGCAATAGTTGTCTGCTAGCTACCCTGACAATGAAACCTATTTATGTGGCGCGTATTCCGATGGTAAAACTGTGCGGCTGGTGGGAGATCAAATTAAAATTGTATAATCCAACATAGTTTAATTGTACTAACTTACAAATTTATATATAATAGTTAAAAGGTCTGAAAATAAAAAATAATAATTACTATTACGAAGCGATGACAAAATCGGAGGAGAGCGTTCGCTAGCTCCTTGACTATAACAGGTCAGTGTTCACAGTACGACAATGGCTGGCAATTGTTGCCTTATCATTCGCCTGTATCGCTCTTGGTAACAAAACTACATGCATAAATAAAGTAGAAATCAACACAGATTGTTTCAGACAAACCGAATTTTCTTTGTTACATTTAAAATTTGGCAAAATTTTATTTTTTTTTTTTTATATATTCACGCCTATCCCCCGCAGGGGTTGGCAGAGACAACAGAGCTCCATCCACTACGATCCCGGCACACTCTCCCCGCCTCCTACACACTCATCCATCCTTTCATTCATTCTTCCTCTCACATTCATCGCAGCGACTCCTTTACGACAACTCCATTAGTCGCTTTTCGCCCTCGTCAGAATCAGGACGTGACGTATATTAAATTCATCTTAGTGAATCCCACGAGCCGCAAGGGAGGATGGACGTCAGCCCCAGCAGAGCCCTGCATGCTGAGGTAAGGCACCATAGTACCCGGCGGAGCCCGATCCCGGGACGGTTGGCACGCTTTCGACTAGGCTCGCCCCTAGTCACGCATTCATTGGCACGACAAACTGTGGGTTGGCGGAGAGGAAGGGAAAGGATAGAGAAGAAAGGCAAGGGCAGGAAAGGAAATGCGGATTGGGGGGGGGGGGTTACCAGACTCGGAATAAATATATATATATATATATATATATATATATATATATATATATATATATATATATATATATATATATATATATATATATATAATAATAATCGAACCCGCGACCATTGACTCCGTGGGCGGAGGGCCACGCCACTGAGCTAATCGGTCGTCATTTTTCAACAAATTAGGTATATTGAAATTCATGAACTTTCTTTTTGATAAAAATAGAGAAGTGTCATGGGACGCTTGGTAGACGTAACAGGTGATGGCTCGGTCTCTACCGTATGCTCTCGGCCACGTGTAAGTGACTCTATATAGAGTCCACTACCGGATGCCCTGTAGAAGGCTTCTTCAAGCTCTGCATACGTATAATTAATGGAGTCAGGTGTTACTTTACGGAAATCCATCACAATGTGGATAGTCAAAAGTTTTACTTTGCTAAGATCCGCGATAAGCAAACCAATAACAGAAAATTAATAATGTGTGTTTTCCTGCTGGAGGAAGTGGATTTACCTGGAACTTAAACTAGAACGGTTGTCTTCCGTAGAGTCTACTATACCTGATGATGCCTCGCGTTGAGGCGAAACACGTGTCGTGTGCAAGGTGGAAAAGTAGTGGTGTTTGTTTGGTGTTGTGTATAGTGGTTGGTGGGTGGAAAATTGATGGCCGATTTTCGGTAAGTTTTTGGTTTAAGTTCCAAATAAATCCAATTCATCCAGCACAAAAAATACACATTATTAATTTTGCTTGTCGCGTATCTTAGCTAAGTAAATGTTTTGACTGTCCACATAGTGATAAAAAATTAGTTGTATATTCTGGTGTTTCGCTCCTAGTCTACAGTTCTTTGTGTAAGCGACTGACCTATGTTTTATTTCGGGCGATACACGTGTTTGGTATTGCAATCGTTTGTTATTCGTGTACATAACTGTGACCAAGGGCTGCGTTTGAAAGTTACCTGAAGCCGGTGGTAAAGGCGCCGTAATCAGCCGATGCAAGATGACGGTTGCCGTGGTCCAGAAGGAGGAGATGCACCAGCGTCTGCAACAATCCCATACGTCAGTTACAATGAATTCCATCCGCCCGGAACTGAAGTGATTTTTGTTTTTCTCCGTGTGATTGTATTTTCAGTGATTCTTTATGTCACGTATAAAGAATTATCTATCTGAATATATAATGAGCCGAACTAGCTGACCCGGCAAACTTCGTATCGCTTCAAAATCAATAAATAAAAAAGCTGAACGGTAATTGCAGAATGTTTCAACTTAAGTAAAATATGTGGTCAAAATTTAACACGAACAAAAAGAAATCGTTATCAATATAAACACCAAAATTCAAAAAAATCTTTACTTTTGAATTTAATTTGATTTCTGAACGACATTTTAATTTAATTGATTTCTGAACGACGGGTTGAATATCAAATATTTGACAGGTAGGAATTAGTTTCTAAGGGAAAACGAAATTGTTGCTTTTACTATATAACTAATATTTTTATCATATTTACTCACTTTTTAAACCTTCCCTGGACTTCCAAAAATAATTCAAAATCAAAATTAGCCAAATCCGGCCAGCCATTCTCGAGTTTTAGCGAGACTAACGAACAGCAATTGATTTTTATATATATATAGATTACCTTTCGGGCAATTTACTCGCTGACTGGTGACTTATTAAATATTTATTTATTTAAACTTTTGCACAAAATGTACAATAGATGGACTTAATGCTAGAGATATTTGATATACATCGATGCATCGAATTCACTCGATGTTTATAGTACGATGCATTGAATCGATCCGATGCTTTCAAACACGGTTGATTTAATCGATGTATCGATGTATTTTTAAACATCGAATCAATGTCAATCACTGTAGGGCTTTCAACAAGTAGATCGAAATCCTTTCGCCACTACTGGTAACTTTTGTCAAGCACAAGATAAATTTTATGCTATCATCTAGCATTTTTAGCGGCCTAAAGACATAACAGTTTAACCGCAGCGCTCAAGATCCGTGTCGCTATTAGTATGATAGTTAAACTCTATAAATAGTCCGACGCAATTGGCGAGACGGGAACACTGTAGGGCTTTCAACTCATAGAACGAAATGACTTTGATGCTTTCGCCACTACCGGTGACTGTTGTCAATAAATTGACACCTAAACACGACCAGTGACTAAAGTCCGGAGTGACTAAAGACTAAAGACGACCGATTGGCTCAGTGGCGGGGCCCTCCGCCCGCGGAGTCAATGATCGCGGGTTCGATTTCCGCATCGGAATAAATATTTATATGGATTTATAAATGTTTATTCTGAGTCTGGTAACCCCCCTCCCCCAATCCGCATTTCCTTTCCTGCCCATCCTTTCTTCTCTATCCTTTCCCTTCCTCTCCGCCAATCCACGGTCTGCCGTGCCAATGGATGCGTGGCTAGGGGCGAGCCTAGTCGCAAGCGTGCCGATCGTCCCGGAGTCGGGCTCCCCCGGGGACTATGGTGCCTTACCTCAGCATGCAGGGCTCTGCTGGGGCTGACCTCCATCCTCCCTTGAGGCTCGTGGGATTCACTAAGACGAATTTAATATACCTAATTTGTCGAAAAATGACGGTGACGTGGTTCGCCACCCGTCACGTCCTGATTCTCACGAGGGCGAAAAGCGACCAATGACGAGCCGTTTTGCTGCGATGAATGGCAGCGGATGGAGCTCTGTGGTCTCTGCCAACCCCTGCGGGGGATAGGCGTGAATATATATATATAAAAAAAAGTGACTAAAGTCACCCTCGCTCCGAGAAAATGGAATGACAAGTAATGTCACATAGAGTTTTTTGAGGCAAAAGTCTCGAGACCGTATGACCTAGATGTCGGTAGGGGTCATGGGAGGTGGTTAGATTGTACTAATTTATATCTACGGGACCTCTTACTCCAAACTACCTCTTAGGTAGGTGCTGAGCGTATTTAGGATTTTGGGATCGAGATCCTTTTTTAGGATTTGATCAAGGGAACTTGTAGACGGTTCGTCCCCCCCCCCCCCAGAACCAAGGGCCCGAGTAGTGTTAGAACAGAACCCGACAACGTACAGGTGCAACACCAAACTGTATCCCCTGATTTTGCTATCGTAGGTTTTTTTAATTGCCTCCCACTGTGCAAGCACTCAATTTAACTCACTCGATTTAACGACAAACTCTCTAAAGCGTCGATATAACTCGGCTTTGGTTGGTTTAGCTTGTTTCCCATACAATGATACACTCTATATAGCGTTACACCCACTCTCGATAACGACAGCAATTTAATAATATAAAGTATAATACTTTTTAAGTTGCCAAAATTAGTAAAAACTGCGCAGCTGTGTACGTTCTTTTGTCGCTTTATTATCTGAGCCCGTAATAAACTCGACTGTCGGCAAAATTACTGGTGCAGCAAAAGACGTCAGACAAAAATAACAGACTGTACTCAATAGCGATCAAATAAGAATTGTTTTTTAATGTAATTACTAACGCTAGTCTGAAATAAAATTTTTCTTTTTTCTAATACAGATTTCTCTTCTCCCCATTTAACGACAACTCTATATAACGTCAAAATATGCACAGTCCCTTGAGGGTCGTTATATAGAGTTTGCGCTGTATTCAATTTGAATGGTATTCCTAGAGTTGACAACCCTAGGCGTCCTCTTTTCGCGTTTAAGTGGTCTGGTTCCAACCAATAACACATTGGCGACTTTACAATACGTGTAGTGTAAATGTTTATATATATGTACATACATACATACATACATATCGTCACGCCTGTCTCCCGTAGGGGTAGGCAGAGACCGCAGACTTCCATCCGCTATGATCCCTGCACACCTTCCTTGATCCCTCCACACTCATCTATCTATTCATACATCCTTCCTCTCACGGTCATCGTAACGAAACTGCTCTCCGTTAGTCGTTTCTCGCCCTCGTGGGAATCTGGACGTGACGGATGGCGAACCAGGTCGCCGACATTTTTTAACGAATTAGGTTTATTAAGATTCGTCATAGTTAATCCCACGAGCCGCAAGGGAGGATGGAGGTCAGCCCTAGCAGAGCCCCGCATGCTGCAGCATGCGGTATGTATGTGTGTATGTTAATTTTCCGACCTATAAACTGATTCTCACCGGACATCTATAGATATAAAAGAACTTTCGCATTATACAACTCTATGATGTTGCAAGGTCCTCTTAACTTGGTTGTATAACGCGATAACCGGATCACAGTACAAAAATACATCCGCGTAATTATATCGAATGACCGCCAAGGCTGTGGAAAACTTACAAGTCATTATTTCAACAAGGTAATATTATGTGGGTAGTTAGGTTTTATTTGAACAGCGGATAATGCGTTTTTCTTGCACAACGGAGGTAATATATCATCTATCAGCATCTTTTTTTTTCGACAGCCCATATATGGGTGGGTTAGCGGGAGGGGGAGGGCCTCCGGAACTCGGCCGCTCACATACGCACATTTGCTAAGCCACAACTTAGTCGCCGGTTTTCTGCGGGAGTGCGGTACTTCCCCGGGCGATACGGCCCACTCTATGACACCCTCAGCGGTGTTTCGATACGACATTGGAAACTTCGAAGAACGAGTCTACTCTTATGTCAAAGGTCGGCAAAGCATTTGCAATGCCTACTAGTGTGTTTATCTCTCTGTGTCTGGACGAAGTGGACTTATTTGGAACTTAAACCAAAACCTTACCGAAAATCGGCCATCAATTCTCCACCCGCCAACCACTATACACAACACCAAACACACACCACCACTTTACCACCTTGTAAACGACACGTGTTTCGCCCCAACACGAGGCATCTTCAGGTATAGTAGACTCTACGGAAAACAACCAAAAAGTGAAATTCTTCAACAATTATACATACATACATATCGTCCCGCCTGTCTCCCGTAGGGGTAGGCAGATAACACAAATCTCAATCCGCTATGATCCCGGCACACCATACTTGCTTCCTTCACACTCATCCATCCTTCCTCTCATATTCATCGTAGCGAAACGGCTCTCCGTTAGTCGCTTCTCGCCCTCGTGGGAATCAGGACGTGACGGGTGGCGAGCCACGTCGCAGTTATTTTTTAACGAATTAGGTATATTAAGATTCGTCGCAGTGAATCCCACAACAACAATCATCACCACACTCGTAATATTTACGACATATAAAGTTAGTGAATAGTTGACTAGATCCATATTTCTGACAGAATAAGTAGCAAGCCCACCCCACTTTTTTTTAGTAATCATAATTCTACTATTGTAGATTTACCATTACAATTAAAACTTAGTCATGGGCTAATGAGTAATTTTTTTAATTTAATTTGCTAAATACCTCTGCTCAGTATGTAGGGCTCTGCTGGGGCTGACCCCCACCCTCCGTTGCGGCTCGTGGGATTCACTAAAGCGAATTTAATATACCTAATTTGTGGAAAATGACGGCGACGTGGTTCGCCATCCGTCGCGTCCTTATTCTCACGAGGCGAGAAGCGACCAATGGAGAGCCGTTTCGCTGCGATGAATGGTAGCGGATGGAGCTCTGTGGTCTCTGCCAACCCCTGCGGGGGATAGGCGTGAAAATATAAAAATAATAATTATTTGCTAAAAACACTTATATCTTTTATTAAGAAGAAGACACTATGTTCTTGTGTTGTTTACGGCACACTTGTCCAAGGCCGATTAGCGGGACTTTCGAATTTAGGATAAATAGATGACGACTGAGTTAATAGTCCAGGAATATGTCTACCTTGGCCAAATAATGCGATTGGAAGGAGACAACTTCCAGAAAGAAGCCGAGAGAAGGATATAGTTGGGCTGGGCAGCGTTCAGGAAATTCCGTCAAGTCTTCTCGTCGCCCATACAACAAAGTCTGAAGACAAAAGTCTTCAACCAGTGCGTCCTGCCCGTACTCTCTTACGGTGCCGAGACGTGGACACTGACAGTCCGTCTCCTAGCCAAGCTCAAAGTCGCTCAGAGGGCTATGGAGAGAGCTATGCTCGGGGTTTCTCTGGTGGACAGAATTCGAAATGAAGAAATTCACCGGAGAACCAGAGTCACCGACATAGCTCTTCAAGTTAGCAGACTGAAGTGGCAACGGGCTGGACACGTTTGTCGGAGAACCGACAATCGTTGGAGTAGACCAGTGCTGGAGTGGAAGACCGCGGCTCAGCAAACGTAGTGTGGCGGGGGGGTGCCCTGCTAGATGGAGTGACGATCAGCGCAAGGCGGCTGGCAGAGACTGGATGCGTGTAGCCGAAGATAGGGCTAGGTGGCGCGCCTTGGGTGAGGCCTACGGTCAGCAGTGGACTGCCGCGGGCTGATATTGATTTTGATATATCAGTTTGATTCTAATATTTATAATCAGAATCAAACTGATTCATTCGAAAAAATTCAAACAGTATTTAAGCGTCTCCATTTCTTAAAATCTATCTGTCTATATCTTGTGATGATATAATCCTTGAAATATAGTATTCATTAATTTTACGCAATTTATTTGCTTGAGGATCACATTTGAAACAACTCAATCGATTTTATTAACACTAGATATACCAGACCAGTCAAAATGACTGTTTTCGGTATTTCAATTTAAAATTCCTACTACGTGTAATATTTTTTTTTCGTAATGATATCATGACTTTTCTAGTTATAACTAGAGACTTAATTTTATAAATTTTATATTACTGTATATACGTTGTTAGTAAAAATAATTTGCGTTTTTGACTGGTATATCTAGTGTTATCGCTGCTATATTTAGTGTTAAATATCTATCGATAGTCCGTTAATGTGCAACACTAGCGAGATTCCACGATAGCTATTATGATTCTTTATTGTAGAATCAACTTGTTAATGCTTCTGTCGTTTCAATATTACTTCACTCGATGTAGGTTTCAGGGTTGTCAACCACATTGTCGGCTGGCACAACCGGAGAAGTACGTACTGATGCTATCACCAGAAAATCAGCGTTAGAGGTGGCACTTTACTGGTTTTATCAGACAGAATTCTTGGTAACCACTGCACTTTTCAACATCGAGACATTACAGCCGCAGGTTCAATATCAATATCAGCCCGCGGCAGTCCACTGCTGGACATAGGTCTCACCCAAGGCGCGCCACCTAGCCCGATCTTCGGCTACACGCATCCAGTCTCTGCCAGCTGCCTTGCGCAGTTTGTCGCTCCATTGCGACACCTCAGGTGCCCTCAGCGATTGTAAAGGATGCGCTGAGACACCTAAATGTCGAACCCTGAGCTAGCTTGCGCTCAAAGCAGAAAACCGCAGGTAAAACCCTGCCGTTACATTTGCACCGCAGGTAACATACTGGCGGAGGGCAGGTGGCACCATGGATCGCAGGTGACACCCTCCATTACATTGTGCACCGCAGTAGAATTAACACCGCAGGTGGAATCAACCCCGCAGGTAAAAGCTGGCAGGTAGAACCCCGCAGGTAAAGTGTGCAGGTGAAACCCCTAAAACGGGGTTTGATTCCTGCACTTGTTTTTAAAATAAATACTGAGCGAGGGCGCTCTTAAGAGGCGTGACGGTTCCCGTTGATATTTCCATAACGGACGAACCCTCACTGAGGTGGTGTCGATCCTCGGCACCCGTCAGTAGACTTCCATAAAAAAACCCGAGCGGTACACGAATAAGCGCGAAATGGCACGAAGGCGCGAGCGCCTCACCTACACCTCCTTGAGTTTACAAATTCCATCAATCTGTCACCGCGTTGCTTTGAACACTTAACGTATGACAAGCAAAAACATTCGATGGCAGATCGTGTCTATGTTATAATAAATAATTATTTATTATAATTTTTATATTATTTTATTTTATTTATTATAATTTGAATAATGTTTAGTGTACTAATACTAACTTATTTTTAAACTAACTAAAATTACATAATTAAAACATGTAACCTTGCGTTACACCATCTAGCAGCATAGTCCCACACTACGTTTGCCGAGTCGCGGTCTCCACTCCAGCACTCGTCTACTCCAACGATTGTCGGTTCTCCGACAAACGTGTCCAGCCCATTGCCACTTCAGTCTGCTAACTTGGAGAGCAATGTCGGTGACTCTGGTTACTCTGGCGGGTGGGCCTTAGGCTGGTTCAATAATTTTTTCCAGTCGAATCTTTGTTTAGCTTTTTCCCTCCAGCCCCTAACATTTTTAAGTCGTCCTCGACTCCACCTAGACATCTGAGCTAGGTCTTCCGCGGCTCCTACGACCATCTGGTTTGCCGTCGAGTAGGCGTTTGGGTACTCTAGCATCACCTATCCGTATCAGGTACCCAGCCCACTGCAGTCTTGCAAAATGCAAATGGAATGTTGTGAGGAGTTGTTTAATCTCCTCCCAGCTGCACAGTTCCAGCAGCGCACTACGCGCCTCCAAAAATAGGTACCATTCCCATCACCTGGATTGTTAGCCTTCTACCACCGTGCGATTTTTTTTATGGGATAGGAAAGCAAAACATCCGCAGCGCCATGGACCGTGCAGAAGCGTTGCCGGCCTTTATGGAAAGTGTCATTATGGGAGTGGGAGGGGGAGGGGGAGTGGGAAGGTGAGTTGGGCATCCGGAACTCAAGCCGCTCACCGTACGAAGCGCGGTAGCTAAGCTACCACACAGACAGCAGCCGGTTTTCTGTGGGTCTGCAGCGTGGCTCTACCACTAAAAAAAACTATTACCGCTTCACCACTCACTGTACCATGGTGTAATAATGACCGAACCGGAAGGTCTCAGCACGGGCCTGCCTATTGAGACCTTTTTTTTTATCCCAGGGGAAATCCTTTATGGATACACTTCAGCCCGAATGAGGCCGAAGAGTTATGTCGGACTCCTTTTATCGACTAAAACCCCTTGGATGTTTCTACGCGTCACTTCTATCGGCGTCACGGGGACGCTTGGCTCAAATCCGCAATCCCGACAGCGCAGCCTTTATGAGCCCATCTTCATTTGGGAGTCTTTAGGTTCTCCCCCCCCTCGCTAAAAACGCTGCCTATTGAGACCTACAATGATTCATCCAACTTCACCTGTAAATTGTCACAAATAAAATAAAATAAATGAATAACGTTCTTTTAAAGGATCTTTTTTGGTCGCAAACCCTGGCTGACGCCAGCGAGTGATGCTTGCATATTTCGAATAAAAGGGAGAGAAACGTGCCAAGTGGATCGAAACACGCGTACGATGATATTTTGGGAAGCGATTAGGCAACTATGTGTTGAGCCGAAACGGTAACAATATAACACGTGTGAACTGAGTTGGTGCAATCCAGAACCCTCGGTTCCGAAGTCATGTTCCTAAGAACTGAGCCATGAGTAAGGCAGTATTGTAGTGATACATTGATAAATGTATCACTTCTTTTTCTTCTAAGAGTGCCTCTCCGACTTGCGAAGGTTGGCAGCCGATTCAACACAACTCTCCTCCTCCTTCGCGAGGTGCAGCAGTTCTGGAGCACTCGCTATCCCGGTCCACTCCCTGATATTACGTAGCCGAGACTTTCGTTTTCGACCAACTTGTCTTTCGCCCGCGATTTTTCCCGTCATGATCAGTTGCAGCAATTTGTACCTGTCATGTCTCATGATATGACCCAGGTAAGCAACTTTTCTACCTTTGACGGTCTGCAAAAGTTCACATTTTTGGTTAACTTGTCGGAGAACCTCGTCATTGGCCACCCTTTGGGTCCAGCTAATAGCGAGCATCCGTCTATATGCCCACATTTCGAACGCTTCTATACGTTTTCTGAGGTCTTCTTTAAGCGTCCAAGCCTCACATCCGTATAGAAGAACGGGCCAGATGTAACAGTGGAGCATTCTAATGCGCAAGTAAAGTTTGAGGCTGCGATAACAAAGGACACGTTTTCATCTTGTTGATGGAGCTTCGAGCGATAATGATAAAATGTATCATTAATGTATTAAAACTTTTTATTTGAATATAACAAAACCTTTTATATTATATTACCTCTTTTTAAATTCGTAATTTTAAAATTTAAAATAAAAATAAATAAATTGTTTCATAAAAATAATGAGATTCGATCGACTGACGTCTCAAATGTAACATATCGCCTTTCCTAGCACAAGTAAATAATATTGATAGATAGTATGAATAAGTAGTAGAGCCACGCTGCAGATGAATACTTTGTCAACTTGTTCTCTACCGCTCACCGTAGGAAGCGCGGTAGCTAAGCTACCATTCCGACGCTGGTTTTCCGCAGGAGTGTGGTACTTCTCCAGGCGAGCCGGCCCATTCATGCTACAGACAAATAATATGCCATTTTGACAAAGTATTCGCCTGCAGCGTGGCTCTATCACTAAAACGTTTGAATAGCCTGTGGCCAGGATCTCGACAAACGGCTACATTCTTTAACTATGCGGAGAGATATCTCATTTGTCATCTTTTAACGATTCTACCATGTGGAGCGGACCGAGGAATCGTTCGGAATAATTAATCGATTGTCCCACCAGTATATTCGGATGGGATTCGGATCTCTCGATCCGATTGTTTCTTCGGGATTGTTTTAAATTGTTATTTGACGCTCGAGCAAAAATATGGCGTATAAAAATAAACAATAAAAAAATAGCACGTTATAATCGTTATAACTGCTAAATCTACTTATAGCATGCTATAATAGCTATTAATCAAAACGAATTATCTCTCAACGCTGGCCACCTACAAATTTATAAATAAATGACACAGTCAAGGCCATGCATGTGTTATAATAACACGAGTAAAATGATTCCACACAACGACGTCCGCCATCTTAGCTCACGTGCGCGGGTCGTTGACCCAGTGACATTGAAACTGGCTCGGCTCTAAGTAAACGAAAATTCTAAAGAACAGATAAATTATTCGGTTATTAAAAGATTTCATCTCACTATTACATTATTTCAGATGATTGTTTGTATTTATT
This sequence comes from Baronia brevicornis, assembly GCA_031353405.1. NCBI lineage: Eukaryota > Metazoa > Arthropoda > Insecta > Lepidoptera > Papilionidae > Baronia > Baronia brevicornis. The sequence continues at coordinate 217,289 of JASFAT010000095.1, forward strand.
TTGGCATATATAACGCGTGACTATATTTTGTATCTTCGAATCTAAATCTCAAATGCACACAATCCCTTCCTTAATATAACTGCGAATCATGGCGCTTAAATGTAAAGAGTAATGTTTTTTCTTTCTTTACAGCCTATATATGTCCCATTGCTAGGCGAGAGCCTCCCCATTTCTAGAGGACCAACCACGGTGGTCCAAAGTCGGGGTAACCAGACTCAGAATAAATATCTTCTTCTTTGTAAAAACGTACTTTAAATAAAATGGGTCCTTATTTTATGATTTATCACTTATTCTGAATCCTATATTCAGAAGTAACAGAAAATGTTTTTGATATCTGCCTATTCGCCTTTATCCGACTTTTGAACAACAAAAAATGTAGGTCACAATAAGGATGGGCTCTATCATATAATTTATCAAATGTTGACACCCCTGTAAACCAAAGTAACAGAAAATGTTTTTGATATCTGCCTATACGCCTTAATCCGAGATACATAATCGGCCTTATCATATCATTAATCAACTGTTGACAACCCTGTATCATTAGTATCAGAAAACGTTTTTGATATAAGCCTATACGCCTTAAACAGAGGTATATAAACGATTTTTGAACAACAAAATGTAGGTCACAACAAGGATGGGCTCTATCATATGATTTATCAAATGTTAACACCCCTGTAAACCAAAGTAACAGAAAATGTTTTTGATATCTGCCTATACGCCTTAATCCGAGATACATAATCGGCCTTATCATATGATTAATCAACTATGGACATCCCTGTATCATTAGTATCAGAAAATGTTTTTGATATCTGCCTATACGCCTTAAACAGAGGTATATAAACGATTTTTGCACAACAAAATGTAGGTCACAACAAGGATGGGCTCTATCATATGATTTATCAAATGTTGACACCCCTGTAAACCAAAGTAACAGAAAATGTTTTTGATCTGCCTATACGCCTTAAACAGAGGTATATAAACGATTTTGTTAGAGGTATATAAACAAAATGTAGGTCACAACAAGGATGCGCTCTATCATATGATTTATCAAATGTTGACACCCCTGTATACCGAAATAACAGAAAATATTTTTGATATCTGCCTATACGCCTTAATCCGAGATACATAATCGGCCTTATCATATGATTAATCAACTATTGACAACCCTGTATCATTAGTATCAGAAAATGTTTTTGATATCTGCCTATACGCCTTATCAGAGGTACTTAATCGACTTTTAAATACTAGATAATATAGGTCACAATTAGGGTGGGCCCTATCATATGATTTATCAATTATTAACACCGCTATCGACTGTTGGAGACCGCGTCTTGGCAAACGTAATATGGGACGCCCCCCGGCTAGATGGTGCGGTGATTTGCGCGGGGCGGCTGGCGGAAACTAGATGCATGAAGCCAGGGAACGGGCAAGGTGGCGCTTATTGGGGTATGCCTACGACCGGCAGTGGACTACTGCGAGATATTGATTGATCGATGAGTGACTCGAAAAATATACAACTATACATACATACATATCGTCACGCCTATCTCCCGTAGGGTTAAGGTAAAGATCATTGATCTCAATCAGCTACGATCTTGAAACACCCTCCCTGCTTCTTCCACACTCATCCATCTTTTCATCCACCCTTCCTCTCACATACATCGTAGAGAAACGGCTCTCCGTTCGTCTCTTTTCACCTTCGTGGGAATCAGAAAGGGACGGGTGGCGAACCACATCGCCGTTATTTTTTAACGAATTAGGTATATTAAGATTCGTCATAATCAATCCCGCTAGCCGCAGGGGAGGTTGGAGGTCAGTCCCAGCAGAGCCCCGCATGCTGAGGTAGGGCGCTATAGTACCCGGGGAGCCCGATCTCGGGACGGTCGACACGCTTGCGACTAAGCTCGCCCCTAGCCACACATCATTGGCACTGCAGACCGTGGGTTGGCGGAGAGGAAGAGAAAACGATAGAGAAGAAAGGAAAGATGATTTTAGACGAGATGATAGGTATATGATACTACCGCAACGGAAGACGAGGAGTGATATGGTAGTAGCCCGGGAGGCCGGGGCCGCGTACCCGTGTACCAATACCATAACTAACTCGGCTACGCACACATGACTAATAAATTATCAGTTGTGTTTTGAGATTTCCTTTGTTTGGAAAAATAGCCTCGTGTTATTATAATGAATCACTTATCACCGACCTTTGTGTGGGCGAAGACCTTATTGTAGTTGCGTGTACCATAATACTGTAACGTTTGTCGTTGCTCATCGTTGTACTCATCACCTCGACCAGGGTTGTCCAACGCACGGCCCGGTATTTATATTTATTTGTGCGGCTAGCGAGCTACGAACAAATACTCTACGGAAGACAACCGTTAAGTAATTTAACGGTTGTCTTCCGTAGAGTCTACTATACCTGATGCTGCCTCGTGTTGAACACCGCGAACCATATCCTAGCACAAGCATTATAAGCTTAGAATAGTCAACAAGGATTCTATGTGGACAGTCAAAAGTTTTTACTTAGCTAAGATCCGCGACAAGCGAAACAATAACAGAAAATTAATAATGTGTGTTTTTTGTGCTGGATGAAGTGGATGTATTTGGAACTTGAACCAAAAACTTACCGAAATTCGGCCATCAATTCTCCACCCACCAACCACTATACACGACACCAAACACACATTACCACTTTTCCATCTTGTAAACGACACGTGTTTCGCCCCATCACGAGGCATCTTCAGGTATAGTAGACTCTACGGAAGACAACCGAAAAGTCTAGGATTCTAGTAACATGATAACAAGGATTCTAGTAATATTAATAAAACATTTCTAGTCTTCTCTTTAAAAAAAAAGTAAAAAAATGCAGGATACGAACTCACAACATACAGATCGTAATCCCGAATCGTACTGAGCTATTGTGCCTCAGATAAAAAAATAATCAAAATATTTTTAAAAAACAAACAAAACAACATGTATAAATAATCAAACAAAAAAACATCCTGTATAAAAATCAAACAAAAACACCTGTATAAAAAAATCAAACAAAAAAACATATATACAGTATAGTATAGTACACGGTATAGTATTGTATACAGGATACAAAATAAATTATACCATCAAATGTGGATTTAAAATGAAACTATAAAAATGTATTCAAGAAATATTGCGCAAGCGCATTCATTGTCTTCCTTCGTTTAAATGTAAAGCGATTGGATTTGTGTAAAGCGTCCTCGACTCCCGAGACCTCTATTCGTTTAATTGCCCAAGGAATCACCTCTAAGGCCCGGTGTACATCGAAGCGTGCTATGAACACGTAATCACGGTTTAAATATCGAAGCAAAAAAGCGAAAACGCTGTTAATGGCACATGTAAATAAAAAAATACAGATGTAAAAAAAAATTAGTGCATATTCGGGGATCGTGGCGGATAGAAATCTGTGGTCTCTACCTACCCCTACGAGAACCATACATACATATAGTCACGCCTATCTCCCTGTAGGGTGCAAAGACCACATATCTCCATCCGCTACGATCCCGACACACCTTCCTTGCTTCCTTCACGCTCATCCATCTATTCATCCATCCTTCCTCTCACATTCATCGTAACGAAACGGCTCTCCGTTCGTCGCTACTCGCCCTCGTGGGAATCAGGACGTGACGGGTGGCGAACCACGTCGCCGTCATTTTTTAACGAATTAGGAATATTAAGATTCGTCATAGTGAATCCCACGAGCGGTTAGGGAGGATCGCGGTCAGTCCCAGCAGAACCTACGGGAATGGGGCGTGACAATGTGAATAAATGAATGAATGATGATGATATTCGGATCAGAAAAAATATAACGTCGAATGATCCGTGTCTCACAGCTCTACGTCCAAAAGAAAATTTTGTACAGCGTCGAAACTGACTGTTTTTGATTTATCAGATACAATTTATTCAGAAAGAAAGTTTGGCTCTGGTGGTAAGCCTTCATTTTGCGGTTTACTACGTTTTCGCTTTTTTGCAGCGATATAATTATATTGACTGGAATATATGTTTTTGTTATTGATTATATACTGGGATTATATCGAGAATAATAACAAAGCGTTGCCTAGCAACCAACGACCTAATAAAGAATTTTAATAACAAAGCGTTGCCTAGCAACCAACGACCTAATAAAGAATGTTTAATAACAAAGCGTTGCCTAGCAACCATCAACCTGATTTTTTTATATGGGATAGGAAGGCAAACGAGCAGGTGTGACACCTCATGGAAAGCAATCCACGGCGCCCATAGACATCCGCAGTGCCATAGGTATTGCTAAAGCGTTGCGGACCTTTTAGTACTGTGTAGGTTTGTTTTTTGAAGCGTTCAATGTCGAATTGGAAACACCACGCAGGCAGCTTATGTGTTTTATGTTAAGTTAGCTTTTAAAGGGATAGCTTAAAGCCAATAGTAGCTTATAAGATAGTTATTAGGGGACCTGTGTTGAAATATGTAAATATATTTTTATGGGAATGAAAATTTTTAAGAAAAATTGCAGTTTTTATTTATGCAAGCAACTACAGAATTTACTTATATATACACTGATGATTATAGCAAAAATGTTTTCATCAACAAATCAATCTTTTCACCGAGCCAAACTTAGAAAATGTCCGTTTCTCCAGATATAAGGAGGCCTGTACCCAGCAGTGGGATATATATGGGCTGTAAAAAAAATTATAACAATTAATACAACTAACAAATACTCACACTAAAGCCACCAAGTACGGATGCAATCTGACGTTGCTCTGTCCGCCATCTTGTGATATAGACAAGCGGCCGGAGGCAGCCATTTTGTTGTGTTCAGTGAACCCCTTCCATAACCTACAAATATATAATTGTATTATTACAGAAGTCTTTGTATGATTAATGGAGTCAGGCTTTATTTTGCGGAAATCCATCACTATGTGTACAGTCAAATTTTTACTTAGCTAATATGCGCGACAAGAAAACAATAACAGAAAATTAATAATGTGTGTTTTCCCCCTGGATGAAGTTGATTTATTCGGAACTCAAACATAACGAAAAACGGCCAGCAACTCTTTATCGAAACTGAACACCACTTTTCGGTTGTCTTCCGTAGAGTCTACTATACGTGAAGATGCCTCGTGTTGGGGCGAAACACGTGTCGTTTACAAGGTGGAAAAGTGGTAGTGTAAGTTTGGTGTTGTGTTTAGTGTTTGGTGGGTGGAGAGTTGCTGACGGCCGTTTTTCGGTAAGTTTTTGGTTTGAGTTCCAAATATATCAACATCATCCAGCGGGAAAACACACATTATTAATTTTCTGTTATCGTTCTGCTTGTCGCGGATCTTAGCTAAGTAAAACTTTTGATTGTACACGAAGTCTTTGTAAACAAATATCTTAATATCACTACCCACTTAAAACTAAAACTAAAGATCTATACCTCACTCCTAAGTTCATTGTTTTTCGTAATAAAGGGTTTCCTGGGGAGATCGGGGAAAGGGAGATCTGTGATCTTTGCCTAACCCTACAGGGAGACAAGCGTGATAATATGTATGTATGTATGTATGTATGAATGTATGTATGTATGTATGTATGTATGCATGAATGTATATATGTATGTATGTATGTATGTATGTATGTATGAATGTATGTATGTATGTAATATTACCAACTCTATCAATATTATTAATAATGTTTAATTTTATTTGAATCTCTTTTTAGAGCGCGGTGGAAATGCACGTTCGCTGTACTTATAATATTATTATTTTTATATAATATTATATATATTCATTAAGGCGTATAAATGAAGTATTATTAAATAAATGCGTGTATCGTGACTTTTTAATCGTGAGTTTTAAATTTACGTCTTGATAAAACAACCGTAACGTTTTAACGTTACTTGACACTGGCATAATAGTTATGACTAATTGTCATCAATTGGCTCAGTGGCGGGGCTCTCCGCCCGCGGAGTCAATGGTCGCGGGTTCGATTCCCGCATCGAAATAAATATTTATATGGATTTTTAAATGTTTATTCCGAGTCTGGTAACCTCCCCAATCCGCATTTCCTTTCCTGCCCCTTCCTTTCTTCTCTATCCTTTCCCTTCCACTCCGCCAATCCACGGTCTGCCGTACCAATGGATGCGTGGCTAGGGGCGAGCCTAGTCGTAAACGTGCCGATCGTCCCGGGGTCGGGCTCCCCGGGGACTATGGTGCCTTACCTCAGCATGCAGGGCTCTGCTGGGGCTGACCTCCATCCTCCCTTGCGGCTCGTGGGATTCACTAAAGACGAATTTAATATACCTAATTTGTCGAAAATGACGGCGACGTGGTTCGCCACCCGTCACGTCCTGATTCTCACGAGGGCGAAAAGCGACCAATGACGAGCCGTTTCGCTGCGATGAATGGCAGCGGATGGAGCTCTGTGGTCTCTGCCAACCCCTGCGGGGATAAGCGTGAATATATAAAAAAAAAAAAAGAAAAAAAATTGTCATCAAAGAAAAGAAAAAAAATGTAAAATATGTGACGTCACACTAAAGAGGAGGGGTTTCACACAAATGTCAATCAAATCACGTGTAACAAGTACGGAGTGGTGCTCCAATAATCTTAACATTCGAGTGACGTATTTTATGGATGGACCCTTAGAATAAGATTATTCACAACATTTAATAGCGGTAGAGCCACGCTGCAGACAAATACTTTGTCAACAATGGCATAATATTTGTCTGTAGCGTGAATGGGCCGGCTCGCCTGGGGAAGTACCACATTCCAGCAAAAAACCGGCGTCTGAGTGGTAGCTTACCTACTGCCCTTCGTACGGTGAGCGGCCGAGTTCCGAAGGACCAACACCCTCCCTCCTCCCTCTACCCCTCCCCCTCCCATTCCCACTCCCAGGAAAGTGTCTTTACACTTTCCTTAAAGGTCAGCAACGCGTCCGCACTGCCTATGGTGCTGCGGAAGTCTATGGGCGGCGTTGATTGCTTTCCATCAGTTGACACGCCTACTCGTTTGCCTTCCTATCCCATAAAAAAATAAATAAACGTAGCGTAAGTAAGACGTGTCCTATATACAACCATTATGACAACAACACATAAGAGTGTCTCATATAAAATAATCTTTATTATAAAGAGTCATCGCTATAAGGAGATATGTTATCTCTTTCGCATATATGAGAATGAGCGAGACAGATTATAAACAAGATTCCAAACGCATGCAACGGATATAATGACCCATAATTTGATCAATTATCTTGCTGTATACGTGATTTTAACAGCTCATATATGTACATATTTGTTTATTAATGTATTTAGTTTACTATAGCCCATAGATACATATAGACGTCAGAAAACGTAATTGCTGTAAGTAGAAAATGACGTATTTTCGTTTTATACACCATTTGAATCAGAAAAAACATTATTTTTGACACTTTTTTGAAATAGCTATAATTAAAACCTTAATAATATTATAATATATTACACAAATAAACAAAACGAAAATAAAATCATTTTAATCTAACAAGTGTCATAAAATGGTTCTTGCTCAGCGTATGCCGGGCGTTCTATTATAGCACCTGGCACTGGTTTTCAGCAAGAACCACCGTGGTCAGATCGCGGACCACAGTGACGCCATTAATACGGACACACACACATACATCCATATAATATACTACTCATATACACATAAATACACATACAATACAATAAAATTAAAAACAACTATAATCATGTATACATCAAAAAAGTATTCGTTGTATCGATTGAATTTTTTGTACAGTACTCACATCTATAACTAAGTATTGTATATGAATAACTCTATATAATATATATAATGAAACTATGTAAAATTAAATAAATACATTTTTTTAGTATTATTAACGGTAAAGTGTGTGTGTGCTGTGCCTTAAAGGTATGTATAAGCTTGTTTCGTCAAAACAATCCCACACATACATACTCTAAAGATCGTCAAGGCTTCCGTAATATCAACGGTGTCGCGGATGTCTATGGCGGCGTTGATTGCTTTCCATCTGACGAGACGCTTGCTAGTTTTTTGTATGTAAGAAATGAGGTTTTTTAGATTTATACACCATTTGAATCAGAAAAAAACAAGTGCCGAATTGTCTCGGTAGGTTTTTTAACTTTTTGTAATACTTTTAAAAACCGACCGTGACCTTTCGACGCAGTTTTATTTTTCTCATTCAAATGGTGTATAAAACAAAATAAATCATTTTTATACATGTATATCGTCACGCCTGTCTCCCGTTGGGGTAGGGATCCAGAGACCACACTCATCACTCTCTTCATGCAAGCCCGCCGGTTAAGGGCACACCTGGTCTATTCTAAAAACTTCGCCAATTTGGTCAAGGTATGTTTTCCTTGGTCTTCCCCTACCGAACCTTCTTATAGTTGAAGATCTGAGGTCAAACATGGGCTGGTTTTTATCCCGAAACAATAGCTCTTACAGGACGCACGATAGTTTTACCGCAATACGCTGAATTGGCAGAAGCTAGTAGGTCCTATATGTGCCAGTTAGCAATAAAAATTAACACAACTTCTTAATGTTCTTTATTTTGAACAATTGCAACAATACTCTATCAGTCTCTACTTTAATTATAATTATTTTTTATTATAACACACTATATAAATAAAAATAAACCACCATGTTTTTTAAAGTAAACTTTCTGTGACAGTAATAATTATGATTAAATTATATGCAACATACTTTTTTATGGTTATATCGCTCGTCTGACGAGCTAATTCTAAATTTTCGCGCGGTTTCGGAAAACGGGACGTATGGTCACCTTAACCCTTCTTTGCATAATGGTGGAAATTTCCATCATAACACTGAATGCCCAAAAATTATATAAAGAACAAGTTCACTTCAAGTGGATCGTGTCTGGATACCTTTTTAATGTCCATTGCATAAAAAAAAACATAGCTGTCAAAAATAAGAAGTTATCATTCCGCTATTTGTTGTAATTGCAATAAACGTATGATTTTATTTTATTATATTTTACAATCTCTTGTAGTAAAAATAATAATTGTTTAGTTAATTATCATAAAGAATAAAATATATCTAATGATATCCTCTATTATTTTGTATTTAGTACTAAGCCAATGATCTTACTTCGCATGATGATGGAAATTTATACTAAGATTTTTTTAACCATTACCATACCATACTATAAATATATACTAAGATTTTTTTAACCATTTTTCCTTTAATTTTGAACATGAATTATATCACCTTGATTTATTTCACCAATAAAGAAAAAATCATGCAAAGAAGGGTTAAATATATCCGAACTTTATTTTTAGACAACTTTCACGCTTCTTAATGTCAATAGAAATATCATTCCAAAGTTTTATATCCATTAGAGCGAGAAATACCCAGTACATAGATTGTAAGTAAATTTATTATTATATATTGTGTACACATCGATTTTAAATTAATCGATTATAGTTTCTATTATTTATTAATTACAACACTATTTATTATTATTTAAGTTATTATGTGATACTAACCGTAACGGTTTTGCTCACTAACACTTCTTATCCACTTATTACATCAAATTATTAACCGAATTCCAAGTTTTAAAACACTAATAATATCGTCACACACACTTTTATATTAATAATTCTTGTTGAATATAGTTAAAAATATTATAAAATGGACACAAGATTCCACTTTATCAAGTTTCATAAACTTTAATTACATATTTATAATGTTCCGATATCATTCACAAACGACCATACATATTGCGGTTTCCCGCGTAACTGAATAAATATAGGTAATAGATTACAGTAGTGGCAAAGAAAGAGTTGTATGTTAAGCTATTAACGCGTTATCATGTTTATGAACACTGCTATTTTTAATTAGCACCTAATATATATCACTGGCTTAATCATTAGAATTTACAAACCCAAAATAACATTTATTATAATTTTTTCACTTTTAATGCCATCTAACGGATAATTTTAAAACGGGTTCGATAGAATATTTCGTATTTATCTCAAAATACTTTTTTATATCTAAAGTAGAAATGTAGAGATTAAAAAAGCAATTTTATAAAAATTTCTCGAACTCTTTTGAACGTCTTACGAATTCCGAATACGATAATATTATTATATACTGGTTTTTGTGCCTATAATTGCGTCGTATGATACTCATGGGAAGAAGTGGCATCTCTCTTCTATGTCATAAATTATACCATAGGACCACACACCGATAACCACGAATAATTTTTAAAACGGTATTTATAAAAAACGTGCAATGTAATTACTATTTTTTTTTTTATGTTACCTAAGGATGCAAAGGTTGTGACAATGTCTGGTATAAATAAAAAAAATCTGATAACTTAAAAAGACTATTCCCGCAAACTTACATCAATGACTTTGTGTTTTTATTTCATTTTCATAATCTTATATTATTGTCAGTTATATTGTTTAATTATCGTGGCGTATTATGCAATAAAGTTCGATTAAGGTGTATAAGTGAACTGATATGAAATAAACATGTATCATGACTGTTTAAGTTGACTGAAAAAGTCCATAGAAGTTTTGGTTGAATAGCTACCATTTTATTAAGACGTAACGTGACAAACTGACAAGTTACTTTTCAAGAGATTTGATAGTGTTGTATTTTACTTGTCAAGTAAAATACAACACTATCAACTGGCACTATCACTGGCATAATAGTTATAACTAATTGCTATCAAAGAAAAGAAAAGAAAATGGCCCTTTTTCTTGCAAGAAGACTGACGTATATGTCAATCAGTGAAAATAATATAAATAAATAATAATATTTTTTTTTATTGATTACAATCAAGTAGTATTTGATCGTTTATTAAGCTCATTTTTTAAAAAAAGTTAGTTGTATTACAAAATCGCATAACTCTGATAAAACCGTTACAAAAATAACGATATATCCATCACTAGAAACAAATAGGTTAATTCGGTATATCTATAAATGCAACAAAGATAATACGGCTTACGCTCTTATTACAAAAGAAAAAGGTCTAGTTTGGCATAGCATGTTTTAAAATTGTCTTGTATATATCATAATACATTCATTGTATATTACTCGGAAAAATAGCATATCAAACATCAAGACGTCTTCATAAACTACAACAAGCATTGTTATACGACCATTAATAACTCAAGCATTAGTAATCATCATTAGAAGATTCATCATCATCATTATAAGCCTACGGATATTCACTGTTGGACATAGGTCTCCTCCAATCCGCGCCAACAAGTCGAATTTTCGCTATCATATATCTTTAGGCTATGGAGAGGGCTATGCTCGGAGTTCCTCTGGTGGATAGAATTCGAAATGAAGAAATTTCTAAGAAGCAGAGTTACCGACATCGTTCTTCAAGTTAGCAGACTGAAGTGGCAATGGGCTGGACACGTTTGTCGGAGAACCGAAAATCGTTTGAGTAGACGAGTGCTGGAGTGGAGACCGCGACTCGGCAAACGTAGTGTGCGATGCCCCCCTGCTAGATGGAGCGACGATCTGCACAAAGCGGCTGGCAGAGACTGGATGCGTGTAGCCGAAGATCGAGCTAGGTGGCGCGACTTGAGTGAGGCCTATGTCCTGCAGTGGACTGCCGCGGGCTGATATTGATATCCTTGGGCGTATTAGAATTAATATCATTATATAATTATTTAATGTAATAGAAAGACCTTAATTTTATGATTTGTGCAGCCATCTGTTCGCAGATGATATGAGAAAAATTTAAGTTTATATAAAATAAATTGTTGTTGTACGAGATCGGCCCTCACAATAATGCTCGGGTTACAACCTCAAAGTACAAGGGTGCGCTGGCTTCGCCGATAGCTTCCTCACGAAGATCGCAACTATGGGTGGATGCGTCGAAATAAAACTCCCTTGATGATTCCACAAGTAGGGACGGCGAGTTACTCCGAGACGGGTTTATTCTGCCCTATCGATACCGCAGACAGAATAAAGTTGAAGCTATTGCACACAGAGGATGAGGCAATAGCTCTCCCGAAGCGTTGGTAGTAACGCGTGAGTTCGGGGGAACGGATGGTGGCGGTGAATGGAATGTGGAAAGTGGAATGAATTTCGGTCGCCCGGCAGGCCGCTTTTATTCCCAAATTGCGGCCCTCACCCTAGGGGCGCTCGGCTAGGTAGCGCGCCCCTGCGGAGTGTACGGGTGCGAGTGGTGCGACCGATAATCCTTTGTCTCGCTCGGAGTGCACTTGCGCGCCCGTCTATTTATTTTCATAAATCTGTTTTTATAAGCGAAACTTAACTATTACACGTTTCACTTATAACTATGAGTAAACCTATACAAGTAAGTAGAACTTAACTACTACAGGTTTTACTTATAACGATAGGCTTCACTTTGCCTTTGTCTATAAAACTATTGATACATGTAAAACTTAACTATTACAAGTTTTATAACTATAAGTACAAGTAAGTAAAACTTAGCTATTACATGTTTTACTTATGACTATGGCTCGATGTCTTTCTCTATGTCTATAATTGTGATTATTCTATACAACGATTAGTCAGTACAATATACATTGTGTAACTCGTAGGACTATGTTTATTCGGATGTGGCCACACCGTTACTATATTATGCTCAACGATTATCATTTCGAACTATTCTCGGCTTTGTACTAACTATAGAAACTCTATCGATCTGTAGGCAACTTTGATATTGTTGCACTACCCAACTAGGTGCGCTATGCTTGTCCTGGTTGGGGTCGAAACCAGACTCTATCGAGCTAACGAACACTATCGTTGTGTAGGCGTCCTGATAAGGTCGTACTACACAGCCCTCTGAGCTATCGAACAACCCGACTGGGTCGAGCTCACACTATACGGAACTATCGAAGTGTAGGCGTCCTAACAAGGTTGCGCCATCCCACTCCCTGAGCTATCGAACAACCCGGCTGGGTCGAGCTCACACTATACGACACTATTGTAGTGTAGGCGTCCTGACAAGGTTGCGCCATCCCACTAACTGAGCTATCGAACAACCCGACTGGGTCGAGCTCACACTATACGGAACTATCGAAGTGTAGGCGTCCTAACAAGGTTGCGCCATCCCACTCCCTGAGCTATCGAACAACCCGACTGGGTCACACTATACGGAACTATCGAAGTGTAGGCGTCCTAACAAGGTTGCGCCATCCCACTCCCTGAGCTATCGAACAACCCGGCTGGGTCGAGCTCACACTATACGACACTATTGTAGTGTAGGCGTCCTGACAAGGTTGCGCCATCCCACTAACTGAGCTATCGAACAACCCGACTGGGTCGAGCTCACACTATACGGAACTATCGAAGTGTAGGCGTCCTAACAAGGTTGCGCCATCCCACTCCCTGAGCTATCGAACAACCCGACTGGGTCGAGCTCACATTATACGAAACTGTCGCTGTGTAGGCGTCCTGATAAGGTCGCACTACACAGCCCTCTGAGCTATCGAACAACCGACTGGGTCGAGCTCACACTATACGAAACTATCGCTGTGTAGGCGTCCTCATAAGGTCGCACTACACAGCCCTCTGAGCTATCGAACAACCCGACTGGGTCGAGCTCAGACTATACCAAACTATCGCTGTGTAGGCGTCCTGATAAGGTCGCACTACACAGCCCTCTGAGCTATCGGACAACCCGACTGGGTCGAGCTCAGACTATACGAAACTATATCTATCTGGCAGTAGGCGTCCTACAAAGGTCGCGCTACCTAACTATCTGAGCTATGCTCAACCGGACTGGGGTCGAACTCAGATATCTATTAATGAACAAATTGTATACAAATTTAACCCGTATAAGGTTCTATTGTCACGAATTCTATATGTTTTTATTATCTATTTATATCTTTCGAATGTTATATTTCCTATCAATTCCTACCGATCTCTATGAGAATTTCTCTATTTTTTATTTATTCCTATGGGGTTGTGAACATTCACTATCTATTCATTATACTATCGCGGACATTTTTATCGAATTTTTACATCTATTATTTACTTATCAGCTATACATTTTTCTGTCGCGAACAGTTGTGTAACATAAATTATTTAGAATTATGTAAAATTCATATAAATATATATTTTGAAGACTATGCTGTATTTTAAGAATTATCTTGCAGTAATTTCATTTGTTGGTAAAAATCTATTTTAACATTCACCAGATCTCATGTCACCTTATCATTAAGGTAGGCATGCTATAGTAGTGTAACGTGCTGGGGTTCGGGGATCGCAAAAATGAAATTAGCCACTAGTTTCACTTCTCTTCACTTCCATTTCTTCACTTTTACTATTTTCTTTTACGATTTTCGTTCATTTTAAACTTTTAAAGTCCTCTTCATCTTTATATAGGTAAAACGATCGAAATTTCTAGCATTCCCAAAATTCGAAAATGTTTTAGCAATGTGTAGTCTTTTCTAGACATCGTCCTGTCTCTTTCCCGCAAGCAGCTATTTTCTATTAACTGGTCTTTTCACGGGTTGATGGATGCCTTGTCAATTTATTTTTAAAAGCTGTAATGCAACAGTATACAGGATAGCACCGTTTAACATTGCGTGTCACCATGCATAGGTTAAAACGAAAGAATAATATTATATAACTATACATCTCCCAAGATATCTTCCACTGGACGTCCTAATTAGTGGCGTCCTAAATATTTTTTTTTATTAAAAGAATTTGTGAATCAAATCACATAGATTTTTTGTCACACAATAAAAATATTTTATTTTAAAATCATAGTAATGGAAATGGAAAAGTTTACGGTAAATTTACGTAATCAATTCTTAATACTTGTAATATAATTCTTAATACTTACGTAATAAAAAATGCATAAAATCTCTTTTTATCAAACGCATATTACGTACTTAGAAACGTAAAATTTATAAAAATGTATATTCTGTGCATATATATTTCGATTGTGGCATTTAACGTAATGTTACCTACTTATAAAAAATGTTTCACTGTATGGAATATTTATAAATATTTTGTCTTCAAAGTATAATAATATACTGATGTAAATAGATAATGATTTGACAATATATTAATATACAACGCACCTTTTGAGTTCTTTCAAATGTCTTACATTATTAAAAAATTTTATGAGATTTTTTTCATAAAAATCCTATTTATATGAATAATAAAGTATCTTCAATATCAATACACTACGGAAATAACCTGTCATATTATATTTATTTAGCTTTTATAAGCAATTGCTGGTTAATTTCATATTTAACATTAAAGAAATTTTGTTTTTTTTACTATAATAAAATGAACACAGTGCAAAAAAATGTATAATCTTTATAACATTAATTTCATCTAGGCTGGTTTTTAATTTAAATATAGTTTTTCGTTCTATAGGACCTCATCATGTTATGTAAATAGAAATAAAATTATATTATTAAATATAATATTATATCTTAGTAAGTTTTATAGAGGAAATGAAGAACTTCATTGATTTTAATGTTTTCAAACCTAAAAAAATGTATTTATTGCTTTGAAATGACTTTTCGGTAATAATTTCCCTATTAGGGGAAAATGTTACTTACAAACACAAAAAAATTGTAATCAATACTGTGACCTTCAGAAAAAAAATAGTATCAAGATTTTTATAATGGGCAACATTAAACGTGATGGCCATGGCAGGTCAGTCACGCGAGAAAAAAAACTGAGTTTTACATTAATTTTTCGTTGTTTAATAATATTATAATTCAACTTCTAAACAGTAGTGTGTTATGCACAAATTCGAAACACAACTTTTGGATTCCTAAAATAGTAATATTGCCATGTTTTGGCGGCAAAATAAGACTTATTTTGATGTGATTTATTCGATGTGTTGATGAAGTTTTAGTTTTTTTATGGTATGGTGTCATTCAGGTATATTTTTTGAACGTTCATTGCATCGATTAGTTAATAGACAACATACAAGTATACTAAATTTTCTTATCGACTATTTCTGAATTTGTTTATAATCATCCTTTACTGTTAAGTTAAGAAATAATAACTTTATTGATGTAATTTAAACTTTATTTTGTAATTGTATTGAGTTTCATAATTTATTTGAAAACGTGCGATAGTGTATATTACTGTTTCTACCTGTTATTATTTGGTTGTTAATGGACAAAACATAATGTAATTATTTTTATATCCTTTTTAATTTGTTTGTGCACTTATAAACCAAGGTTTAAAATTGTTATTGTGTTAAAAATAATTATTTTGTATTTTCATTTCTTTTTCAGGATAAGTAATAATGAATTTAAATGTGACTATGGAAGTAGATCCATTATCAACATATGATTATCAATCCTATGATGGTTTCAGTTCATTTCCAATTACCACAAATTGCGCTCCATATCCAAGCACCGAACCTGTATACCACAACTTTAATGGTAAAAATGAAGCATATCAAAAACCAAAGTGTGGTGGTGAATTAGAGCAAAGTGCAAATTCTCATTTAGATAATAGAACGAAAACTTTAGATAACGCAATAAACTCCTTAAATAGCTCAGATAAAAATTCAAATAAAGATGAAGTGAACCCTATGAGAGATAAAGATGACGATACACAAAATGTATTGAGGAAAATTAAAACGGAGGGAAAAAATGGTAAGAGAAGTAACCACCCGTCAAAGAAAATAGCCGATCGCAATTATCCATTCTACGGCTGTGCCGTATGTAATATAAGTTATACATTGTTAAGTGAATTAGACAAACACATAGCCACTCACAAAGACAGATTAACAAGCTATGGTTTAAGGATAAAGAATCAGATTAAGAGGAAAAAGTTGAGGAAAGAACAAAAGAAATTGAAGAAATTAGGCAAAGCGATTAAAAAAGAGAAATTGGACATTGAGATAGAAATCAAACCTGAAGACGGGTACATAGGTGAAACAAAAGCTGAGGATTATGTTTCGGATAATAAAGACGGCGTTTTTGATTCTGTAAATCCAGACAGCGCTATATTGAATAAAAATATAAATAATAATGATAAGAACAATACGGTACCACAAGAATCTAAAGAAAACACTTCAAATAGTAATGATAAGAAGAAACACAGTAAGAATAAAATTGAGAAGCAGAATGCAGAGGAGATGAATAATATGGATAAGATCTTTAAATGCTTTGCCTGTCAAAAGCAATTCACGTTAAGTTATTACCTGAAACTACATGTCAGGTCTCATACAGGTAAGTCTCTAATATTCTATTATTTTAAGAAGAAGATGATAACCTAAATAGCTCAGTGGCAAAGCTAATGTTTTTTAGATCAAAGTTTGAATGCATTGTGGTAAATATATGTATGATATCAATATCAGTCCTCAGCAGTCCACTGCTAAACAAGCCTCACCAAAGGCGCCCCATCTAACACAATCTGTGGCTACACGCATCCAGAATCTGCTAAGCAAATCATTGCTCCATCTAGCAAGGAGTCCAATTACGTTATTATTATTTTTTTATGATATAGGAAGGCAAACGAGTAGGTGTGTTACCTTATGGAAAGCAATCAACGCTGCCCATAGACATCTGTGGTGCCATAGGCAGTGAGGAAGCGTTGCTGGTCTTTAAGGAAAGTGACATTGTGGAAGTAGGAGGGAGGAGGGGTGGTCGAGCCTACGGAACCGCTCATCGTACGAAGCGCGGTAGGTAAGCTACAACTCAGACGCCGGTTTTCTGTGGTAGGTACTTCGAGAGCTGGCCCATTCACGCTACAGATAAATAATATGCCATTCTTAACAAAGTATTCATCTGAATCGTCACTCTACCATTCCAAAAGCTATCTGGAAGTAAAGGGGAGGCAGTGGAGAAAGAAATGTGTTGAGCCATTGAATCACTGTCCTTACAGATCGAAATGCCCTACCACAGAATTTTATATGTATGTACCGAATTTCTGTGAGACAGAGAAAGTCTACACAGCCTTTCTCTGTCTAGCCTGCCTACACTGTGTTACTGTTCTCAAACTAGTTTATGTTAAACAGATAAAGAATTTAAATTTGTTTATTTCCAGATGAGAAGCCGTACACTTGTGCGGAGTGTGGACAGTGTTTCATAACTGCCAGTAAACTGGGTAGACACAATAAAAGAATACACTTGGCCATCAGGCACCAGTGTAGGATATGTTACAAATATTTTTCCAGGTGTGTTAGAAATATTTGTTATTTATCAATAATCTTTTTTCTGGTTACTCATATAAAATTCTTATTATATCTTGCTGTTTAAATTTATAATAGTATTTTAAATCAATATGTGATTCTCATTGGTTTATCAAATAAACGAGCATTTTAAAAAAGGGGTATGATTGACAGATGATGATCATAATGACAACAGATGAACTGGCAGTCCGACTTATACACCAGAGTTATAACAATTGCCTTAAGAATCACGATATAATCAAGTTTCGGTTCAAACGGTAGCTGTATTACATGGACTAAACCGTTCTCAATATAATATTAATAATTCTTTATTTACATAATGTATAACAAGAGAGGTATAACAAGATGAGAAAAGATGTATAAAAGCTCCACCACTTTGCCACTTATGTAATACAAATTTCATTAATTATTATATACATATAGATCTGAAAACATGAGTAAACTATTATATTGTCATTAAAATTCTAATTGATTTATCAATTAGAATTGATCTATCAATCCAACTTTTAAAGCAAAAAAGACCTTAGCAGTATAAATATTTCCATCTATAAGCCATTCATATAGTCTTTTTTTTAAATACTTTTTTATATGGGATAGGAAGGCAAACAAGCAGGCGTGTCACCTGATGGAAAGCAATCAACGCCGCCCATAGACATCCGCATCGCCATAGGCAGTGCAGAAGCGTTGCCGATCTTTAAGGAAACTGTTATTATGGGAGGAGAGGAGAAGGGTTGGGCCTCCGGAGCTCACCGCATGAAGTACGGTATCTTAGCTATTACTCAGACGCCAGTTTTCTGCATGATTGTGGTGTTCCCTGGGCGAGCCGGCCCATTCATGCTATGGACAAATAATATTCCATTATTGGCAAAGTATAAGTGTAAGATGTGTGCAGTGTGTCTCTACCACTATTGTTACAGTTAACTCCATTATTGTTTTAAGCTGCCCTGGGTGTAACCTAAATCCAAACTTTTCTGCCTCAGATTCGAGTACTTAACACGGCACTTTGACAAAAAGCATCCCGAGGATAAATTGGAGGGAGAACCATATGGTATGGGCATATGTTTTTCTTTTTTTATATGACACCATTAATATCTACATGATTGACTGAATGGATCTACATGATTGACTGAATGGATCTACATGATTGACTGAATGGATCTACATGATTGAGATAATATCACACTCTCACAGAATATCAGCTGAGTTTAGATTAAATGTGAATGCATAGATCAGGAAGCCGAACCTCTTTCACTTCTGTTATTTCCCTATTGTTCTCCAATTATACACATCTCACCACCTGGAGGTAGTCATAACCAATCACATAAAAAAAAAGATATAATATTAAAAATTTTGTACATTTTTTACAGACTACAATGCAATATTACCATATTTAAAAGAATTGGAAGCTCAACTTCAATCAAAGCCCGAGGAGAAGTCGACCGAGGGAGACACCAAGCCGAATAGTGGAGAACCTGTGGGACAATTGGCCCGTGGAACCTCAACAAGCAATCTATTCTATGGAGAAGACGGATATATGTGGAGAATCATTGGATATGGCAAAGGATGAGAGTATAGATAAAAGAGATAATGCTGTGAATCTACCAGTTAAGGTAGTCCTAGAAGCACCAACGCTAGAAGTTACTTTTGAGGTGCCTATAAAGGAGGAAACAGAAGATTTTGATGGTGTGGACAATGCATATGATGAGATAGACAATATAGCAAATGATGATGTTAAGGATGACAGTATGAAAGAGGAGAGGTAAAATTTATTAATTTTCACTGTATTACTCTTTATGGTCTAAGCTGATAATCACTGTGTTGTTACTACGTTCATCATTAGCCTGTAGCAGTCCACTGGTGGGCATAGGTCTCCTCTTAGGCATCCCACCTAGGCCAATCATCGGCCACTTACATCCAGTTTGTTCCATTAGCCAGAGGTCTCATATTACAATTTTCAAGACACAGTCTTCACTCTATGCTTTAGATTGTCAGTTTTCCGATAAACGTGATCTGAATATTGCCACTTCAGTTTGCCAACTCGAAACATGCAAAATATATTGTTTTAAAGAGATCATTGATCCCTTTACTTTTAAAGAGGTCATCGATTCCTTCCCGTTTAAGAGGTCATTGATTGCTTTTGTTTCAAAGAGGTCATTGATTCCTTTAAGTCATGAATTTTTTATTAAATCAATAAATTTGAAAGAGATAGGGTTTTAAACTAAAAAGTTGTAGAACAAACGTTATTATTTTTTAACTTAAACTTTATCTATGCATTTTTTTTTATTTAAAAAAAAGAATATACTCGGTATTCAATATTTTTGCTTTCATTTCAGCCCCTCTGATGATGAATATTTTCCTTCCAACACCTGGGTAACGTCACCCAAAGAGTACAGAGCAGCCAGTCCAAACCCAACTAGAGGTAAACGACAAAAGTCCGAGGGACCCATCCAGTGCAATGTTTGCGAGAAGACAATCAGTTCCTCGTCTTACCTGAGGATACACATGAGAACCCACACCGGGGAGAAGCCGTTCAAATGTTACGTGTGCGGTCGGGGATTCATCACGTCCAGCAAGATGCATCGACACGTTTTGACCCACTCGGAGTCATGGAGTGAGTTTATATTCTTTTTGTTCTTTGTATTGTGTCTTTGTATTATGTAATGGTCATATTATATGTCGGTGAGACAGTGGGAGGTGGACAGTGGCACTCAATATCGAGAAGGTGAACAAAGACTCGCTACAAACATAAAAATAGATTTTCCCCAACATGGCAAAATGGAAAACAAATGATTTCTTTTTAACAGCCCATATATGCCCCACTGCTGAGCACGGGCCCTCCCAATTTGTGGGGGAACGGACGTTACCCCACCACGCTTTTCCAATGCGAATTGGCGGGGTTACCAGACACGAAAAAAAAAAACTTTGTAATCCATATATATATTTATTCCGATGCGGGGATCGAACACGCGACCATTGACTCCGCGGGCGGAGGGCCCCGCCGCTGAGCCAATTGGTCGTTCAAATCAAATTACTGCAAAACATTTCTTAAAATAAATAATCTTATATAATCTTAAAATACAGCTTAATATTTAAAATTATATATTTTAATAAAATATGAATTTTACATAACTATAAATGATTTATTTTACACAAATTACAATCAGTATAATTTATTTTCTTATTTATTTTATTGTAAACCAACGTTATTCTTACATCTTCTGCCAACAGATGGCGCCACAGGTCATATATAATTAAGTTTTGCCTATTGCATAAAATAATTAAATGTTTATTCCGAGTCTGGTAACCCCCCAATCCGCATTTCCTTTCCTGCTCTTTCCTTTCCTCTCTATCCTTTCCCTTCCTCTCCGCCAGTCCACGGTCTGACGTGCCAATGGATGCGTGGCTAGGGGCGAGCCTTATCGTAATCGTGCCGATCGTCCCGGGGTCGGGCCCCCCCGGGGGCTATGGTGCCTTACTTCAGCATGCAGGGCTCTGCTGGGGCTGACCTCCATCCTCCTTTGCGCCTCGTGGGATTCACTAAGACGAATTTAATATACCTAATTTGTCGAAAATGACGGCGACGTGGTTCGCCACCCGTCACGTCCTGATTCTGACGAGGGCGAAAAGCGACCAATGACGAGCCGTTTCGCTGCCAACCCCTGCGGGGGATAGGCGTGAATATATATAATTAAATAATTATATTAATTCTAATATGCCGACATATAATATGTATCGTATGTATGTATAATACTGAATATTGAGCAAGTATCTGTAAAGGGCCATCCATAAATTACGTCACACGTTAAATGTAAAGGTATAGGTAGATATATTAATTTTTATTAATTTTTTTTTCACTATATTAGGCACTGATGCATTGTTTCAAACGCTATATATATATAATCAACACCGCGTTTGCGTTTAAAAAGTTTAACAAATGCTAACAAACACTTCTTTCAGACGAATCCGCCGACGTGAAGTTGGAAGTGAAAACTGAAGAAGATGATGCGGGTGGTACGGTGAAGAAAAAGAAGAAACGCAGCAAAGAGTGAGTTCTGATTACTATATTTTCGACTTCCCCGGGATCGGGCTCCACCGGGTACTACGGTGCCTTACCTCAGCATGCAGGGCTCTGCTGGGGTTGACCTCCATGCTCCCTTGCGGCTTGCGAGATTCACTAAGACGAACCTAATTTGTTAAAAAATGACTTTAACGTGGTTCGCCACCCTGATTCGTTCTGATTCCCACGAGGGCGAGAAGCGACTAACGGAGAGCCGTTTCGCTACGACGAATGTGAGAGGAAGGATGGATGGAAATATGGATGAGTGTGGAGGAAGCAAGGAAGGTGTGCCGGGATCGGAGCGGATGGAGATCCGTGGTCTCTGCCTACACCTACGGGAGACAGGCGTGACGATATGTATGTATGTATGTATGTCTACGTATAAGCTAATTCTAGAAATTCCCGTAGGGGTAGGCAGAGACCCCAGACCTCCATATGCTACGGCCTCGGCATACTTTCCTTGCTTCCTCCGCACTCATCACTCTCCTCGTGCAAGCTCGCCGGATAAGGCCCTGACCTGGCCTCTCCTTCGGCAACTTAAAATTTCGGCATTTTTAAGTGAAAACTTCTATAGCCGCGTTACACGACTCTGGGTAGGGAAAAGTCTATGAGTTCGCGTGTTCTTCTTCTAAGAGTACCTCACCGACTTGCGAAAGTCGGCAGCCAAATCAGCACAACTCTCCTCCTCCTTCGCGAGGTGCAGCAGTTCTGTAGCGCTCGCCATCCCGGTCCACTCCCTGATATTACGTAGCCAAGACTTTCTTTTTCGACCAACTTGTCTTTTGCCCGCAATTTGTCCCATCATGATCAGTTGCAGCAACTTGTACCTGTCGTGTCTCATGATATGACCCGGGTAAGCAACTTTTCTACCTTCGACTGTCTGCAAAAGTTCACGTTATTGCTTGCGTTATTGTCAGAGAACCTCGTCATTGGCCACCCTTTGTGTCCAGTTCGCGTCAGCAACATGTTAATGTTTAAGGTATATCTATAGCTAAGAGTATAGCTGTAGACATACTTTAAACACAGTTAATGCGCGCGCAGCTGCCTACGTACACGCATCACGCCAACACATTGTATATACGCGATTGTATGTGTGTGCGTTGGACGCTTCATGGATGGATAAAGTTTTGTGAGTCGCGTCAGCAACATGCTGTAGTAATAGCAGCATTAAATATTACAATTAGTTCGAAATTTCAAAATACAGTTTTAAGTTTTCACTTCTGTCGGCAGTCCTCGTGACTGCGTTCGATTTTTTTCTAAACTAAAATTCGTGCTCATAATATACATTAATCCGACAGCGCATCGAAGAAAGGGAAACCGAAATTCTTGAAGAAATCTAGAAAGACGGTGGAGAAACAGAAGAAACTCCATCAGAAACGGCCGCACGCTTGCGAATATTGCAATAAGAGGTTCCTTCACATCGAAACACTTCAAGTCCACAAGAAGTCTCACGATGGCGAAGAGTTGGTGCTGAAGTGTAACTTCTGTTTGATGAAAGTGGACGACGAGGAGAGTCTGAAAACCCATGAGGCCACGCATGAGGGACCAAAACCATTTTTGTGTACTCTATGCGGGAAGACGTACAAGAAGAGGGAGACCATGGTATGTTTCGTACTTCTTTAATAGCAATAAGTTATATTCTATATAGCATATTATATAAAGCTATATGACCACTGACTCACTAACTGACCTTATTTGGGAGGAAATATTTGTTCTAGGGAAAAGTTCGGATAGGGCTTGAGGTTTCCTAGTAGTTGTGGAGCCACGCTGCAGACGAATACTTTGTTAAGAATGGCATATTATTTGTCTGTGGCATGAACGGGCCGACTCGCAGGGGGAAGTACCACACTCCCCCAGAAAACCGGCGTCTGATTGGTAGCTTACTTACCGCGCTTCGTACGGTGAGCGGCCGAGTTCCGGAGGCCCAACACTCTCCCCCTCCCCTCCCTCTCCTCCTCCCCTTCCCCTCCCTCCCCCATCCTCCTCCCCTCCCCCATCCTCCTCCTCCCCTCTCCCCCTCCCCTCCCTCCCCTCCCCCTCCCCTCCCTCCCCTCCCCCTCCCTCTCCTCCCCTCCCCCCTCCCCTCCCCCCCTCCCATTTCCACTCCTAAAATGACACTTTCCTTAAAGGTCGGCAACGCTTCCGCGCTGTCTATGGCGCATCGGATGTCTATGGGCGGCGTTGATTGCTTTCTATCGGGCGACACTCCTGCTCGTCTGCCTTCCTGGCCAATGAAAATATATCGGCGCCGAAAAGCGAAAACGCTGTAAATGATACGGGGGGGGGGGGTCAAAATATTTTTATCGCATTTTGAGTACAGGATAAAATACTGCGTCGAATGATCTGAGAATACCGGCGTCTGAGTGGTAGTTTAGCTACCGTTCTTCGTCCGGTGAGCGGCTGAGTTCCTGAGACCCCAACCCCCTTTCCCCTCCTCCTCTCCCACCCTCCCTTCCTCCCATAATAACAGTTATCTTAATGGCCGGCAACGTTTCTGCACTGCCTATGGTACTGCAGATGTTTATAGGCGGCGTTGATTGCTTCACATCGGGTGACACGCCCGCTCGTTTCCCTTCCCATCCCATAAAAAAAAATTATATCCCACTCTGCGTCCCCACAGATGTACCACAGGAAGAACCACATACCAGAGAAGGAGCACGTCTGCGAGATATGCTCGAAGAGCTTCAACTCGCCGTGTAAGCTGCAGAAGCACATCGTCAGCCACCGGGTGGACAAGTTCGTACTCCGGTACGAGTGTCCCGTGTGCGCCCACATGTTCAACACCAAATACCACATCCAGATGCATCTGGTGACCCATCAGAAGGAGGGGCTGTGAGTACTTAGTTTTGTAGTGAAAGCTTCCCGAACACAGTTGTGGTTGGTGAAGTTTACTCGGGTGAAATCCGGACAAGAGAGACACTGAATAGAGGCAAACGGTGCGCTTCGTGAGTGGTGTGCCCGTAGTCGCCACACTTGGCAAATGGGTTGGCAACGCCGGCGCCCATTCCCAGCTATAATTTGTGATTGTTATACTGCCATCATTCGGTCGTCAGTGCCTCGTTCGTTGCTCAGCAGGATGCACCGCGTGCAGGTTTGAAACGGTTGACAGTTGAGAGACAGACATGCGTCTGTAATTTTCAGCCAGATCTTGCATCAACCATGCTTGTGGGCAAGTCTAAAGAGTTATAATCCGGGCGTTATTATCTTTATATTATATATTACTCTTTAAGACTGTAACTTGTTTTTGTGCCTAATAAATAAATAAATAGATATAATCTACCAACAGATACCGCTACAATATATATAAAATTAAATTTTGGCCATTGCATTAAAAATAATAAAATAATGATAATAATTGTAATACGCCCACATATGCTAAGAGTCATATAAGATGTATCTGTTCATATGATTCATATAGAATGTATCTGTTCATATGATTCATATAGAATGTATCTGGTCATATGATTCATATAGAATGTATCTGTTCATATGATTCATATAGAATGTATCTGTTCATATGATTCATATAGAATGTATCTGTTCATATGATTCATATAGAATGTATCAGTTCATATGATTCATATAGAATGTATCTGTTCATATGATTCATATAGAATGTATCTGTTCATATGATTCATATAGAATGTATCTGTTCATATGATTCATATAGAATGTATCATTAATCAACAGGATAGTGGAAGAGAACCGCAGTGAGATCCTCGCAATGGTCTTGCAGAACGCGAGAAAAATACCCAAACACCCCGACGCCCCCAACAACCTCACCGACGTGGTGCCGCCGGACGAGAGGAGCCGCGTGTGCAACATATGCGGCCAGGTGTTCCAGCACTTCTACTATCTAGAGGAGCACCTCAAGAGCCACGGCTCCAAGATAGCTCTAGAGGACGAGCAGGTGAAAGAGGAGAAGAAGCACGTGTGCAAGGTATGCAACAAGGGCTTCAAGCTGCACTACTATTTGAAACTGCACAGCTTCACCCACACCAAGGAGAAGCCGTACATCTGCCAGCAGTGCGGCAAGGGCTTCATAACCCGCGGCAAACTCAAACGGCACCTGGAGACCCACACCGGCTTGAAGAAGTACCAATGCCATATATGCTACAAGTTCTTCACCCGGCCCAGCTATCTGAGGATCCACGTGAGGACCATCCACGGAACCCAGGATTACAACTTCAGGTTGGACAAGCAATACTTGGGTCATGCCGTGCCCAGTTTGGAGTAGGTTTTAATTTTTCAATACACGGGTATAGGATGAGGGTATAGGTTTTTTTATTATATATATATATATATATATATATATATATATATATATATATATATATATATATATATATATATATATATATATATAAAGCAGTACGCTTCAGTATTGCATGGGTGACCTAAGTTATTAGGGTTTCTTGGTACTTAGTGAATTGTTAGGTTTGTTATTATATTGCTCTGGTTATCGTATCTGTTTCTCTTTATCTGTCAATTTCCTTGTTAGTGTTGCCAGTATAAAAACTGTACAATGTCTTGCCAGTAAAAAAAAATATAGACGAACATACTTTTGCCTTAACAATTAAATTGAAACGTGGCTTAGGAAATTAAAAATAATTTTTGTAATATAAAAATTTATTGTATTATAAGTATTAATATAATTTATATATAATTGAAAAGTTGTGAAGTTCGAGCGATGAAATTAAATCAAGTATTAATTTATTGTATAGAGATTTTTAAAATAATTATGAAGAAAGCCTTTGTGATTTTCGCGACAGAATATTGAAAATTCTATATAAAACTATCAAATCTTTCAGTTATCACCTGAAAGATTTGATAGTTTTATATAGAATTTCACGATAGTGGAATCAGCTAAAAAATGTAAACAATCTTTATTATTGTTCTTCTTCTAAGAGTGCCTCTCCGACTTGCGAAGGTTGGCAGCCAGATCAGCACAACTCTCCTCCTCCTTCGCGAGGTGAAGCAGTTCTGGAGCACTCGCTATCCCGGTCCGCTCTCTGATATTACGTAGCCAAGACTTTCTTTTTCGGCCAACTTGTCTTTCGCCCGCGATTTTTCCCGTCACGATCAGTTGCAGCAATTTGTACCTGTCATGTCTCATGATATGATCCAAGTAAACAACTTTTCTACCTATGACGGTCTGCAAAAGTTCACGTTTTTGCTTGACTTGTCGGAGAACCTCTTTATTGGCCAGCTGTCCAGTCTGTCCAGAGTCCAGCTGATAGCGAGCATCCGTCTATATGCCCACATTTTGAACGCTTCTATACGTTTTCTGAGGTCTTCTTATTGAAAAATCACAATTTATTGAATTTTAAAAGTGACAAAGATTATAAATTATGGGGAAATATGTAATAATATGATTTTTCATACTTACGAGTTTTGCATAATATTTCGTGATAAACCATATAATTATTTATCAATAAATTATCAGAATATACATATATTGAGAGTGAAAAATAATTAATAAATTCTTATGTTGCATATTCTATTTTTTTTTATACTATTTACATTTATTTTGATATTTTAATTCATCTGTTTTAGCGTGACTATATTATCTGTAAAGATTTGCTGTCAATTGCTCTAGTGATCAGTGTTGCCCAATTAAAACGAATTTCCCAACTTTTTCGGTTATGATTAAACTTTTTGTCAAAAAATAGGGAGTCGTTATGGAATTGGTATCTGAACTACTTTATGTAGTTTTGCTTAATTTTTTTTTTAGGGGGGAACCTTGCTTGCTAATTGCCTTATAGCAGCGCTCAAGTTCTGTGCAGTTATTTGTACAATAGTTAAACGCTTACAAATATTCCGACAACAGTTCCCAAAAATTCTGGATAAAGAACAGTTTTTCGTGTACGTTACGATTTTTTTGCACTCTATGGTCAAAGATGGCGGAAAGCACACATTGTAAAAAGTAGAATAATATTTGTTACTGAAGATATTTGGAATGTGATAGCGATTTGATTAGGAATAATGTTGCTCGTTTAGACAATTTATTTTTTATTTTGTTAGTGATAATTAATTATAAGGTTGTTCGGAGTTGTACATTTCTCATGGAGGTTGTTAATTTTGTATAAAATAAAAAAAAATACGAATAAATTGATCTAAGTTTTTTGTTTGTTTGGTTTTATTTTGTGGGACAACCCACAACAGTCCGCTACGGCAGTTTTCGCCAAGTGTTGGTTCGCGTACCACTATTAGTTGGCGACAAAATTTTTTACAAAAGTTTTAAGTAGCATTGAAACATAATTCATAACAATACGTGAAAAGTTATAACAATTTTCGTCGCTAGCTGTACACACTGGCTATCGGATGAGCAGCTAGGAATGTATAATATAATGCTAAAAGTTTTATATACTCAAACCATCTTTTTATTAGTTTGTTCATTTCATTATAGTTTATTAATAAAGCTTTAATAATTTGGTTACAATTAATAGTTTCATATTAACTAGGTACATTTTATATGTTCACAATTTTTTTATAAATTTATTTAACATTAAAAAATCTATTAATGGTCCATGTGCTCTTAAAGTTAGGCGACCGCTGCACTTCTGGACATATACTTTCCTCACAAGTAGAATATTATTAAAAACATCGAGCATACACATATATATTTACATAGATATCAATGTAAATAAACTAACCTACATACTTGTATAAAAGAGATTAAGGCCAGAACACCCAAATAATTACGATGTCACTTTGTTCCACCAATCACAGATGAGATATACCTTTTTTCGTGTTTCGACTGGACATACCTCGCCCGTGACCTTAAAGAGCCCGCGGTCGTTTTTCATAATTATTTACGCATGCTCTTCTGAGGGAATAGGTTGAGCCTTTTCTATTATACAGATGTAGATTAGGTTATATATATATATATATATATATATATATATATATATATATATATATATATATATATATATATATATAGCGCATACTCGACATCTTTAATAAATATAATATACAGACTATACCTGCAATAAGGCAATTGCGGCTATTGAAGCTGGCGCCAAATTAATATTATTGAAAAAGAAATTATTCGTCAAAGTATCTATTGTTCGGACCACCTCGTATTATCGATAACATCTGCAAGTTGTAAACGAAGTTTCAGCAAACTAAAATAATCGAATTCTAAATCTCACAAAATTCACTATATTTTCGATATAGTGAATTTTTTTAAATCATTTCTTTTCATTTGTGGAGTCAAACGACGCAAAAATCAAGTTCTTGAACTGCCATTTTGCGATGAGTATTTTTTTTTATGGGATGGAGGGCAAACGAGCAGGCGTGTCACCTGATGGAAAGCCTTCAATGCCGCCCATAGATTGCCGCAGCGCCATAGGAAGTGCGGAAGCGTTGCCGACCTTTGAGGAAAGTGTCATTATGGGTGTGGGAGGGGGAATGTGAGGGTGAGGGTGTAGGGCCTCCGGAACTCAGTCGCTCACCGTACGAAGCGCGGTAGCTAAGCTACCACTCAGACGCCGGTTTTCTGCGGGAGTGTGGTAATTCCCCGGGCGAGCCGGTCCATTCATGCTACAGACAAATAATATGCCATTCTTGACAAAGTATTCGTCTGCAGCGTGGCTTTACCACTTTAAAGTAATAATTAATTGTAAAGATATCATTTCATTGCATTTTACTAGAAATAAAAAATAGTATATTATTTCCAATCTTCAATGCTCTTTATTAATAATAAATTGTATACAACGGCACGCACATTTTAGAATTAAATACACATCATGGCCCAATACACATACGACGTGATACAACTCCAACAACACCTCGCCGACCCGAGTCTGGGGCTCGCACAACACCAGCTTGCTCACCTCGTCCAGATAACTGATGAAGGTCTTCACCAAAACCACTAGGTGACCGCCTATACCCATGGTCAGTTCGATAATGTTCGGATTTTTCAATTGCTTGATTTTAGTTCTCTTTTTGCACAGACAATACATGCAGCCCTCCTTTGATTTGTACTTTAATAACTGCAAGATAAACATTATTTTTTGAATTGGAAACAGCTACCTCCGACGATGATTCTGAACCGCGACATTGGAACTTTTAAAAAACCAGCCTTACACATTTGCAATATGTAGGTTGGTTTTGCGGACGTCTATGGGACATCGGTCGGATGTCTATGGGACATCGGTCGGATGTCTATGGGACATCGGTCGGATGTCTATGGGACATCGGTCGGATGTCTATGGGACATCGGTCGGATGTCTATTGGACATCGGTCGGATGTCTGTCATCCACGATCTAGCTACCGAAAACCACCAGGTGCTCCTATAAAGCGCCTGGGTTGCGCTGAGTAAAAATCATGTTAAATTAAATTTTTATATAGTTTTGTTAGCATATTAGTTCATGTAAATAAAAAAGGTGGGAATAAATGTATTTCTATTTCTGCTGGTTTGGAAATACCGCTGAAGGTAGCTGGTATCCAGAGAGTGTTCAATTTTATTCACATCACAGGATCACTGAATATAGGATTTCACCAAGACCTTCCATCTAGTCCGATCTTCGGCTAAACACATTCAGTTCCCGCCAGTTACTTCACTCTTACACTCGTCTATTCCAACGGTTGTTGGTTCTCCGACAAATCTAACAAACCCATTGCAACTTTACTTTGCTTTGGTTCTTTGGCAGATTTCTTCATTCCGAGTTACATCCACCAGAGACACTAGAAGCATAGCCCTCTCGAGAGCTCTCTGAGCGACTACAAGCTTGTAGAGCAAATGTACAGTTAGGACGCTTTGGTCCAGGACTTCATACTTCATGGCCTTTCTTAAATAAATGGGAAAATTACTACTTTATTAACTAGCCACCGGAATGAAAATTCTGACACAACAAAATTAACTAACCTTTCCAATTTTTCTCCGTGAAACCTAAAAAGTAAATTATAACCTTTTAATTTTTGTATCTTATTAACAACTTGATATAATGTTAGATTGACTTGTAAGTCAGAGTTTAAATCGCAGTCGATGCAAAAATTATTAGAGTTAAAACGTAGACCGAGACGTCGTCTCGATTCAAGCTACGCTCCCCTCCAATCAACTCTATACAGGATCACTAACTAACACTAACACGTGGCCGCAAGCATACGGTAGAGACCGAGCCGTCGTCAATGTTTCACATCTATCAAGCGCACTATGACGCTTCTCTTTTTTTAAATTATTTCGTCTTAATGTTAATCCCACATCGGGCACAATCTGGGAATCTAGCACAGTATTCTGTACCACTCGCTGAAGTAGTGACGTTGGGGAAAAAATGTCGAAGAAACTGGAGCTTCTTCGTGATTTGCGAGCCTCACAATGCTAGAGACCATGGATGGTCCCTCTAGCAGTATGTGGCATGACGTCATCTTGTTGAAACCATAAGAGTGAAGTGAAGGCAGGATGTTCTCTCAATGTTGGCAGAAAACAATCATTCGTCCACTGATTATTCGATCTATAACTCAATTCTGCCACCGTACACCGTATAGTTTACTAAAAGGCATCGACGTATCTTACACGCATTCGCCATAATTCTTGTGACACTTCCATTAGTTCGGGTCGAACGGTAAATGATATTTCATATCCATTTTAGTTTATCATCTATGTGTATTTATTTGTCGCTTGAAATTTTAAATTTGACGTTGACATTATTATCTTTCAAATTGGTTTACGTTCAAAAACCATTCATTCAGAATGAAGAAAATGTGTTTGAGTTAGAAATTTTTTAATTATTCAACACTTTTAATGTTGTTCGTCTACTATCAGTCTGAAGCGGTGTTTAAACTATGTGTGGACAAGCAATAGCTCAAACGGTAAGCCTCGATCATCGATCACGTTCGTATCGATGCATCGATCACGTTCGTATCGATGCATCGATCACATTCGTATTATCGAAAATTATGTAGCGGTTGTGGATGGTAGGGTCGATGTGGAAAGACCAATGAGAACATGCGCTGATCAAATTGCTAAAATTCTCATGAAAGGCTCGACTTAACAGACGAGCTTGTATAGAGTAATGAGTGTGGATGAAGCAAAGAAAGTGTGCCGAGATAGTAGCAGATGGAGGTCTGTGGTGATTGCCTCCTCCTACAGGAAACAGGCGTGATCGTGTGTATATAGAATTCTCTTTAATTATTCCGACACTTATTATGTTTGTGGTATTCCTATGAATGATATAAAATAATGGATAATAAGCAAACCTCACTACGTACAAACCGTAAGCCCTGCCTACCGCGGTATTGCTTGCTTGATACAATGACAAACAAAAATAAAACAACCAAATCCATAATAAATCTTCCAAACAGCATATATTTTAGAAATAAAAAAATACATGATACAAATAAACTCTTTTAAACTAGAAACTTATTAACTAGAATAGAAACCGGAACATGGCCGGCCGCTTGCGACGGGGCTGAGTGGCGGAAAATAAAAACGTTCTTTTAAAACTAATAATTTATTTCAATTACAAATTACACGAAATGTCGCCGCATAGAGCGCCGGTGTCCACAATTTTATTACAAATACTTAAAAAATATTCACAGTACACGGCAGTAAATAGCACGAGGCGAGCTTTATGAATGATTCGGCCCATTATCGGCTAGCTTCGGCTGTGAACAATGTGAGTACAAATTCAAAAATATTTCAGAAACAACGACTTATATTTCAGAAATAACGGCGGTCGCCGCTTAGAGTAGATGTTCGGGTTATAGGGTTAATCCCTGGGGCTCGATCCCATACCCCGCCAAAATGCGTTGCGCGGGGCGTCGAAGACCCACGTTGTTGTTCTATAGTTAAATTATGGCTGAAGAAAGGCGACCATGACCGAAGACGGCCAAAGTTGGACGAAGTCAGCCAAAGTTGGTCGAAATCAGCCAAAGTTGTCCGAAGTCAGCCAAAGTTGGCCGAAGTCAGCCAAAGTTGGCCGAAGTCAGCCAAAGTTGGTCGAAATCAGCCAAAGTTGGCCGAAGTCAGCCAAAGTTGGCCGAAGCAAGCCGTTAATGGCCGAAAGTCTGTAAAGCTCGATGCTTATTTACCGCCGGGCACTGGTGGCGGATTACGAAACGCCCCGTACAACGTTACAATAATAATAATAATAATAATAAAATCAACTTGTCATTTTAACAACTCTAGACTAATTCTAGGTAATGTCAAATTGATGGTCGGGCCCGGGATGGTCGGTTCGCGGTTGTAAATAATCGAAACATACATTATTTTCCAATGAAATAATTCGGGCCCTGAATAACAACATTTCTATAACGCACTATTTCGAAAGCGTGATCTTAACAACATGGCGGCTATAGGAGAGAGAATTTTTTTTATAACTATTTAGTATCTATAAATGCATTTTATTGTAGTTTTACGCGTAAAGTTACTAAAGATACGATAGTAAAATTTAAAAAAAAAAATCTACAACGTTTGGGTTCTTTATAATTTATTTAGGAAAGAAATAGACGATAATAGAAACATTATGACACTGAATACGATTAAATTTAAATAGTTTAAAAAAATATAGTTTTAAAAACAAGTATTTTACTGGTTTAAAACTATACAAGGATTTTAAAAAATAATAAATCTTAAAAAACAAAACATTTTTATGAGATAGGAAGGCAAACGAGCGAGCGTGTCGCCTGATGGAAAGCAATCAACGCCGCCCATAGACATCCGCAGCGCCATAGACATCGGAGAAACGTTGCCGGCCTCTGATATACGCGTAGGCTTGTTTTTTAAATGTCGTCTCTAAAACTCAATTCCGAAACACTACTGAAGATAGTTAGTTCCACAGAGTGGTGGTTCGTGAAAAGAAGTTTCGGGAAAGAGGCACTGAAAATTTAAAAAAAAAATGTGTTATGAATGTAAATTTATGCTCACCGCCATGTTGAAAAAAAAATCATCCAATTACGTCCCATTAGAAAAGAAATAAATATAAAAAAATATTACAGAGTAGCTAGCCGAACAACTTCTTAAAGTACATCGATAGAGTGCTTATATATATAATATATATTTTTTGTTAATTACATATTTCATAAATGTACCGATCGATCACACATCATATTCAAATGTCAAAATAGCCGCCATTTTTGCTAAAGGAATAAATGTCAGACTTTAGAGGTGACGATATATTAAATACTCACATGATTGTAGACTTTTAAGTTAGTTTAAAAAATCTACGAAGGATTTTTGTTAATTCGACCACCATTTTATCAAAAAGTAATGTAATTAAGGTTTACAGTTTTAGGTTACTTGTAAAATATTTTACTTGACACTGGCATAATTACTTAAATGGCAAAATACTCATGTCATCTTGTTACTATATTGCCAGTAGTTTCGTATTTTTAGAATTAAAATAGCGTGAAAGTTTCTTTAGAAATAAAATCTGATCACTGAAGTTTTTTAAAATGGTGGCGGTATTATCAAAAAATGATAAAATCACAATATGTTTATCTAAATCGATATTTTTTATTAATTCTACCAGAATTACAAGATCCAATAATTTAAAAAAACAACACCATGTTAAGTGTTGTTGAGAATAACAAAATTTATTACAATGTGGACGTTACCGATTCCTTTCTGAGTGTTCACTCAGTTAAGTCATCTTATCCCCGAGTTGGCCTGAGCAATTACTTATACAGGCCGAGTCGTCACTAAAATTTGTTTGAACTGTCAATTTAATACTAATTATGATTTATAAATGTAATATAAAATAATGGCAACTTTGACAGATAAATATTTTTTCACCATTTATACCATAAAGCTATATCCACACTGATTTTAATTCGACTGCATGCCATGTTTCTCATTCACACATTGCAACTATCATAAGAAAAAATTATCTTTACGTTTTTTTTTCAATCGAAAACAGTTTTAACCCTTTCCGTGCCATATTGTTTGTCGTATCATATTTTCTTCTCATTAAACTATAGAATCTAACCATATCTGTAATACTAGGAATTTATTACTTTTATCGAATATCCAAACAAAATCTACGAGTAAAATTGTAGTATAAACAAGTTTCAATGTTATATTTTTTGTCTGTACTGAACTAGTGATGAACATTGGAAAAAACATCGATGTTTTTTTCGATGTAATGTATCGCAATATAGCATCGATTTTTATATCGATACATACAAAAATACATCGATTTGTTTTTATAAAAGTTGTAGGAATGAGAGCTAAATAATAAAATAGGCACTTTAAATTCAAAAATACACTTTGAAAAGCAGATGTTGCCAATATAAATAGAAGAAGTGACATAGCTTAAAAATATTTTTCACTATAATGTGTTAAACTTATTACTTTCAAGATTACGTTACGTTAAACTATGTTTGATATTATAGAAAATGAATAATATAGGTACGAAAAGTCGTAAAATTATAATAGTTTCACCTACTATGTATTTTTTATCGTACATATGTAGGTTTTATGATAAGTAAATTACTCATTACTAAGTATCGGCTGTAGGTATGCCTTTTCGATGCATCGAAAAAAATACATCGATATTTACATCGAGTATCGGTACTTTAAATCGAGTGTTTTTAAAACATCGATGTTTATCGTCCAGTCGTATAATGACCTATGGTTTTTCAAATATAGTTTTCTTGCTTTCTTAGTCGATAGTATTATCTCATACGAATTGTCTCGTTGTTGGTACGGTAAGGGTTAACTAACTTGTTCCATTTCGTGTTTCACAAATAGTGAGCCAAATGTGGATATATTTATATAATAACTATATTTTAAAAGCACAAATGGTACGGGACCATAACAAAGTGGTCGGGCCCCCTAACATGAAAAGCATTACATGCTGATGAAGTATTAATCATAAAGAATGCACCATATAACCTGAGCGACAGTTTTTAACGAAAAATACCAAAAAAAAAATACGTCCTATGAATTCCTAAAATACGTATAAAAATGCTACCATTTCGGTAAAAGAAAAAAATTAATAAAATGTCAAGGATAATTTATTTTTAAAAGTACTTCAATCTAATAGTCAAATTATCTATTAGATAAGTGAGTCAGAACATAAAAATCGCAAATACCCTTTTTATTGAGCAAAATGGGATTCGCATCTCATAAACATTCCAAATCGGAAAATAAATTGGCGGTTAATTTTTCGGTAAAAACTATCGTACCGGCAAAAACTATATGTATAATATTTATAAAATAAGACGTTCTACATAAGAATCCGTTTGGCAAGTCATAAGAAAATAATATTTTTGTAGGAAGGAAAAAATCGAAATAGAAAATTTATGTCAAATAAATAAAATCCATCGGTCTATATGTATAATTATCTCTTACATACTAAAGCTCCCGATTCATTGCTTCAGCCTAAGCGTTCACTCATACTTTTTGAATTATCGAATCCCTGAGTGGTCTGAATTATTACTCAGATACGCTGAGTCGTCATTTAGATCCGTTTGAGCCACTATTCAGAACGCATCGAGTCTTCACTTAAACCATTTGAATTCTCACTATAATTTTAGTGTATGCTCAGCTCGCTAACTTAGACTGAAGCGCCATCTATACTGTGAAGTGTTAGCAACGCTATGCCGATAGGTGGGTCAAAATACGCAAACATAAAAAAATCTCAGGGATTACCACCGATCCTAACCTTCATTTCACAAACATACTGTATAAAGCGGTAAATGATGAAAATTACAATTGTAATTCTGGAGTTGCTCTTAAAAATTACAAAGTATTTTGAAAGCGACATGGCAGTGGTGTTTTGTAGTTTTATCTGAAAAAAGAAAACAATATTTAGTTGCATGGGCTACTTACTAGGTCTTACTAAATACAAAATGAAATTATTATAATATTATAGCAGATTTGGTCGCGACGACCTTCTCTGAGGTCAGAACTGTCAACTGCACAGGATATATTTCAACGAAAACGCTGTAAATGACAAAAATCTCAGAAAAAGTGACAGAAAAATAGAAAAAACACTGCTTCGAATGGTCGGAGTCGTCAAAGTGAATCCCACGAGATGGAGGTCAGCCCCAGCAGATCCCCTCATGCTGAGGTAAGGCGCTATAGTACCCGGGGGAGCCCGATCCCGGGACGGTCGGCACGCTTGCGACTAAGCTCCTGGTCACTTATACCTAGCAGTAATTTCTAAATTTTTAACCTTCATCATAATTGGAACAGTCTTCGGGTTTTGTCTATAGTCGCCACTTGTATCAGGTAGAACCGCAAGTAGAGGGTAGACATCTATATTTATTTTGATTCGGAAATTTATGCCTTAAGTCTTAAATTTTAAATTAGGTCAGTGAGTGGAATATTTCATCAGAATCAGTTACCTCTAGGCGGGCTGCGGCGTGCTGGACTTTTCCTTCTTCTTCTCTTTCTTCTTCTTGAGGAACGATGGCGTCCGGAGTCCCTTCTTCTTCTTCTTGTCCTTCTTAGGCGAGTCCTCGGTCGATACTTCCTTGGAGGGAGAACCCTGAAGAGCACACTTTATTTAGCATTAGATCTCTAAATTCAAAAAACTGGTTTATCCCGCCGATCCACATTGGACAAGCAACCAATGCGGATTGTGGGGTAATGTCCGTTCCTCCAGAAGTTATTGTTTGGACGCATCAAATTCTGTTTTATTTATACAGGATGTAGCATGTGTACTAGTGTAACTTGATGTACCCCCACGGAAAAATTATACGGGTGAGATCGAAAACCTGTATGGTCAGGGGAAAGCGCGGAATCCGCTTATTATTTGTTCGTTAGGAAATCACAAAGAAGCTTCACGGTCTATCTAGCAGTGTGGGGCGTGACGCCATCATGTTGAAACCACGTGACTGTTTATAGATTATTCGGCTTGTAACCTAATTCGGTTAATGTCTGGTGACATCTATAAATTACGGCGACGTGGTTCGCCACCCGTCACGTCCTGTTTCCCACGAGGGTGAGACGCGACGAACGGAGAGCCGTTTCGCTGCGATGAATGTGAGATGAAGGATGGATGAAAAGATGGACGAGTGTGATGGAAGCAAGGCAGGTGTGTCGGGATCGTAGCGGATGGAGATGTGTGGTCTCTGCCTAACACTACCGGGAGACAGGCGTGACTATATGTATGTATCTATAAATTAAAGGGTTAAAAGCAG
This sequence comes from Baronia brevicornis, assembly GCA_031353405.1. NCBI lineage: Eukaryota > Metazoa > Arthropoda > Insecta > Lepidoptera > Papilionidae > Baronia > Baronia brevicornis. Next base: position 255,574 of record JASFAT010000095.1, read on the forward strand.
TAATCCATTACAAACCTCTTTACTGCTATGTGAGAAGGTGCTCTGATGCGCATCCGAGTGGTCGCCATTAACTGTGTGTTCGCCTGGGAAGACAGAGAAGTAAACAATTAGATATTTTTTTTTATTCATCATCTATTTATTCTTCTTTCTTTATATATTTAAGGCAAACGAGCAGGCGTGTCGCCTAATAGAAGCATTGCAAAAGCGTAGCCGGCCTTTAAGACGTGTGTAGGTACGTTTTTAAAAGGTTCAAATGTCGTATCGGTTCGAAATATGCGTCAGCGTCCCAATATCAGGAGAATACAGATCAACCCATTACGCTTGTCGGTTTAAAGGCTAATAAGCGGGAAATTCAAACTCTTATCGTTTTATCACGTGATATCGTTTTATCGTTTTATCATGTGAGAATCGAACTCGTTATTATCGATTCCGAAGCGGTATCATCGCCATTAGGATGTCTTTTATAGGTCATTAGTGGTAGAGCCACGCTGAAGACGAATACTTTGTCAAGAACGGCACATTATTTGTCTGTAGCATGAATGGGCCGGCTTGGAATACCACTGTCCACCATAAAACCGGCGTCTGAGTGGTAGCTTAGCTGCCGCGCTTCGTCCGGTGAGCGGCCTGAGTTCCGGAGGCCCATCTCCCTTCCTCCAGTGCATAACGACGGTCACCTTGAAGGCCGGTTACACTTCTGCAGTGCCTATGGTACAGCGGATGTTTATTTATGGGCGGCGTCGATTGCTTTACATCAGGTTACGCGCCTGCTCGTTTGCCTTCCTTTCCCACTAAAAAAAAAATACGAATCGATTATATCGCGGACGAAAATATAAAAATAAAGCATATAGAAAAATCCAAGCCACACTCACCTTTATTTGCAAAGTACACAGTACTCCTTTCCCGACACCGTGCGAAAGCTAAATCATGCATGCGTGCGTGGACAAAATTGAAACCACACCGGAACAGGTCCGGAATCGAACGTGTTTGTTCTATGTATATCGACGTAAAAAAGCGAAAACCACCAGAGCTAAAAGACTTTTAAGTATTGGAAACAAAAAATGTATCTGATCATTCAAAAACAGTCAGTATCAGGGCCGTCTTAAGCATATTCCGCGCCGGGGTGCGGGTAATCAACCCGCGCCCCTGTAAAAATTTTATTTATTAATTTCTTAAAACTCAGTAATTTAGAAAAAAATGCACAAACAAAAATCAACATGTGAACAGTCAAAAGTTTTACGTAGCTAAGATCCGCGACAAGCAAAACAACCGTTTTTCAGTTGTCTTCCGTAGAGTCTACTATACCTGAAGATGCCTTGTGTTGGTGCGAAACACGTGTCGTTTACAAGGTGGAAAAGTGGTGGTGTGTGTTTGGTGTTGTGTATATTGGTTGGTGGGTGGAGAGTTGATGGCCGAATTTCGGTAAGTTTTTTGTCTAAGTTCCAAATAAATCCACTTCGTCCAGCAGGAAAACACACGTTATTAATTTTCTGTTATTGTTTTGCTTGTCGCGGATCTTAGTTAGCTAAGTAAAAATTTTGACTGTCCACATAGTGATGGATTTCCGCAAAGTAACGCCTGCCTCCATTAATAAAAATCAACATTTTAATATATACTCGTATTAATATTATATATTTTAATAAAATTTCCAATTTATAGCATTCGGGGCCCCCCAGGACCCCCCGCGCCCGGGTGCGGCTGCACTCCTTGAACCCCCGGGTAAAGACGGCCCTGGTCAGTATCAACTCAAAGTATCAGCGCTGTAGAAAATTTTCTATTAGCCATAGAGCTGTGAGACTCGGACCATTCGATGTCAAAAAATGAAAATATACCATTTTGCTGATCCGGATATGCAATAGCTTTTTTGCCATCTATGTGATTTATGCGTTTTCGCTTTTTCGCGTCGATATGAAAACTTAAAATCGTCATTTTTTTATTATAATTACCGAAAAAAAATGTGCCGCGTAAAGAAACGACCATAGATTAATTCTTATAAACAGTGATCGGAGTAGGTATGTTGATTCAGGGTCAATGACCTCGAACGTACATGTTAATATGGACATGCTTCCGGAACTTTAAATAAATCTCGTAAAAGTATACATTTCAAACAGTGGAGAATAAATTAGATTATGTAAGTTAGTTGTTAGATTGGAGATTTATAGAATTTTCTATCGCAGAATTTTGGCCAGTATTTTACAAGTTAATATTGAGAGATTTTCAATTGAGAAACGTGTTTTTCCGCAGTAAAAAGTGTGTGTCAGTTTCCACAGAAGATCACTAAAATTTCAACTTAATAAGAAAATTCATTTTAGTATAGAGTTTTAATAAAAATAAATTTTATAAAGTTTTATTATTACTACCTTTAAATATAGTATATTTTATTTTATAATATATAGTATTTTAATATCAAATAAAGTATCACCTAAATCGTAAGTAGAATATATCTTTATTTTTAAAATGTTTACATATGTTACAGGACACTAGATCTCACACTAGGATTCCCAGTGTTGTGGGAAACTAGGTTCTTCCCTTCGCAAATAATACATACGTGTTATAAATATCAAAACAGTAGACAAAGAAAAAAATAGATTGAATACTATTGATAATAAAAAAAATGGATAAAAATATTATAAAACAGAATAAAATGATCCATTTTCAAATAAGACAATTTTAATCCGGAAGAAGAAGAATTAAGAATTTCCGGTATCGATTTTTAAGATAAGGGCACTTCCACATTATGACAGCATGTTGAAAATTTGTAAAATCGATATACCTAACTACGATCACCGATTATAAACTAAACGATCTTTATTACTTTAGAATTAAAAAAGGTTATGTACACAACTGTTGGAACTCAATATCCTTTGTCACACGCGGTCGTGACGTGTGACGTCGCTTTTGTGTGACCCCCCCCAATAGACGTCACACGTTTTGCAATTTTGACAGAAAAAATAAAATTAAAACAGTGCTTCAAAAACTATTTATATATTTCCATAAATATTATGTGCCTTGGTTAGCTATGTCAAAACGATACATTGATAAAATGGGTAAGAATGAACACGCAATTTATACCTTACATAGACATAAATAGAGTTAAAAATACAACATGCAAATTATAGAGCACACGTAATACTTCATAAATACATATAGCCAGTCTTCCAGTTTATTAAACAGCATGATATTTTAACACAGATCAATCTTCAACAGCCTTCAATCAGATCAGATCAACAGCCTCTGCTGATAATGAAATCAATGACGAAGATTCGTCACTACTTTTACAACTAGAACTACTTTTAGAACTTGTACAATCAGTACAACAAACTACTTTTAGAACTTGTACAATCAGATCACACAATATACTACTAGTGTTAGTTAGACTAGTGTTAAAATAAAAAGACGTTTTTCTGCGTGAAATGTGACAGACATGTTATGAAAAACTAAATACCCTACTATATTTTAAACTCTTGGACTGACATAGTATGTTCCCTCGTAACTTAAAGGGCCATCCATAAATAACGACACACGTGAAGTAGAATGGAGTCAACAAAGTGAGATGTCGATTGACAAGAGAGAGAGGGATGAGACCTTTGTAGTGCTAAGATTTTAAACTTCAACGGATGGCAAGGAGGGACATAATGAAATTAATTCAAATAACGTCAATATTTATGGATGAACCCTTATCGGTCATATTATCTCATCGTACCGAATTAATAGTGTTAATGCAGACAAGAAAGGCATTACAAAAAAGATAACACAAATATAAAAGAAAAAAAATAAAACAAAAATTCAAATCACAACACAATTGTACAAAATTACAAACACGTACAAACAAACAAGAAAAACATGCAAAATTAAAATCAAACAAAACCCGAAGCTTTGATAAGGAATCATATTTCACATAGATGCCTTTATAAGTAAATAAAGAAGTAAAGATGCAAAAGAGATAGAGAAAAATGTTTGAGGCGTTCGTATACGTAGGCGGAGTGTATACGAAAGACTATAGTACCTATAGGTGTATTAATGGAGTCAGGGGTTACTTTGCGGAAATCCATCACTATGTGGACAGTCAGAAGTTTTACTTAGCTAAGATCCGCGACAAGCAAAACAATAACAGAAAATTAATAATGTGTGTTTTTCCGTTGGGTTAAGTGGAATTATTTGGAACTTAAACCCAAAACTTAGCGAAAATCGACCATCAGTTCTCCACCCACCAACCACTATACACAACACCAAACACACATTATCACTTTTCCACTTTTACGGAAGACAACCGAAAACTTTTCGGTTGTCTTCCGTAGAGTCTACTATACCTGAGGATGCCTCGTGTTGGAGCGAAACACGTGTCGTTTACAAGATGGAAAAGTGATAATGTGTGTTTGGTGTTGTGTATAGTGGTTGGTGGGTGGAGAATTGATGGCCGATTTACGGTATGTTTTTGGTTTAAGTTCCAAATAAATCCACTTAACCCAACGGAAAAACACACATTATTAATTTTCTGTTATTGGTTTGCTTGTCGCGTATCTTAGCTAAGTAAAACTTCTGACTGTCCATATACCTATAGGTGTAGGTTTAAAGAGAGATGGTAAATCTTATCACACATTAAGATTGGAAAGGATATTATGACAAATTCATTTTAAATGTTAGGGAAGAAAAATCGAAAACAGAACGTTTATAGATGAGTTAAAAGAAAGAGCAAAGGTAAAGACGTGTACAGTATTGATTTAACACGGATCGAAGATAATAGAAATTGCTATATCGACAAGTGTTAAGCATATAAATTAGGGTTGGATGTATGGTTAATCAACGAATAAATTACTTGATTTGAAATGGTAGAACATCATAGACTATCCGACAATAATATACGACATTTGAATAGCGTAGTATATAAATACAAATTGTCTTCAATCAATTGATAATGCATAATCATTTAAAAATGTAATCTGATGGAGTCAATTGAAATTCAAAGGGGAAAGATGGTTGAACACTTGACAGAACACTCTTACTTTATGAAAATAATATAATAATAGAGGAAAAAGTGGATGGGTTTAGAAAACGATACATGAATGAAATAAATAATTGAAATCGTGGCGTGTCAGATCAAAGACACGGCGGAATGGTAGAAATGTATTGCAGTACAAGATTAACTTAGTCCTTAAAAGATGAAAGAATGATCAATCAACATACGAGATCATATCAAGAACTACAGTCAAACTTCATAGAATCCAGATCTCGCACGTCAAAACTCTCCGACATTCTAAATTTCGAAATTAGTTTATAGAAGACAGTATCCTCGAAGGGTGGCCAACTAGAATGTAACCTGCACCTTTTTGGATTCCAATTGACTCTTGAATCATAGAGCAACCTCTCCGAGTTATCAGCTTTTATACGCGAATCAATGGTAGAATGGCAGGTTTCATATTCCACACTGGAAGCGCAAGCCGTTTCAAAACTTGTAGTTTTTAAATCGCTTAGACCGTTTTCATTGCAATCTTCCAACAACACACTATATCTTTGACTGGCTGAGTTCTTCTTCGTCTCCCATTCATCTCTATCACTATCTTGACGACCGAAGTCAACGGAAACGAACGTTGGAAATTTTCTCGTACGAAATCGTTTCCCGCATCGAGGTCTCTCGTCCTCGTCTACAAGGCTATCGTCAAAAGAAAGCCAATACTTAATACCGCCAGTGTTTTCCGTTTGCGACATGGAAATAACCGGAGCCTTCTTCACAAACGGAGATCCCATGATAGTGTCATTATCTTCATAGAGCGTAAGATGATCTCCAACAAAAGAACCGTCGACGTGTTTTATTGGAGATTCCGTACAATTCTCAAAAACTGAATTGTCTTTTTTGGGAGAGGACGAGTAATTGCATGAATCTTCAGTAACATCTCCTACGAATGCCGTATTCATCTCTTCTGTCTGATTAGTTTCTAGAACGAATGTTTCATTTAATAAATCATCTGTATTAAGCATTCCAGGTGACTTACTTTCTGTATGACTGATAATTTCTTGGACGATTTCTTCATTAAATTCCTCGTGATCCACGGAACAGGTGCATAGAGTGACCCAGTCTTCATCGTTTTCAATTTCAATTGAACCGAATTCAGTGCATTTCGATGAATTTTTTGAATACGAGTCATAATTAGCGAAATCTGTCTCTGAAAGTTCCTTTTGGTCGGTTGCCGTGTATGTTATTTCTTCATTTTCAGTATATGAACTATCAATACTGTTAAATCTTTCAGTGATATCTTTTTCTAAGGAAAGAGGATCTCTTCTTTCATAACCAAATCTATCGCAATCGTTAGTAAATTTTAATAAGCACGGTGCACATGTAAATAAAATATCTTCACTATCAACTATTGTGACTACTTGTTTTACAGTTTTTACTTTAAAAACTTTTTCTTGATCTGAACTAATATGAAACACTGTATCTATCACGTGACAGAGTATAGCTTCGATAATGTTGTATGCACGCTCATTTTTTGGGTCGCTCGATTCGCTAAGAATACTGTCATCTCCACTTATTTCTCCCGCGATCTGCGTTACAGAAAAGTTTTTATAATCTGCAGACGTATAAGCGACGTCCGTTTCCTTGTCTTTCAGAATTAAAAAATTAACTTCTTCGTTATATTCCTTTATTTTTGTTTCTATATCATCAACATTACTTTGACTAGTGCCTTTATAAGAATGTGTACGTCGAATACATTTAAAATCGATGCGATTTAGTATGAGGCCAATGATATCTATTACAGCTTCCATTTTTTCGAATTCGCCTGTGGAATCAAAGCTTTGTACAAGACCAGAATTTTCAGTACTGTTATCACTTAATCTAATATCAAGGTAGTTCGTATGAGATAATGCCTTTTCTTTAAGCTGTGAATCTTCCGAATTTGTAAGACACCGAAAATCATCATTGTTTTTAGTATCTTTTTCATCAAGCTGTTCTGCGATCATCTTAACATTGCACTCTAAAACACATACAGCTTCAGCATCAGTTTTATTTTTTAAAGTGCACACATTTTCATATTTTATTTCTAATTCACGTATTAAACATGTTTTTTCTTCGAGTGTATCTACTACGTTATCAATGTCAAGTTTTGTATTTGCTGCATTTGATATATTACTAGATTCATCGCTATTAAAACTTTTTGATTCTTCTAAAATAGGCTCCAGAATATTAGGTTTCGGTACACCATACCTCATTCGAGGTGACAGTTTACAATCTCCTAACTTTCCGTAATCTGAACAGAAAAAATCGATTGGTACGGAGTAATCTCTGATATCTTTAACCATTAAATCTTTTACGGGACTATCATAAATTGTTTCTTTTGATCTAAGTCCATCAGTGATATTTTTTATTATCAAATTTTGTACAGGACTTGCGTATACTGCCTCTTCAAAACCCATTCCATCATCAAAACTATGATATTCTCCTTCACTGGAGTCTATTGTGATACTACTGTCTTCAACATCTGCAGTATCATGTTCTTTTGTTGTTTCTTCTGTTATTACATCTTTTCCGATGACATTTTTTGAATTGTCAGTTGCAACATGTTTACTGATTTTATCATCCAACTCTTCTTTTCTTTCAATTATAGTTTGATTTTCTGTAGATAAGCTGTCACTTAAATTTTCTATATAGTTATCCTCGTTAAATTCTTGACAGTCCACAAATTCAATCGGTGGCTTCTTTTCTACGTTATAAACGGGAATTTGTTTTTCTTTTACTTTGACAATGTTGGGTTTGGGTTCGGATTTCAATTCATCCAAACACTTTTGGTGGATGTTATCATACGAGAAGTATAATGACGCGCAAGATTTGGACATACAGTGACTTCTCTTACCTTTCTCCACTTCCCATGAATAGGAGAGATTGTTAGCACCGCAGGATCTGCACTTGGGTATGTGATAGTGAACTGGGTCGGGATCTTTTAAGGAGTTTATGAAACCACCGTGAGAACTTGTCCTGTACAAGTTACTAACAGGGGTGACCCTGGTACGCGGAAGTGATCGCGTACGGAAAACGTAATCGGTTCTATATCTCGAGTCTAACTCTAAGGACGTTATTGAATGCAAGCTAGATTGACTACTCAGATGCCCACCTTCGTACACAACCAATTCTTTGTTGTTCGAGGAAGTCATTTTAGAGCTAAGGCTGAGTTTACACTTCGGGTGTTGTTTGATATTGTTAGTGTCATATTTAAGTACTAGGTTATCGAAATTAGCGTTGCGTGAATAGCCATGCTTGGAGCGTGCGCTCGTGGACAAAGCATCATCGTGTGGTTCGCATTCTGGCGTCACATCACCTGTGTTAATTTAAAATAAGCATTCTCTTAGTACAGTTAGCATTTTATCTATTAACTACAACATATTAGATTGGGGAACAAGAAATCCATTATATTTACTTGAAATTCGAAACTTAGCTCCTGGGAGATGCTACTACTACTAACGCGCAGGTCAAATTCGATTACTTCTGTGATTTTATCGACATTTTCGACGATGGGCTTGCCTGTGCGAGGTGCATCTCGAACATCAAAAATGCCTGAACGGAATCGACGAAACCAAAATTGCACGTAATTAGCTGTTACAGTATCGACACCAAAAAAACAACTTTTACAATTTCAGCGCAATTCTGGCTTGCATTTTCGCCTTTATCAAAGAAAGGCCGTGAAGAAAGATTTCATCCCCACCACCTGGATGAGTGGCGATTATACCTGACGGTGCCTCGTGTTCTCTCGATACACGTGTCGTTTCCAATACGCACCACCAGTAATGTGTGTTTGATATCATGCTACCCTCGGCGGTCTTTCCGAACCGTTACGACGATTTTGGTAACCTTCAAATAAACAAGCCTATACATACCTAGAAAGGCACGGCATTACTAGTCTTCCGCGATTACCTGCGGTGCCGCGGTTGCCCGTGGGCGGCGTTGATTGCTTTCCATCAGGCGACACGCTTGCTCGTTTGCCCTCCTATCCCATTAATAACCAAAGAAAAGCTGTAAAATGTACCGAATTTTCTCTTTGTTGACTTCCATTGTTAACACCCTGTAACTCACAACTGAATGAAACTGAATGGAACAAACAAAAAACTAATTTGAGCAAAATAATTTTTTTGGTGTGAAATGTCACCTTGACAACGAGCATAAACTTGAAATTGATCGATACTTCACGAGTTATCGATCACTACACCCAGTAGTCTACCGAGAAAATAATGGATTTCTTTTTACCCCAACCTAATATGTGATCTTTATAAGTAAATTTATTTTTAACCTATCAGGCACGGCTGAATTTTGAACGGGGCCGCTTATCTGTACTGCAGATGTGTGAAAGCAAAACAAGTAAATAAATATTTAATTTAAACTGCTAGCGAGTGTGCTACTTGAGTATGCTAATATAGTGACGTATCGTGCCTAACAGGTTAAATACATAAATATTAAAAGTGAGCCAAACAACAAAGTGAAATATGTTAATGTAGACAGGTAATATAATTTTTTTTTCAATAGCTTATTGTACACAAAACAGGAAATACAATAATTAAAAGGAAAGAAGATGTACAAGGGCGAGCTCAACTCAAAATTGAGTCTTCTTCCATCAAACCCAGGAGTGAAAGAGAGATAAGATAAGCTGTGAGGATAGAAATAAGTGTACAAAAACAAAATATAATATACATAACATACATACATACATATATATATATATATATATATATATATATAATATATATATATATATATATATATATATATATATATATATATATATATATATATATATAATATACACATAAATATATACATATATAAATATTTTATAATGAAAGGAAATGTTCTTTAATTCTTTTCTTAAATACATCCAGTGAGAGGCTATCGCGTATAGTATGTAGGAGAGAGTTCCACAAGCGCACTGGGTGTACAGTGAATGAGCCACCGTAATGGCTGGAAGAATGCGGAGGAATACGAAGGAGAAGGGAGGAGGACGTGCGACATGGCTGATCCCTGGGGACAAGAAACTGGAAACGCTCCTGAAGATATGCTGGAGATCTGGGATCATGTAATACAGAGTAAAGTAAAGAAAGGCTGTGAGTATCTCGACGCCGTCGAATAGGCAACCACATCAACCGGACCCGAAATTCCGATACATGATCGTACTTCCGAAGTCCAAAAACGGAGCGGATGCACAAATTTTTCATTTAAACATGTCAATAAAGAAGATACTTATTTTTATTGTGTAGACACACGAGCAATCGCGTCACCTAATGGAAAAGCCGCCCATATCTGATACACAAGAGGTATTGCAGAGGCGTTGTCTGCCTTTGAGATGTGTAGACTTGCTTTAGAAGGGTTCCAATGTTGTATTGGTCCAGAAGTAACGCTGAAGGTAGCTGGTTCCGCGGCATGGTGGTGAGTGGTAAACAAGTTTTGTGAAAATAGAGGAATAAGGATAAGACTTTTGCGAAATACAGTGAAAAAAATAAGTACATCGTTCAGAATGATCGAACCCATGAACTGATGAAGACATGACACACATTTGAAACGTAAATAAGAACAAATGAGTACGGTGTAATGATCCTGAACAAAGACAAGGTAAATTTGATACTATGTTTAACAAAACACGAAATACAGAAAGCAAAAATTTCTGAATGAATATTGAAAACGATGAACATTTTTTTTATATACCTATTAAGTAAAATGTGCTATCCATAGGCATTACAGAAGCATTGTTGGCCTTTAATAAATGTGAAGTCTTGTTTTTTAGAGGATCCAATGTCAAATCGGTTCGGAACACCGTTCCAAGTAGCCAATTTCATGGGATAGTGTTGCGTGAAAAGAAGTTTCGGGAGAAACCCATCCATGCTATATTGCGAAGCGATGAGACGGCAACAAAGTAATATGCAGAGGGACAATTGAGAGATGATCCATCAAGCTGATAACGAATTTATACAACACGAAAACTAATGGCCCCGAAAATGATCCCTGAAGAACACCCGACATTAAATCCCTTTGGAAACAAACATTAGCATCTCCTGTTAATTGTACCACGATCTCACCTCTTTCGATATTGCCGTGTACAATCGTGGATACTGTATATAGATGTATGACGACGAATTGATATGCAGACGAACAAATGAGCTACCATATATGAAGCTGAGAACGAATTTATACGACACGAAAACGAATGGCCCCAAAAATGGTCCCTGAAGAACACCTGATATTGAATCCCTTTGGAAACAAACATTAGCATCTCCATGAATAACAATTCATACCACCTTATCACCTCTTCAGACATTGCCGTGTACAATAGCAGATGCTGTGTATACGCGTATGGCGACAAAATGATACGCAGACAGACAAATGAGCTATCATACATCAAGTTGATAACGAATTTATGCAACACGAAAATTAATGGTACCAAAATGGTCCCTGAAGAACACCCGACATTCAACCCCTTTGGAAACCAACATTAGCATCTTCTGTTAATTATACCACCATCTCATCTCTTCCGACATTGCCGTGTACAATAGCAGATGCTGTGTATAGACGTATGATGACAAAATGATACACAGATGGACAAATTAGCTACCATACATCAAGCTGATAACAAATGACCCCAAAAATGGTCCCTGAAGAACACCCGACATTCAACCCCTTTGGAAACCAACATTAGCATCTTCTGTTAATTATACCACCATCTCATCTCTTCCGACATTGCCGTGTACAATAGCAGATGCTGTGTATAGACGTATGATGACAAAATGATATGCAGACAGACAAATGAGCTACCATACATCAAGCTGATAACAAATGGCCCCAAAATGGTCCCTAAAGAACACCCGACATTCAACCCCTTTGGAAACCAACATTAGCACCTTCTGTTAATTATACCACCATCTCACCTCTTCCGACATTGCCGTGTACAATAGCAGATGCTGTGTATAGACGTATGATGACAAAATGATACACAGATGGACAAATTAGCTACTATACATCAAGCTGATAACAAATGGCCCCAAAAATGGTCCCTGAAGAACACCCGACATTCAACCCCTTTGGAAACCAACATTAGCATCTTCTGTTAATTATACCACCATCTCACCTCTTCCGACATTGCCGTGTACAATAGCAGATGCTGTGTATAGACGTATGATGACAAAATGATACACAGATGGACAAATTAGCTACCATACATCAAGCTGATAACAAATGGCCCCAAAATGGTCCCTGAAGAACACCCGACATTCAACCCCTTTGGAAACCAACATTAGCACCTTCTGTTAATTATACCACCATCTCACCTCTTCCGACATTGCCGTGTACAATAGCAGATGCTGTGTATAGACGTATGATGACAAAATGATACACAGATGGACAAATTAGCTACCATACATCAAGCTGATAACAAATGACCCCAAAAATGGTCCCTGAAGAACACCCGACATTCAACCCCTTTGGAAACCAACATTAGCACCTTCTGTTAATTATACCACCATCTCACCTCTTCCGACATTGCCGTGTACAATAGCAGATGCTGTGTATAGACGTATGATGACAAAATGATACACAGATGGACAAATTAGCTACCATACATCAAGCTGATAACAAATGACCTCAAAAATGGTCCCTGAAGAACACCCGACATTCAACCCCTTTGGAAACCAACATTAGCATCTTCTGTTAATTATACCACCATCTCACCTCTTCCGACATTGCCGTGTACAATAGCAGATGCTGTGTATAGACGTATGATGACAAAATGATACACAGATGGACAAATTAGCTACCATACATCAAGCTGATAACAAATGACCCCAAAAATGGTCCCTGAAGAACACCCGACATTCAACCCCTTTGGTAACCAACATTAGCATCTTCTGTTAATTATACCACCATCTCACCTCTTCCGACATTGCCGTGTACAATCGCGGGTGCTGTGTACTGACGTATGACGACCGTAGAAGACGGAGCTGGAGTTGATAAGCTCGAGGTAACGGTAGAAGCAGTTGACTCTAAGAAGACCTCATCATCGGACAGCAAGTTTGGATCCCTTGCCACCTCTATGTGTATACCAAGTTTGTACACAACAGAGCAAAACATCTCTTTACTTTATTTATTAAAAAAATATATACAGGTGTCGAATACAGAGGCACAATTACGCCAATACGAAAATAGATGGCGCTGTTACGTATGAAACAGAAGTGCGGGTATTATTTTTTAAAAATCATTCCGTCCAAATGTTGACCTGACCTCTTATAGATTCAGAGTGCCACAGTATCCTGTGCCACTCGCTAAAGCAGTGACGTCGGTATGCCGTTAGCCTCGCAGACATTTTTGATTAGTAGATAATTCGTAAGTAAGAATTGCAAGCGTAAGACTTAATATATAACTTAAAAAAAACTCCTAACATTATTAATAAATTCCAAAAAAAAAAAAAATAAGTTAGTAAAATATTATAATCGTGCAAAAATCAATTAACCAAATATTTAATTTCCATGCTGAGCTCTATTTGACATTTCTTTACATAAAACTGTATTTATAGCAAACAACTAAGTATTGTATGATGAAAAATGGATCTAGAGTACTGTTACATATGTAAGATTTTCAATCAATCGGGGACGTCCACACCCCGCGCAGAGGTGTGGGATCGAGCCTCGGGGATAAACCCCACTGCTCGTGCAGCAACTCAATGGGGCAACCGCCCCCCGGTCTTAGGTGCCGCTATTCCTAGCGGCTTTTGGGCGTCCTTTAACGACTTCGCGTCGTCGAGATATGGCTGAAACTATTCCTACGTTGGGTCCGTCGCTGGCCCTCTTCCCTCGCGGGAGCCAGGAGGCGACAGGAGGATTTCGCA
>JASFAT010001484.1:0-58131 GCA_031353405.1 Baronia brevicornis
TAACACTTGCAGCCTAGAATCGGTGTTATATTCAATGTAAACAGGAATCCGTGTGAAAATGGACATTTTTATGTGTAAAGTGAAATTAAGACTACAAATATTTTTATGATACTAAAAAAACGTTAAAAATTAAAATTAATAACAAGTATGACCTCTTCTTGCAGCAATTACCGCATCTAATCGTCTTGGCATGATTTCCACTAGGCTTTTGATGGTATCTTGTGGAATGTTTTTACACTCAGCCGAGATCACACGTTTAAGCTCTCTGATGTTATGATGAGATCGTACTCGCCTTTTTAGGAGGTCCCAGACGTGCTCAATGGGTTTAAGGTTTTAAGGTCTAGGCCCCGCGCTGGCCATTCTAAACGATGAATACTGACCTCTTGCATATAAGCATTTCAGTAGCCAGAACGCTGAGCCCGAGCATTATCATCAATGTAAATGATATCTTCACCAATTACAGTCAGTGCGGTTTATGCATGTTGACAAAGGATTTCTGTTATGTATCGTTGCACATTTAGTGGGCCATTTTCAAAGAATACTATCTCGTTACAACAGCTGAAACTTATGCCCGCCCAAAACATAACAGATGCTTCACCATAAGGGGTGATTTCTTAAAAACACATGTCAGCATAGCGTTCCCCTGGTCTTCATAGCAGTCGCTGACGTCGGTCCTCACCATGCAGACATATTCGAGCCACATTGAAGAAGAGTACGCTACTCCAGTTACCTAGTTTCCAAGATAGGCAATCTTAATTTCTATCGAACCTCAATCGAGCAATTTGGTGCTCAGGGAGTAACTTGGGGGTCCGGACGACGAAAAGGCATCATTCGGATTCGCCCACGACACCTACACTTACACGCACCCCGGCACTAGCCGAGCGCATAGAGTAGGTAACAATACTACGTGGACCGCATACACGAGATTCACTCACGTACCCGGTCGGTTCTCACCCCCTAGACCTTAGGGACCTACCAGGGACCATAGTACTTGGTCAAATCCTCCCTACACGTTTAACGTAGCATCATGACACGATTAAAATCAAAACACAGACATGTATGCGTCGAAAAAAAGAGACAAAATGACTTTAAACTTGCAAACATTTGAATTTCAAATACATCTTTAAATACTTGATGCTACTATCTATTCAAATATATGAACTAGCAAATATATAAAGATTTAATTAGGAATTTAAACATGTCTTTGAAACAGATTTCAATACCTAATAATAAATTCCTAAAACTACGGATTATTTAAGATAAAAGCTAGCAGAGATAAAACATTAAAAGATTTAATCTTATTATTTATATTATTATATATAATTTATCAACAAAACAAATGGGGAAGAAAAGGCAATAATTGACATAGCTTACGTTTACATATTGCGTACGGCAATAATCGGTTGAATTTTATTTGACCGCTTATAGGAAGTTATGCGTTTTTACATTTTTAATAGTATAAAAACTATTATCACTGTTCATAAAATTTGTTACTTTTATAATTTATTTTCTTTTAGGCTATAAATCATTGCGTACGGCAATAATCGGTTGAATTTTTATTTGACCGCTCATAGGAAATTATGCGTTTTTACATTTTTAATAGTATAAAAACTATTATCACTGTTCATAAAATTTGTTACTTTTATAATTTATTTTCTTTTAGGCTATAAATCATTGCGTACGGCAATAATCGGTTGAATTTTTATTTGACCGCTCATAGGAAATTATGCGTTTTTACATTTTTAATAGTATAAAAACTATTATCACTGTTCATAAAATTTGTTACTTTTATAATTTATTTCCTTTTAGGCCATAAATCATTGCGTACGGCAATAATCGGTTGAATTTTTATTTGACCGGTCATAGGAAATTATGCGTTTTTACATTTTTAATAGTATAAAAACTATTATCACTGTTCATAAAATTTGTTACTTTTATAATTTATTTTCTTTTAGGCCATAAATCAGAGGGAAAAACATAAAGTAAACAAATTAAATTTAGTTTGCTCTAAAAAATCTCTTCTTTGTTCACGATGATGTTGATTCTCGAACGCGCCCCCTCCGGTAGACAATATGATGACAGCGGACACAAGTGATCAAGAATGGAGCAATTACATAGCGCCTATTCTTTATATATAGTTCCAAGGTTCAATTGTAATGTAATTAGTTCTATATGTTCAAGTACTATGTGCGTACTTTGCATCTTATTGAATCAATCTCAAACAACGTAGATTATGATAGACATATGAGATATAATGCAATTCAAATTTTGTTTTTTGATTACTAGGCGATTGGATTTGTATGCTAGATATATTCTTTTTATAAATGACAACTAAGTTAATATATTTTGATACTGACGAGTTAGTCATAAGCATACTAATATAACTAGTTCAAAACAATAAATTATGGTACCCTGGGCTCCAGAGGGTGTAATTAGTACCAAAAACCTCAATAGATGGCAGGACAGAAAGTCTAAAAGGGTGTTTAATATTTAGAAAATACTATAATAAATGAAATTACTAATCACCTATTTTATACCAGGTCAATACGAATATTTATTTCAATCAATATAGTACTTTTCCATTTATATGATAGACCATAGCAGTTTATAACTTCTGATAAAATGAGACATGGTATAATAAATTATATTTTTTATTATTTTCTCTGTTACAAATTTCATATGCTTGTTTTTTAATAAAGTTGTGGCGACCCGTTTCGGAACGAAACAACGCTCTCTGTTGGGGGTTCGATATTTGACAGACGGGTGCCATCTTGTTAAGTACAGATCAACACGAGAATGCGCTCGCGCTTAGGCTTGCTCCTTTTTTTCTCAGTATATAGAAATTGAGCTCTAGTAGTCTCAGATGCTATAGCAAGATAAGAATTAATGAAAATAAGTTTGCGATCTAACCGTGTCTACGCGCTGTATATCATGCAATCTGAATAAACGTTTTATGTACATCGAACTGTTTATTGTGATACCCCAATCGACAGTTCATCCAAAAAGTCATTCTTATTTTTCCACTCTAAACTATATACACCCTTACACCAACTGTGTACAATTACTTTAATTGCTATAGTATTGATCAACCAATCAGTAACTCTATGGCGACCGCAAGTTATTACACTATACTCACTCTATTACACTATACTCAACAATGTATTAAAAAATTTATTCTATAATGGTAGGTAGCGTTCTAAAAACGCTACCTACTATCATAGAATCCGTATAAATAAAGCCGAGTCGTAAAATTTTTCCAAAATTACAAAACCGTCGAAACCTTCAAATCGTCTAGAGCACGCGAGGATTAAAAGTTTTAAAACTTGAATTATTCGATTTTTAGTACCTTTAAGAAGTACACTTTTTTTTAACTTTAAGAATTTTTTTGATCGCTTTTCATTTCAATATTATACTCATCACTTTACATCGTGAAAACATATTCAGATGACATATAATGTTGCCATTAAAATAAATTAAAAAATAATAAATAAACTATAATTTGTTTTAAAATAATGTCGTGAAAAATATCAAAATTATTATTTCACAAAGTAATATACAGGTAAGTATTCAGTTATTTTAATTTTTATTCTATATAATTACATATACTGCCATCTAACGAAAATTGATAAAAAATGTAAAACAAAATAGTGCTTTAGGTGCCGTTAGTTTCCATACATATTTTTGGGTTTCGCTTCGTATGTCAATTTCACCTCGCTGCTCGTAAAGATTAGAAGAATACGTGTCTATGGTGCAGGTTGATTGATTTTCATCACGCAGCACTGGCTTCCTACTCCATACAATAATAAACAATATAAAAACAAATTTATAATAAACCTAATAGACAAAGACCTAATTACACCACTAAAGACAGAAACAAACGAGTTTTTTAGACTTTAAATAAAATATAAAAAGACGTAACAATATGACAACAGATGACAATGCAATATTACAAAAAAAAAAACATAAATAGCAAGGAGATTACATAATTTTTTTATGTAATCTCCTTGCTATTTATATACTTACCATAAATCATATACTTTCTGCTAATATTGAAAGTAAATTGCAAGTAATAAAATAATGTCAGAATTGACGCAAAACTCATCTTGTCTCTAAACAAAGAATTGAATTAAAATAGGCGTGTCTCGTGTTTCAAAAAATATTTTTTTAATATATATATATAGAAAACTAAGTAATAAATCGAAGAATATCAAGCCTCAATCATCGCCCTGACGCAATATGTTTCATAGTCATCCCACATCGATATTTTGTATAATAGCTACTGAATTTTGTGAACGATTCTCGTTTTGCGGTTTGAGAAGTAAGAATAATCTTACATTTTTGAACAATGTGATAAAATGTTAGCGTGTATACACAGTGCTCAAAGTCCGACGAGGGCATATTTTGTTTCTTGCCTTACAATATTTCTAATGTTATACTTACTATATTAATTTACTTACTATATTTCTATTTATTTCACCAGAAAACTGATAATCATGTCTACAATATATTTTCTAAAACGTTTTGAGTTTACTATGTTTTTTTATAGCCCGTTTGTGTATGTCCCACTGCTGGTGAAAAACCTTCCCATTTCTAGAGGAATGCACATTTACCTACCACACTTCTTCAAGGCATCTATCTGCCTTGGACAAGCGAGGTGGGTAATATTAAAAGTTGTCTATTATATTTTTATTTAATAATATTTAATAGTTTTATTGTGTTTAATGTAAAACCTATGTTTTTTTCATGTACTTGCCTCATCGGTTGACTGGTAGAATTTTTCTTTCGCCAATTATACATTTTCTTGTGCAATAAAACAAAAGAATAATATAAAAAGAGAAAGAATAATATCTCTTCTTCTTCCACTTCTAGACTATGCTGATTTTCTAGACTGTTTTCTTAATGCAACAGAGGAGTTCCTTGATAAACTCGAGCGTCTGCAGAATTTGTGCATCCGCTTCATTTTTGGACTTCGGAAGTACGATCATGTATCGGAATTTCGGGTCCGGTTGAAGTGGTTGTCTATTCGACGGCGTCGAGATACTCACGTCCTTTCTGTATTTTACTCTGTACTACATAATCCCAGATCTCCAGCATATCTTCAAGAGCGTTTCCAGTTTCTTGTCCCCAGGGACGTCCCCAACCCTGTCGCACGTCCTCCTCCTTTCTCCTTCGTATTCCTCCGCATTCTTCCAGCCGTTACGGTGGCTCATTCACTGTACACGCAATGCGCTTGTGGAACTCTCTCCCACATACTATACGTGACAGCCTCTCACTGGATGTATTTAGGACAAGAATCAAAGAACATTTCCTTTCAGTATAAAATATTTATTAATGTATATATTAATGTGTATATTATGTGTATGTATCCTCTTATTTATATAGTATTATATTATATATATTTTTAGTATTTATATGTTTATATATGTATGGTTTTATATAGTATGTAACAATACATACTATATAAAACCATACATATATATTATTATTATATTTTCTTATTTCTATCCTCATAGCTTATCTTATCTCTCTTTCACTCCTGGGTTTGCTGGAAGAAAACTCAATTTTGAGTTGTACATCTTCTTTCCTTTTAATTCTTGTATGTTCGTGTTTTGTGTACAATAAAGTATTTTAAAAAAAAGAAAAAGAGACATAATATTAAGAAGAAATGTAATTGGTTAACACATCACGAGTGTACCTGTCCCTAGATATTTATTTTTATTTATTTGCAAAATCCACAGCACTTAGATTAAAAATTATAAAAAAATTATTTACATATCGTATTGCTAATAAAGAATTTACGTGTTATATACAAGTATTATAAAACTTTAATAAAGACAGTTGACAATTAAAGTAGACATTGCAATTATTTGCACGATCCTATCTAGGAAGAAGTCAGCCTAGTCAGCTTTTTTTTATTTTAAGGTGTATTTATGTGTTACATGTTTAAATAATTATTTTTGTGTTTTAACAGCAATTTTATCATTGTATCTAAGAAATGTTTTATGTCTTCACGAGAATGTGGCCACCGTTGTGTATCATATATTTATTATGATGTGCTATACAATGCCATTAATGGGCGCCATCTTAGCAGATAATTTTATAGGAAGATATAAGTTGGTATAATAAATTAAATTAGATTATTATGGGTTTAAATAGACGTCGTTAAAAATTAAACAGTTTTTATCTATTTATTTTCCTCAGAGTAATATTGTATTTCTCGATAATATATTTCATTGGGACAATTCTAACTTGTTGCTCAGCAATACCACCGCTGATGTTGCCCCCTACGTAAGTATACTGTAAACTTCTTTTGAATCTGTTAAAGGTATTTTTAGAACACTTTAATGCGACGAGTTAACGTTTATTGTAACTTCGCACAAAGAAAGATAGATCGCATCGTTCCAATTATGATTAAATTCAATTTGTAACGCTAAAAACCCGTCAAACAGTCAAATTTTTATCATATTCCATATTCATTTTTACAATACTTATGAGGGAACACACTGTGCATCATAATGTATAATCATCATCCAACAAAATTTTGGACTAAACGTATAGTATAAAGATCATACGTTAATTTAATTAATGTTATAATTAAAAATTTATGAAAAATTAATAAATAAAAATGTGTTTAATAGATTTTAAATAATACTCCTTAAATTAATGTATTAAGATCGTACTATACGTTTAGTCCGAATTTTATTTTTGTGTTCACTCACGAGTATTATAAAAACGAATATGGGATATGATAGAAATTTGACTGGCTTCTTACAGGAATTAAATAAATTCATAAGCATTCAGATTAGGCCTACCTCCTCTGTTTAGAATAAGAACAGACAAAAGTAGTGTTAAGTTACGATATGTTTACGTGTGTAATTTCGAACAGATTCATGTCCACTTATGATCTGTTACAGGCCGATAATGTTACTGTAGTATTACATATCATTAAACGCGTCTAGTAAATTGAGTTTCCATGATATATAGTTTTAAATAACTAACCTGCTATGAACTTAATATCGTAAGCAATAAAAGCACAGAGGCGGATAAATAAGATTTTTAGTTAAGTCGGAATAAAATATTACAGATTAGCTTCTATGATTGGATTAGCACTAATTGCTACTGGTACGGGCGGTATTAAACCTTGTGTAGCTGCTTTCGGAGGAGATCAGGTAAATTAAAGTCTTTATCTTTTAAAAGAATAACAATATTTGATGATTAATACATTTTATAAATTCTCAACATCTAATTAATATCCTTAATATGTAACAATTTTCGCATCAACATTTTTAAGGGTTCAAACATGTTTCCGAATAATTTTATATACATATTTACCATGATTTTATTTGTAATCTAAGACTCCTTCTAATTTTATATAGTATATTATAGGTCGACGATAGAGGAATGGAGGAATGTTGCCTATGATTAAAATTTATAAAAATATGTGTTTGAAGTAGGTACGAATCCCTTTGGCGTACGTATGATATAATAGCCTATTATATTTAAATTAATTCATTAAACAAGCACCCGATACTATCTACCTATTTAATCCTAATAAACTTTATCTCAATAAACATGTAACAAAGTAAAAAGGACAACTTACAGAGTTTTTTGTTTTTATTTACATTAAAATCGCTCAATGATTTTTATTTTACCAAGAGTTTTACATTAATTATTTGAAGTGCATAATAAACTTTAGTTATGTTGTACTTTAGTATGGCATAACATTCGATATAATGCTTATAAAATAAAGTATTAATTTAATAATAACTATGTAAGTTTAACAGTTTCGACTTCCGGAAGATAACCATAGACTGCAGCGATTTTTCTCCACATTCTATTGCACGGTGAACTTGGGTGGTTTCATGGGTATGGTTGTAACTCCGGTGCTGCGCAGGAGCATCATGTGCTTCGGAGACGACGCATGTTATGCCTTGGGTTTTGGCTTCCCAGCTCTGCTCGTTCTCATTTCTATTGGTAACTGATTTTAATTTTAAAGTTATTCCTTGAAGTTCCAAACAGTCATTTTAACTGTAATATTGAAGATCTGAATGGCTTAGATGCTAAATCACTGCTTTCGGAGGCAATAATCGCAAGTTCGAATCCCACATCGATATAAATAAATGTTTGGGCGACAGGGTTTTAAATCACCAGACGGCTTCCTCGCATCATTACATGTACGATGTAGATATGCAAAGATAACATGATGAACATACTTGACATATCCCCATCATTATGTTGTACCTTTTTTAAGAATTTTTCTATTATTTGTTAAAAGTTATGACAAAGCATCAGCTTACATAGGCAGTACTCGAAACTACATTTGCCATTGTACTGTGCAGAACCCCTGAACATACCAAACTAACCAACGACAAAAACCCGGTGAGCCGCAGGTTGGGTATAGCTGTTTTAAAGTGTTTGAACATTTACAGTAATTTTTGTTGCTGGAAAACCTTGGTACAGAATTAAGAAACCTCGCGATAATGTTACGTTGAAGTTTGCGTCCTGTATATGGGTGAGTAGCTTTCAAGTTCAGTTAAGTATTTGTAAGGCCAAGTATTGCGTTATGGGGACACACGCGCATCTCTCTCAAAATTCAAGAGCACCCTTAAAACTGTGAAGTCATTTTATTGATTTGTAACTAATGTCTTCTGCAACGTATTAATTATTACCTCTTACTTAGCATGCGTTGCAATGTTGCTACAAAGAAATCGCATGTCACCTATTGTAAAATAGTTGTACTAATTCCGGAACCTTCCCGAGCGCGAGAACAACTAATCAAAGTTATGTCGCAGTCGGACGAAATAAAAATAAGGAAGATACATATAATGAACTCAAACTTGTAGAGAGATTGTCTAGTGCAGGAGTAGTCAACAGTTTTGAACTCACCCTCTTTTGTATCTCTGTTATTAAAACTTTCTATAAGGTTGACTTACAAGAAAAAACATTTATCTTTTGATCAAACAAGCGATAGTGTCCGATCGCAAAAAAATGGTTATTTTGACAATTTTAAATTATTATTTACCATGTACATATAGGTAAATATCTCCAGGTTTATATATTAATATTAATAAAAAAGATAAAATTATTATTATATCTATAGTTAATTGCTATAGTTTGTGCTATTAAATATTACGTAGTAGTTATTATATTTCCTGGCGGCCCACCCATCGCAGGCCCACCTGTGTGACTCTAAAAGTAAATGTTTATTTAATCATATTGAGTTTTACATCAACATAATTCGCTTACAGTACGCATTTCGGCAGCGCTTAAAGCACGACATAGCAACAGATGGTTCACCGCCGGATCACTGGTTAGATTATTCGGTAGAGAAATATGGTGAGAAGCTTGTGGGGGATATGAAAGTTGTCTGCTCCATTTTGTATTTGTACCTACCAGTGCCAATATTTTGGTCCTTATTTGATCAACAGGTGTGTTGCGTCTACTAAACTACTTATGTCTAATGTACGTATTATAACGAAGTAGTAGGTAATAGTTCAGTTGGTAAAGATTGCACTTACGATATGAGGTAAGGTATAGGTTCGATTTATCCACTGGACTATTGATTTGAAGCATATTTTCTTAGCACAAGCACTATTCATTTAGTTGGAATATTTATCAATGTTTTCTAGTAATATTAAAGATATTGATATTTTAAAAAAAAAACGATTATTATCTACGTTTTTAAAATTCTTGCTATAAATGTTGCCAATTATTTTTTTCATTTTAGTTTAGTCCTTTTCAGACAAATAACAAAAAGAATAAAAAATTAAAATCGGGGTTCTAAGTTTTCCTTAACATTAAAGCTTAGTTGAGAATATTTAAGAAATAAATGACAGAGGGACACTTTGATTTTATTATATGTATAGATATAGCAGTGATATCCGTGATAACGTGCTGGCATGCTATATCAATTTAAACAATGTAAAACGTTTATATGATTGGAAGGATAATATTTAAATACATCGAGAATTACGTTGCTTATTTATGTTATTATAATTCCTAATGTTTTCTCTTAACATAAAAATAAATTATACACCTCCCATATGAAGTTCTTCTTATTACATTGTCTAAGACACGGCAACTGTAGGAGAAGACAAGTACTTGTACATATCAATCACATTTCTACATCTTGGTAGTATTTATTTCTTTCAGGACAATCTTAGTAGTTTGGGATGTCACGTTTAAGGTGATCTAAGTAGTGGCGGCAACTGGATGCGTGAAGCCAATGATGAATGACGTTGACGTGGATTAGGTGACGTTTCAATGCGTAGTGAATATTTAGCAATGGTCTCTTGAAGATTTAATAAGACGAGTTACTGACGGCAGGGTAATTGTTTTCTAAGTTTAATATTTTTAATTATTACGGTAATGAGTATTTTAAAATAAATAATAAAATTTAAAATACATAAAGATTTAGAATGGCATCTTGTTTGTAATGATCTGGTAATTTTATTAAGTGCCTAAAGATTTATGAAACAATAAGAATAGGATAAAAAAAGGAGATTTTTGCCTAAATGCACTTAATATAAACAAAACAGGGTTCCCGATGGACTTTTCAAGCATCCCGATTACGCAGTGAGGTCTTCGGTATGACTCTAATGCCGGATCAGCTGCAAGTTATGAACCCTGCGATGGTTCTCATTATGATTCCGGTGTGTCCCGGGGGGACATGGCCTCTACTTCCGGGTCTGCCTCCCCTGCAGAAAATGTTCATTGGGGGTGTATTAGCAGCGATGGCTTTTGTCGCTGCTGGTATTTTACAAATAGGCATAGAGGTAAGGCAATACACCTGATATAAATAAATAGTATAATGAGCTTGATAATGATAAGTATAAATACAGAATTAATTTATAGTTTATTTTTTTTTTTTGATCAAATAAGTTAATATTATAAGATTTTTTTTGCATGTTGGCTTGAATAATTGTCGCTGTGAATTATATAAATTACACATGATCAGATTACTTATAGCTTTACATAAATTGAAACTTACTAACAATCCAAAGTCCAATGATATTGTATATCACAATGGTATTTCATATTAAGCATTTTGTGCGCGAGGTGTCAAGTTTATTCGTGCACACTTCAAGTCATTTTAAAAGACTGCTTTCTAAATATATAAGGCTTGCCTCGTTAAGTAATTGACTTTATGTAAATATTAAAAATGTTTGCAAAATGTTTTAAAAATGTTTGCAAACTGTTTCCTAAATTCCTACATACACCAGGTATGGTTGAAATCATTGACGTACATGAGGTATGATATGTGCCCCATAACATACCCGGGGCGCAATTTTTTGACAAAAATTTTCAAAACGACAAAATATGTTGAAACATGAAACGTAATATAGGGTGTCCGATAGAAGAATTAGGTTATAAATCGAATAATAAGTTACTATATATAATAAGATTTTTACTGATTATTTTTCTGCTAATATTGTGAGAACATCCTGCTTCACACACATATTTCAATAATATGGCGTCACGCCTCACACTGCTAGAGAGACCATGGAGCTTCGTCATGTTTATTTCCTTAACAAAATAATAAGCCGTTTCAGTGATATCTCCTACCTACCCAGGTTACTGGGTCTTTTGTCTGTGGGGATACCTTAATCTATGAAACAAACCCGACGACCACCTCAGCACTGAAAGAAAATATCGTCTGCGAGTTTAACGGTATACCGATGTACCTACTTCAGCAAGTGGCACGGAACACCATGGTTAGATTGTAAGAGTATGCTCGACGTGGCATTCAACATTAGTATAAAATAATTAAAAAAAAATAAAACCCGCACTTCTCTCCTCTTCTCACCATCGTTAAAGTTATTGAATTTTATTTATATCCTTTGTAATTTTTTTATTATTTATGTTTGAAAACCTAAATTTGCTACCGGACATCCTATACTTTTGTAAATGTTAAAATATTTGGAAGATTTATATCTCCGGACAGCGGGAAGTAGGATACTCTTAGTGTTTTATTATTTAATTGGTATTATTTGCCCTCTTTCATTTTATATAGCGATTCCAATTAAAAAGAGAACTAAATAAGAGTTAGAAGAACTAAATTAGAGTTGTTGAACCCTTTCACCCTTTTCTGTTTATTTTTGTACGATTTGCGTTTCTTTTATAAGCCAAATAAACTCTTTAAAATTATGTTATCGATCACTTCTTTACGCATAATGAGCATAATCAGTTAAACAAATATTTTTCACAGAGGTCTACACTTCAAGTACCAGGGCATCAACAGACGGGCTTAGTTGTAATGAATACCTTACCGTGTCCGGTGGAAATGGCGGTACGTGGTGAGGGTATTGCTCCAGTTGAAACGTATGGCACTGCATTAACATCTCCTCTACCGCATCGAGCCCTCGGAATTTCAGCCAAGTGCCCAGTGCATTGCGCTGGTCGCATCATGAAGCAACATGTCGTCCAAGCCGATTTGAAAACAGTTGCTGGAATGGTATTTGTTAAAATATATTATTTACTTTTTTTGTATTATATTTATGTATTTTGCATGTTCACGACAATTTAAAAGCCGACGTGTTGCATCAGTTCTTGTTAAATATTTAAACAAAATCTGGATGATCTTCTTCATACAGAGGTATATATATGATTTTATGATTTTCAATCTGAAATTATACTACAATCTGAAACTCTGAAAATATATTACATATTTTCAGCTTTTATAAATATTAGTTTTTACTTTATATCTTGAGATATCCCTTCTGACATCTTTTCTGTCAGCTGGTGTGTATTTATGGTATTATAAGCAGCATTTTATTACTTATATCGCAATTAATATCGCTGTTAATCGCTACGTGATGAATGAACTTTTGTAATTACCTTTACAAAAGTTCATTCATCACGTAATTGCCAGTGAAGAAGACTTTCAGGAATAGCTTACCTATTCTTTGAGTCAATTTACAATTTTATAAACAAATTAATTTGTTTAATGATTCTGAGTGCTATTTGTAAGTGTTATGTATAAGATACAATTAAATAACCTCAAATCATAATAATACATCAGCCATTTGGTAGCTAAGTAGATAGATTTGGTTTAAGGGTTTTATTTTATTTATTTTCAATATATTTATTTACTTTTAATATTTTAATTTATATACGCTGACTTACAGTTTATGCCGATAATCGTTGGTCAAAATTCTAATGATCAAATGAGATTTTATTTTATGGATCCGAATCACTTTACAAAATCTTTAACTGGGAAACCAAAACTGAAGTGAGTAAATTATTCTTGTTTCGTTTTTTATGGAAAAGTGTTTAAGCACATGCTGTCGTTTAAGTACGCATGTCTGCAAGACCCTTATTGACATTACTCTTAGTAATGTCAATAAGGGGGAGAAGAGGAGAGAAATGGGAGGAAAAGAAAGTTAAACCGAATTTGCCCTCCGTCTCTTAATACTTATCAAAAGATACAATAATAGCGAAGCTAGCTAGTCAGGAGGCAGTTTTCTGAGACAGTATGATACTTTTCAGGACATTTTTTATTCACATTTTTATTTATTTTAACAGCATATTTTGCTTGTGGCTAAAACATTGAATCATCAGCAGCCTGCGGCAGTCCACTGCTGGACATAGGCCTCCCCCATGGAGCGCCACCTAGCCCGATCTTCGGCTACACGCATCCAGTTTCTGCCAGCCGCCCTGCGCAGATCGTCGCACCATCTAGCCGGGGGGCGTCCCACACTACGTTTACCGAGACGCGGTCTCCACTCCAGCACTCGTCTGCTCCAACGATCGTCGGATCTCCGACAGATGTGACCAGCCCATTGCCACTTAAGTTTGCTAATTCGAAAGGCTATGTCGGTGACTTTAGTTCTCTGGCGGATTTGTTCATTCCGAAACATATCTACCAGAGAAACTCCGAGCATAGCTCTCTCCATAGCTCTCTGAGCGACTCTGAGCTTATGAAGCAGACGGACTGTCAGCGTCCACGTTTCGGCGCCGTAGGAGAGTACGGGTAGGACACACTGGTCGAAGACTTTCGTCTTCAGGCTCTGAGGTATGGGCGACGAGAAGACCGGACGGAGTTTCCTAAATGCTTCCTAAATGGTTGTGGATCCAGATGATCATTGACCATGACTTTAGTTTTATCAAAGTTCACGGTCAAACCGACTCGTCGAGAGGATTCATTTAGGCTGTTCAGCATCCCTTGCAGTTCCTTTAGCGATTCTGCCAAGATCACGATATCATCGGCAAAACGCAGGTGTGAGATGTACTAACCGTTTACGTTTATGCCTCGTCCTTTCCAGTCTAGCGTCTTGAAAACGTCTTCCAGTGCATTAGTGAACAGTTTCGGGGATATGACATCCCCCTGTCTCACACCGCGATACAACTGGATTTGTTTTGTTTGACTGCCCTGTACTCGAACGGACATCGTGGCGGCATTGTAAAGACATCTCAATACCTCGATGTATCGATGATCTACCTGGCACCGCTGCAAGGCTTCCATGACAGCCCAGGTCTCAATGGAGTCAAAGGCCTTCTTATAATCCACAAATGCTAAGCACAGGGGCTGATTATACTCGTTTGTTTTCTGTATAATTTGCCGCACTGTGTGAATGTGGTTTATGGTGCCGAATCCTCCTCGAAACCCAGCCTGCTCTGGGGGTTGAAACTCGTCAAGTCTTCGTGCGAGTCGATTGGTGATGACCCTCGAAAACAACTTATAGACATGGCTCAGGAGCGAGATAGGCCTATAGTTGCTAAGTAGCGTCCTATCCCCTTTTTTGTGGAATAAGACGACTATGCTCCTGTTCCATGCCCGAGGAGTTCTTCCATTCTGCACGACAAAATCGAATATTCTGCAGAGCTCTTTAAGCACGGGTCGACCTCGTACTTTAAAGAGCTCCACAGTAATCCCGTCTTCGCCCGGGGCTTTTCCATTTTTAAGTTGTCCGAGGGCCAACTCCATCTCCTCGAGGGCAATATCTGGCAGCTCGTCGGTGTAGTGGCGGGAAAGCGTGGCTCTGGGATCATTGTAAACGGGTTCAGGTTGTGGTGCATGAGAAGCGTATAGTTTGCCGTAGAGGTCTTCGATCTCACCGAGAACCTCAGACTTCGACGTGAGTATTCTGCCATCCTGGGTTTTTAATTTTGTGAGGTGGCTTCTCCCAAGCTTTTGTGCAAATACTTTAGGGCCCTTGTGTCGCTCTATTGCTTCTTTAATGGCTTCAGCATTAGAGCGACGCATGTCCCGCCGCACGCATTTCCTGATAAGCTTGGTGAGTGCCACCTGTTCCCCATCTGAGGTCACTTCACGCCGCATGTCCATTAACTGTAGTGTCACGAGACACTCCAAGCCAAGTCCAAGCTCTCAGACGACTGAGAGCTTGGACTTTCGGCCCATACGCTTTCTTCTACAAAACCTGTTCCCTTCGTCCCTCAAGGTCTTCACCATGCTGTTGAGGTCCTCGTCAATGTCCAAAGTGGGTTCCAGTATGTCGAATCGATTTTTAAGTTCCAATTGGAAGCGTTGAGATCCCGCTACAGTTTCGAGCAGAGTCGTTCGGAGCGTGGACTTCACCAGACGACATCTTTCAATCTTGAAGTCGATATTCAGAGTGCCTCTCACGATTCGGTGATCACTGCCGGTATTGAACCTATTGATCACTGAGACATCTCTGAATACGTGTCTTTTGTCCGACATGATGAAGTCAATCTCATTTTTTGTCACAGTATCGGGGCTTCACCACGTCCACTTCCTTTGGGGTTTCTTCTGGAAAAAGGAATTCATCAGATAGAGCCCCTCGTTCTCCAGGAAGTTGACCAGCATTTGCCCCCTGTGGTTCCTCTGTCCAAAACCATGTGGTCCCATAATCGATTCGATTCCTGTTTGTAGCCCTACTTTGGCATTGAAGTCCCCCATGACAACATTGAAGTGGGCCTTTGTGGTATTATGTAAGGCCTTGGCTATGTCTTCATACATAGCCTCTACTTCCACATCCGGGTGTGCTGACGTGGGCGCGTATGCCTGTACTACCTTTAGACTATATCTATTCGATACAAGGTACGCAACCCTCGTCGACACACTGGATATTTCTTCAATGTTGTCGGTGAGGACTTTGTTGACGAGGAATCCCACGCCACCTTGGGAAAAACTATGTCCCTCTCGGTAGTAGAGCAGATGGCCAGATTGCAGGACCAGCGTATCCTCCCCCTGTCTACGGACTTCGCTTAGTCCAACAATGTGCCATCTTATCTTTACCAGCTCTACCACGAGTTCGTATACGAGCTCGTCGTGCCGCAGACTTCGTCCATTGTACGTCACCAGGTCCAGTTTGTGTCGGTAGCCTAACTTCTCCCGGGGATTCTTCGCACCCCCCACCCCATCGTAACCATGACCGCTACCTTGGCCAGGAATAATGGGGCAACCGGGAACTGGGGGCCGTGGTTTTTTGGTGTGCTCCATGGGGTGTTTGCCCGTAGTCGCCACACTGGGCAGGTGGGTTGGCGACCGCGGAGCCAGACGCGTCGCACCGGTAACGCCGCTGCCCGTTACCGACCTGAGTTACTTTAGCCTGGCATTTTGTGCGATGGTTATACCGCCATCGATCGGTCGTCATTGCCTCGTTGGTTTGTGGCAGGATGCACCGCGTGTAGGTGGGGTTGACAGACAGACAGACAAAACATTGAATAACCTTTGCAAATAGTAAACCAGGCAAAAAGAAGTATTCACACCGTTTTTTTTTAGACTTTTCACTGTTCTATAAATCAATGATGATATGATGAGAATATTATTTTCAACTGAGCTGTACAGTTTCTATACAAAAAAATATATGTTTGGTTTTCTTTCATGTCTTTATAATCTATTGTATTTCGAAGAGTTGTTTACGTGGGTGACACTGGACCTAATAAAAACGTATCAATAACGATTGAAACATACAAAAGACTTAGCGATATCTACTATGTATCAGATGCACCAGTGGATCACATAGGCGAGTCGGCATATATGGGTCTTCAGCCAGGAAAGTAAGTACATAAGTTTTTTCGTTTAAGTGAAAATAACAGCTTATAACATAATCACAGTACACTCGTCACTGTTAAAATGTATATTATTTAATATTATCAACATAATCAACAATGAGAAGTCAATTTTATAGTACAAATAGTCCATCTGGAAAGTATCTCCTACTACATCTTCATATAATATTGGGAGTAAGTGGGATAATTAACTCTAAGGCAGGAAACACGTTTGAACTGCCTTTGCCCTTCCTCCAGGTGTCAATGGGTGTGTGGCGGTGATTACTCACTATTGGGTAACCCGCCTGCTTATTTGTCTACTCTTCCATAAAACTACTTACTGGACATAACCCTCTCCTAAGCTTACCAGAATTTGCGTATGCTTTCCACCCTAGGTAGGCGGATGGGCGGCCGAAGAATTAGTTATTTCAAGCCCGTAACGCTGCTGCTCTAAATGACAATTACAATTTAAATCCTCGATTTTTGTTTGATGTCATCCCCATTATTCTGTCTCCAGAACTTCACCTTTGAATCAGCAGTATCAGCAGTACCGGCGTTAAGGCCACTAATATCCCGGACAAAAATATTCGAGGGCACCAAAATATTTTCAGGAAATCAAAATCGAATGTTAATTTTTTCGTGAACCAATATGTATATATATATATATATATATATATATATATATATATATATATATATATATATATATATATATATATATATATATATATATTAAAATTTCATCTTTCCTTTAACGTTACCCAGAGCTAACGACGTGAACGTAAAAAGTTTTGTAGCTCCTCGTTTTCTTTTTTTATATATTTTTATAATTTTTTTAGAACATTTTACTATTTCTACCATCCACCAAGCGTGTCCTTTTGGTGGTGGAAGCATGTCACCCCCAACAAACGCCCTAGGCCGTCGCCCCATCGTGCCACCCCTCAACGCTGGCCCTGAGTATCAATTGAGTATTTCTATGTAAAAATGAAAAAAAAAACATTTTATTAGATTTAAATGGCGTGCAGATAGCGCCAATGGAGAGTTGTCGGGGTCTGGTGAGGGTTATCTGCGGCCAGGTGGTGTTTACGTCTTGTGTCTCCGAGAGAGACTAGGTCGACTCGATGCAGCGGTATTGCACGCCCCTAATCCACCTAATGAACTTCACCTTGCCTGGATCGTACCACAGTATCTTCTCATATCCATCGCTGAAATTATGTTTGCCGTTTCTGGTTTGGAATTCTCATTTACACAGGTGAGTCTACTTAACGAATGTTGTTGATTTTTTAACTAAATAAACAAGTGTTCAACTCTTTCTGTCATATTAGAAGCATATCACTTGCTTCATATTATCTTTTGCATCGTCATCAATACGGCCGTAACACTCTACTGTTGCACAGTGACCTCAAAATTGTGGTCATCCCCCAATCTATCTAACAAGTGTGGGGTAGGTGGTTTAGATAACCACTGATGTCCATCTATTACTTGTATTTGCTCCTATACTGACCTTGTATATACACCCTTACTTCTAAAAAATAATTAATTCATATACATAATGGAAAAAAAATTATGTTTAGTGAAGTTTGTGTTGAATAGGTACTGATATCTTAGAAACAAATCAGTAAGGCATAATTTGCCTCAATTTATTTATAAGATGATAAATATTAATACGATACATATTTACAAATGAGAACTCGTATGTTATAAAGTTACAAATGATTGTGCTCTCCATCGATGTCTGGCAAAATGCTGTTGATGATATAGACAGTGAAAAACTTTCAATTTCACCTTCTACTTAAGGTATTCTTTCATATCATGATTAAACTTTGTGTAGTATAATATGTTTATTATTTGGTATTTATTCTTTCCACAGGCTCCGAAAAGTATGAAGACTATAACAATCGCTGCGTGGTATGTCTCTGTCGCGTTTGGAAATCTAATAGTTATTCTGATCGCACAGACTAAAATATTTGAATCTAGGGTTAGAGAAATTAATTAAATTTTTTAAATTATTATATTACTTCAAAATACAAGTAGTTAATACACATTAAAAGCAAGATCAAATGATAATTACGAATGCCGCGAAGTTAGACACACGAGGACAAACAGGTGGGGCGACAAAATATTTCTTTGCATCTGCTTACACCCAATAATTCAATTTTTTTTTTCAAATCAGTAGCATTTATAAGACTATTAGGCTAAAGTGTACACAGTATATAAAGCTTGCTTTAAAATAACGTTTTTTTTAGTTAATTAAAATTTACTATATAAATATTCTCTAAACATTGAAAGTAATTTGTTTATTTTTATTTCAAATTTGAAATATTTCCTGATTACTATTTTTTTCACAGCCCATATGTGTTATACTGCTGGAGAAATGGGAACTAACCCACCACGCTTGTCCAAGTTAGATTGGTAGGGCGCTCAGATACGGAATAAATATCTGTAGCCTACACATATATTTTTTTCGATGCGGGAATAGAACCCGCGACAATTTACTGTGTAAGCGGTTACGCTGTCACTGAGCTAATTCGTTGTATAGGATAATAGGATTAATATTGGTAAACTCATAATTTATATTTATGAAAAATTATTACATAGCTAATTACGTAAACTGTATTTAGGCAACGGAATTTTTCGTGTATGCTGCCGCTCTGACAATTGCCATGATTATTTTTTGGCGAATGGCTCAAGGTTACACGGATAGAAATATGGATGGAGATGCTTCTTCTACGGAAAGTCGTCCGTTGCTCCGTCACAGATCAAGGGTAAAGTGTTATTTGAAATGTACGCAACGTTTAGTTCTTTGAAATTAAACTCAAATTTTATTATAATTACATTATTAAAGAATTGCATTCACTCCAATTCACAATTATAATAAAATTCCATATTCTAAATTCAAGGTTTTTCCTAATTACACTTTATAGAATGTTTGTAACAAAAATACTTTATGTATAAATTGTTTAAGAAAAGGAAAGTTAGTAATGGACAATTTTAGCATGTTTTCTTATTAAAATGTAATGAACATCACTTAGGTATAATAGGTTCAATATAGTGTACACAATTTTGGCTAGCTAATCTAATCAAATGCAATAAGATGTTGCTTGATTCTATTAAGGTAAAAAGTTTATTTCAAATAACACGCAACTCTTATTACGTACTGCCTCAACGCCGTAGTCGCTTAGTTTCCTGTTATTGCAGTATTTAATCAAGTACTAATTCCGCGCCATCGGGAAAACTTATTTTCTAGAATATTTCTCAGGCTGTTGCTTGCTTAATAAAAAAAAAATTCTAATAGAAAAAGGATTTTTAAATGAAAATAAGCACTTAGTTTGGTCGACGCATTTGGTTTTCAGTGAAATTTTTTATTTTATAGTTATTTATAATATTTAAGCGATGTCACTAAACGTATAAAAAATAAAATGTATTATTTTATTTTTTATACGTTTTACAAGTTAATTTTCATATCAATTCACTCTAAACATAAATCGTCGTAGTCTCAGATCCCGATAAAAATAATACTTTTATCGGACTAATGAGAGATTTTTTTTAAATCAGTGTTTAAACAAATGTGACCCAGATATTTTTTAATTATAATTCAGTAAATTAATAATTTTCTGAAGAGTAGTACTGTTTCTTTTTTCAAAAGTATTACAGAGTGATTATAATTAATATACGTATGTACGTAAATATAAGTTAGAATACTATAGCATACGTATAGTCAGCCATATAGAATGTGTTTGATTGTAATATACATAATTTAGGCAAATACCTAATATATGCTTTTTTTAAGTGGTTTTGTTATAAAATACATTTCTTATATTTATATCTTATATCATTTTTTAATATTTCTTTTTTTTTAACTAATTATTTATCTAAATTTATTGGAAAAATATTAGTCATTATTAGAAAAAACAGACATTTAATTCTTTAAAATTATTATTTATTCTAGGTAATATCAGTACATACCTTATCTTCATCAAGCACTCGAGTATTCAGCGGTGCTAAAGGCAGTAATGTGGGATCCTGTCTGGGTCTGATGGAAAAGGCTAGATCAACTGCGTGGCCTCCAAGGGCTAACGTTCGCCTGGCAACACCAAGCTCTGGTGACCGTCAAGCAACGACACTCGCAAAAGACTAAATGATTAGAAAAATTAGATTGTTTTTGACCTTGTCAATAATATAGTCTTTTCTATTTTAAATATGAAGATTTGTCAAATATAAACCATTGTTCTACTTAAATATATTAGATAGATATTGTTTTGTTTGTAATTCTAATATTTATTTAATTAATTCTATAAATTATTTTAGTATAAATAAGACATTATTTCTATGTCATATTTAATTATAGGTATATAATTTTAATGTATTTTTATTAAAGACAACTAATTATGTTTTTTTAGTTTTATTAAAAATATATTTCAAATTATTTAAAATATATTTCCACAGTGCAAATTGACAGTTTTTAAAATTAAATTTTCATACCCCCTAGATTAAGAAGAGAAAAAATTTTAGAATTATGCTTTGAATTTGATATGAATCTAAAGCTTAGCAACAATATCTCTTGCGATTTTTAATTATAAACCTCGACCACGTAGATTTTATACTTTATTAATCTTTTGCATGAGCTGTTTTTGATTTCGTCAATATTCAGTACTCAAAATATGCATTATTAAAAAATGGAATTCAGAGTAAGTAATACAATTTTTGTATTTTTTAATATATTTTTATTTTTTTTATTTATTTAATTGATAGAAAGTATAATGTTATATTATAATACATATGAGCCCAATAAGCCTTATTGATTTTTCCTGGGCCCAGACTTCTCTCAATTTAATTAAATAATTTATTAATCTATGAATATACTTTTAAATAAGAATCTTTTCATTAATGCTTCAACGCTTTACATTGATCTGAAGTTTTTGACTCATATGTGATAGTGACGGGCAAAGTTACGTTAGTTAAACGGTAAAAACTGTTACTACATATTTATTTAATGTATTCATCTCCGTATCAGGGAGATAACCGATACTATAATTTTCATTTCTTATTAAGATTAATATTCCCTATAACCCTATAAAAACATTTTAACGTTTACGAATGATATATAGTTAAGACTGGAATATTAAAAAAAGGATTTTAAATACTGCTATATTCAATATATTATTTTTATTAACAATTAGGGAATAATTAAAATTACCATCGAAATTACAATTTCATGAAGAAAAGTTACTAGATCTTATATTCTGTTACATTAAGATAATATTTCAAATAATATTTATAATGATTTTAATATACGACATAATTTCTATTTTTCTGTAACCTTTGCAGTTGTAATTAGATAAAACCACCGAAGAATCTTTTTCTATTTTTCTGTAACCTTGCAGTTGTAATTAGATAAAACCACTGAAGAATTTTTAAAAGAAAATCTATTTCAAGTCTATTTCAAAATAATAAATGAATTAAATCAAATTAAATTGATTTTATCTCAGAATTAGCCAAAGTATCCTTGCCATTATATCATATTACTTAAATGCCTATTAAGTTATTACACAATGTTTACTAATTGTATTATACTTAAAATTCTTATTTCACCTATTTTTATCTTGCCCTTCCCAGCCCATTGTCTCACTTCACCCTTGCATATATAATATCATCAGTATATTAACGAAATAGTTTTGAATTTTATATTTAAGAAATAAACATGTTTCTGTATCATCTAATTTTCGGCATTGGCTGGCATAAAGCGCCTTAAAAATATTTCTTTTATATCTTTTAAATGATGTTTAAATAAATATGTCACTTTATTCAGATATTTGCAGTTTTATTAATTTCACAAAGCTTCGGTGAAATAACACATGGAGGGTACAACACAAACATTTTGACAGGGTTGAACGAAGAGCTGTTTGAAAGTGCTGGTTATCCTAAAACTGGAGATGTACCAGTACTTAATCGTAAAGTAAGTTAAATAGATATAAAAATACAAATATTTTATATACTATGTAGGTTTGTTGTTTTCTGTATTTATTGACTATCTTGGTTTTCTCATATCACTACTAAAACGATAGTAAAGTAAGCAAAAGTTGTTTTTTTTTTTTTCAGTTTTTTAGTTGACATGCTTTTAATATCTTAGCTTCTGTTAAACTATAACAATTTTTGCATAATAATAGCATAAGTATTGAAATATTATCTTAAAAAATAACCCGACAGAGTGTTTGAAATATATATTCCAGTTTATAAATTATCATGTGAGGTCTAGGTGGCGCTTCTTAAGAAGGATTTGTCTAGCAGTGGACTATATTGATGATGGGAAAGAATTCACATATGACAAACCATTTCTTATTTGAGTTAAAGATGACACGTTTAATTAAAGATTAGTGTTTAATTCCATTTCAGTAATAGTTCAGCACATTTAACATACTGTAGTGACTTAAATATTAATTATTTACAGATATATAAAGGTTTCCGTGTAAGTATTCAAGAACATCCGTACATTGTGAGCATTCGAAGATTGTGTTGTCACTATTTAACTGCAGCGCTGTTGACCTATAACATAGTAATATCAATAGCTCATCCCATTTATATGTAAGTCGAGGTTGACTAATTCACTAACCGTAAGGTAAACAGCGATGTAACTTTAAAAGTTTTGAATTAATTTTGAAGCGAATGTAAAAAGTTACCCGTCAGTATTTGAATAAGAAGTCACTGTGGAAGTTTTTTTCTATTCTATTCTGTTGCCAATATCTTGCATATTATAAACAAAGGTTCCAATATAATATAAATCTCTCGTTACGAATCTATTTTTAAAATTAAACGGATAAGTTATTAAAATGCGGAGCTATTTATCAGAAAAAAGATATGCCGCACCATAAGTAATTAGGTATATAGTTATGACGCTGCGAGGAGACGTAACTCCATTTTGGATGATTTCGATGTCGTCACATCTCTATTTGTGATGAACTACCACTTTCACGCATATTCCATAATCCTAATGCTCCTGTTTTTATCTGTGGCATACTAGAAATATAATAATTAATTTCAGGGTTCCAATTTACGAGCTGAGTGTGGTGGCGGGGGAAACATACTCGGATCGCGGTACCAACCTTCACTCTGTCTTGATAGTTATCATACATGAGGCATTCAATCCCTATACACTAGAGGCCGATTTGGCTTTGATTAGGGTGTATGAAGAATTTGTTTTCAGGTATCGTTTTGTTACATAATTTATACGTACAATATTTTTTTTAAATTCATACCAATTTTTGTTTTATTAAAAAATAAAAGAATCATACACAAATTATTGCTTTATACTTCAATACCTAGTCATATTTAAAGCCATATATGAAATAGAAAGACCATGCAAATATTGTAGCACCTATTCTTTTTTATATATATTTACGCCTATCCCCCGCAGTGGTTGGCAGAGACCACAGAGCTCCATCCGCTGCCATTCATCGCAGCGAAACGGCTCTTCATTGGTCGCTTTTTCGCCCTCGTGACGGGTGGCGAACCACGTCGCCGTCATTTTCAACAAATTAGAGAATCGGGAGAAGCCCGATCCCGGGACGATCGGCACGCTTGCGACTAGGCTCGCCCCTAGCCACGCATCCATTGGCATGGCAGACCGTGGATTGACGGAGAGGAAAGGAAAGGATAGAGAAGAAAGGAAGGGGCAAGAAAGGAAATGCGGATTGGGAGGGTTACCAGACTCGGAATAAACATTTATAAATACATATAAATATTGATTCCGATGCGGGAATCGAACCCGCGACCATTGACTCCGCAGACGGAGGGCCCCGCCACTGAGCCAATCGGTCGTCTTTTCGTCGTCGTTCTTTTTCTTTTGAAAATATTTGTTTAAGTAGGTCTTCTTCAAATAAAATTCTTCAAAATGATATTAATTTATTCTTGCGTTTTATTGTACATTTATATAATATCTTACTTTGTTAATACTTTACACTTTACATTTTATATCTCAATATACAATATATATTAGAATTTAAATGTCTTATGCCGGACGGGTGACGTATCTATCAAAAAAACGTTATTGGAACTAAAACATTTTATTTTATAACAATTTATTTCTTTATAAATATTACGAATGTAAAAAAAGTAATATAGTAAATAATAGTAAAAAGTAATATAATAAAAAAATAGTAAATAATTATTAATATTACGAATGTAAAAAAAGTAATATAGTATAAAAGGTTTTAAAATTAGTAAAACATTTATGAATGTATCACTACAATTCTTTTAGATGTTAATATATTTTGGAAAATATTTAAACCTTATGAAGATTTATTTTTTGTGAAATTGATATTCAGGTTTCTTTTTCACTTATTTATAAATCGCCGTATTATATACCAGAGCTTTGAGAAATGTAATATGTTAGTTGGATAGCCGTTGGTGCTGGTTGCATCATATTCTGCGAAGTTATATACAATGGGTTCCCACGGCGCACTATTACTTGTTAGAATTTTTTATACACCTTAAAATAATGAATAAATTAATTAATAAATGTGAATTTGTCAGAACATTGCAATTGAATTTGCTTGAGATACCGTTCAACTTTCACGGGTAATGGGATTTAGGCCCAGTTAATTGTTAGTATGGTAGGTCTCAAGGTTTAAGGCTTCCTTGTAGAGATAGAGTAATTTAAACGAGTGAAAATAGTTTCATATTATAGTGCTATTAATTTTATTAATACAATATGTTATTATGACCACATATTATTGTTATGATAGTATTATGACACACGACCATTATAGATTTCTATGGTATATACACGTAAATATATGATCTACGTTCATGAAAAGAAAACATTTAACTGCTGACATGAGTCCATGAAACTGCTTATTATAGTCCAATATTCAAACTTTAAGGGTGTCAATAAAACCTATTTCGATGGTTTCTCCTACATTTAATTTATCCAATCGACGTGCGTTCGTAACCGGCTGGGGAAGATGTGATATGACGGTAATATTTTAATTACAACCTATTTTAACAGCTATTACTTCTTCTCTTTATTTCAGTTTAAAATATAAATTTTCATTCATTACTGC
The DNA here is from genome assembly GCA_031353405.1 of Baronia brevicornis. Lineage (NCBI taxonomy): Eukaryota > Metazoa > Arthropoda > Insecta > Lepidoptera > Papilionidae > Baronia > Baronia brevicornis. Next base: position 26,034 of record JASFAT010001484.1, read on the forward strand.
TTTGTAAATTTTCATAAAATCTATCATATTAACCCTATAAGTTGACTTTATAAATACGATTATAGATGAGTAAGCTCTTGCTGTGATTTTATCAGGTTGTAATACTTTGTGTCTAATTATTATTTTTTTAATACAATCTTGCTTTACCACTGTAAGAGTTCTTTACTTTTTTGAAATGTAGCGTTGGCATATAACGAATGTATTCCGTTTTGGTTAAGATTATACCTATCAGTGTTCATTTTCGCATTTTGCAGTATATAAAGTGAAATCTTAAGTCATTTAATCTAATTGTAAATGAATACGTTTTTTTCATTTTACTTAACATTTTTCAATTTTTTTTTTTACGTTCAACGTAATGGCTATCGAGAAATAATGATAATTTATATTATATAAAAAGCTATTTTATGTCAACGATTGATTACACCATATAGATATAGAGTCTATGTTTCGAATGCCACCCCTTTTTGAAGTGAAAATTTTTTAAGCACCGTTGTGATGTAAACTAAGAAGCGACACTAAGAAGAGACAAACACATACATAAATCTAAAGTTTCTCTTCTACCGCGTGTGAAATGCAGACATGTTTTTTAATAGGGTACAAAATGTGAGCTTTATTTTCAAAAACTTTTATTTCTTATGTTTAATCTATTTATCATATTACTAATTTTTTCCTAAATATTGTTCATGTTGTCAATATAAATTAAAATTGTAATTATTTTTAAGGATAGACAATTATGTCTACCGCGTACCTCTAAATACTTTCCGGACGAGAAAATAGACGCGATATTGCGGAGCGTGTCTTTCATTATCAAACCGCAGAACTATTACTGCGAAGGATATAAACTTGTAAGTAAAACCCTAAAAATAAATATCGTAGTAAACTCCGAGTAGATAGATATCCTTTTATGTTTTTACTTATATATATTGCCCGACAACATCATGATACCAATATAAATTAGATATGAACCAAATAAATTACTTTAATAAGAAGCTATAACATATAATATATTTTTATTCACTTGATCTCTTGTATACTTTTTCACACCAAGCATAAATATTACAAAGAATATATAATTTATAGTATACATATATAAGAATTCTATTAAGAGGTCTCAACGTTTTAGGCGATGGGGTTGATGATCGATTGATGAACGCCTTTATAATGACTAGGCTGAAATTACTTTTGATAGGAGATGAACATACGTTATGTTTACTGTGCGAGATAGTTCAATCTGCGGTCATTGATTGTTAGCGATTACCGACAACTCCTCCTATTTAGCAAAGGCCTATCTCCAGCAGTGAAGAATGTATTATAGAATCTGGAGGAGATGATAACTTTTACGAAATGATAACTTTTAAAGAAAACTAGCAATATTTTTATATTAATTGAATTCTTATTAACAGTTTCATTTAAGCTAATTATGGTTGTGCTTGGAAATCAATAGTTCAATATAGGAAAATCCTATTTTCAATGTTTTAATATAAATTTATTAAAATTGTTTCAATTTAGTTTAATAAAATTGTTAATTATCATAATGTATAATAATCTTTAGTACTAATATTATAAATTAAAATTTTTAATTTAAGTCAAATAATTTTAAAAGGGAAATAATATTAAAAATAATTTAACATTATATACTACTTCTTCTCTTATTACTGTTGTAGAGTTTTTTGTTTTAGAACCTCTTCAACTACCAGCTTTTTTTTAATATGGGATAAGAAGGCAAACGAGCAAGCGTGTCACCTGATGGAAAGTAATCAACGCCGCCCATAGACAACATCTGCAGTGCCATAGGCAGTGCAGAAGCATTGCCGGCTTTTAAGGAAAGTGTCAGTATGGTTGGGGCTCCGGAACTCAACCAATCTTCGCAGTCAAAATTATGTAATACTCGTACAAATGTTTCTTCTTCTGTACAATACATTTAGGAGTACTTAAAGTAACTCAGCATGATATCCGAAGGTACATATTGTAAAAAATGTCGTGAAATGTTTTATTATATATTGCACTACCCGAAGTAGCTCATCGTGGTAATCCGGGCTTTAGAACCGACATTTAATTCTTGGAAACATGGCCTACCATTTAACAAATAATGTGATAATGTTTAAAATCTATATGTAGATTAAGATAGAAGTTATTGAAAGATGCTAATCAAATACATTGATTTTTGTAGCACGAAACATATATCCATTCCGGTATATTGTGCTTGGGAACTGCACGCGAGGAGGAACCAGTAACACCATGTATAGCTGTGCCCGGCGCACCACTTGTTGTTAATGCACGGCTAGCCGGCTTTCTATCTTGGGGATTTGGCTGTGGTTATAATAATGATCTTCCACTTATATACATCGATCTCCGACATTATGAACCGCAAGTATTGTTAAAATATAGTGAAGTTATATATTCTCTGTTGTCGTAGCATTTCAATATTATCTAATAAGTCAAAACACAAGATTTATTCATTCGCTTTCAATTTCATCAACATCGCCAAGAAATTCCATTCCCGTTTTAATTAAAATGGTAATTTAATTAAAAACTTTTGACTGTGTCATCAATTAACCATGTTGTGTATATTTTTCCAGATGGTTAGTGCACAACATTCCAGTCATTCGGAATCTCAGTAGATATAATTTAACAGAAATGTTTGAAACCCAGAGAGCTTACATATTAACACAGTGGCTAACTTCAACACGAGGCAATGTCAGTCCTTTAAAATTAAATTATCCTGAAAATGATATGTACTATACTGAGCTGGATATTAAATTAGCAACGCTTATAGGAACTGTATTCGACATACGAGACTTCATGTATAATTCAACATTTCGCGAGGTAAAAACTAAAATGTATAGGAAAATTAAGGATAATTTAATAACTACTAGACAAGAAGAGAGTCGTAACCTAAAAGATGTCATCAATAAAATAAGTCAACCTGGCAAACCTTTTTTGAACAAACATATATTAACAAATGAAGACTATTTTGAATTAACCACACCTGAAGCTGTAGATTCTGAGGATGACATGAGTGAAAAGGATGTAGAGTACAATGATTCTGAGAATAACTCTTATTATAATAATCTTAATAATTTAGAATAACATATGATGTTAACTCAAATGACTCGTTTTGACGATCTTAGTCAAATGTCTTATATTTTAATTTAATGATAAATGTTGTGTGTTGTTCATTATCAGGAATAACGGCCGTCTGTTGGTAAAATTAGGTTTCAAATTTGGAATTCGTCTACAAACATTGAGCGATATGGCCTGGCCTTGGCGATATCCCCTGGATACCAAGGTTGTCGGATCTTATCCCTATAGATGTTTTTTTTTGTGCGGATACCTCAAGTATAGACTATGAAACAAACTTGTCTCAGTTTCAAAAGAATATATCGTCGGCGAGGTGAACGGCATACCGACTTCACTATTTCAGCGAGTGACAAAGAATACTATTGCTAGATTCCAAATGTGTGCCCGATGTACCGGTCAACATAAAAATCGAAGAATTTTTAAAAGATAACACCTTTACTCCACTTCTGCGTAAAATTATTGAATTTTATTTATCCTTTGTGCTTTTTTATTATAAATGTTTTAAAACTTAAGTCTGCCACCGCACTTTCTGTATAAATAATTAGAGGTAACATAAATAAACAAAACCATATTTCAAAAACTTTATTTGGTTTAATTCCATTGGTACATTTATAAAATAAAAAACAATACATTATATAATATATATAGTATTAGAAATAGAAAAGAGATTCAAAATAATGAAAACTGATGACCTTTAGATAAATGTCAGGCGTGCGTTTTAGCAAACAAAAGTAGTTTTTTCTAAAAGTACTTTTGTTACTTATTACGACACTACTACTGCACACACTATCTATGTACTACTAAGACAAATAAAGCATATATGTACGTACATAAATGACAAAGACATTTTGAAGTCCTTATATCAGTAATAAAAGATTTCTACAGCAGAATTCACTTTTAAAACGTTAAAGATAGTTTCCTATTAAAATAAGAACCAAATTCTTAAAATATGGTAAATAACACTTTAAGCTGCTACCTAAATCGTTTGGTATCATTTGCTTCAGATTGAAACGTAGCCACTATAGTTGTTATTAGCAGTATAAACAAGTTTTCTATATAAGCCGGTTATCATAATAACAAGGTTTTCTATGTTCGCTATACTATAAATGTTGGGTGTAGTGCCAGCGAAATAATTTAAATTAAATAAAGCGAATTAATTAAATAACTCATGTCTAATGGAATGTATTCTAACAATGAACTTGAACGATAATCCTATAATAATAGGAATATTAAATTTAATAGATACACAGGAGCACTAACTACTACTACATATTACATGTCAGATATGATGCATCAAATGCTTTATATCCTCTACTAACATTTAATCTTACTTACTAATATTAATAATACAACATTTCTGAATAACATTTTTGCAAACATATTCGTATATCGTACGCCCGAAGAGGAAATATGGTAAGAATATAAAATATTAAAGGGAAATAATAAATGAACATATACAATTATTAATGAAAGTATTCAATATAAAATTAACTTTACATATACTTTTAAGTGTTTATAATTTATACTCTCGAATATATTCATTTATATATAGCACGTTAAATAAGTTCATTGATTGACAATAGAAAACAGTATGAAGTACAATCAATTATTTAAAAAATGAAAGTATAGCCAAAATATTAACTAGCACGAGATAATTGACATTTTAAAAAATATCGAATGGTAATAATAAAAGTTTTATATAATTTTGTTATTATTCAACATGGTAAAAGCATCATAATAGCTTATAACATTTATTTATTTAGTTACTTAGTGGTAATATCTCGTATTAGACACAGAAGTACATAAATAAACTACTGACATCGCTTCAATTTTCTGATATAGTTAACATATAGGTACGTGCCATGGCATATTAGTTTATCTTTGGTATGATTTAGATATACAATAATACGTCATATCATAAATGCTTATATTCTATTTGCAGACAATATATTTTTTAGTTATAATTTATTAAAAATTGAGAGATATGTTTAAACGCAGTCCTGTCGGCGGTACAGAACCATTTCGCTAGTCGCAACAGCGATCCATTCGTTGCGAGCGGCGTCAAACCAGGTTAAACCGAGGGTGTACTTCCCATTGATGTTTACATGCTGGCAATGCGAAAACCACCATCCACCTTCGTAATTCCCAGCGCAATGGGTATTGGAGATGTCCCTGTCACGGTCAATGGCCGAAAACTCCATATGATTTTGATATTCAAACGCATCGCTCGCGTTGCCTCGGAATCCACCAATGTCCAATACATAACCTGAATCAGCGTTCCCCACGGAAAAGTGTTCGTACTGAGCGTACCAAGCACCGCCATATATATCAGTCATATCAATCCGCATGGATGAGCAGTTATCGGAAGTAAGTTGATGCATTGATTCAAGACCGAGCCAGAACTCCGAAGCGGGATTGCCGAAACCACGAACGTATTCTACAAATTTCCTGTTGAATTCTACAGAGCCATTATAACGACGTTGGAGCAGTGTGGTACTGTTGACACACCAAGTTTCAACAGGAACGTTTCCTGGGTGTATGAGATAATTGCCAGGTGCCTCAGAGATGCTGGAACAGTCTCGGGGTAAATGGTTCACGAGATCTTCATATTCACGGTGGACGGACTGCAATTCTTTCACTTCGCCCATAAGGTCTGGTAGAGGAATATTTGATGTGAAATTTCCGTCGTAACTACTAGCCTCGCTCTGGAATGAGGAAAAACATTTTTCGTATACGAAAATTTTACATAGAAAAAGTTTTATAAAGTTTTGATAAAAAAAAAATGGTATTGTTTCCATTACAATTTCAATTTAGTATAAAATTATAAAATAATGATTAGATGCAATTTATTAGTAACAATTTAAATTTCACCTTAAGAATATGGTCGTTAAGACGATAGAAGTGTTGCTTGGACCTAATTTCTAGATCGGCAATGGATTCATTAATCCTCTTCATTGCAATGCGGTCGACTTCGGCACGATCTATAGTGTTACTGACACTGACGGCGATCGCCTTCACAGACTGTCGTAAGTTTTCTTGGTCCTCCTTTAAATAGGACGACTGAGCATTGAGCTGCAAAAATAAATTGATGTAGATATGAACTATCACAGTTAGTGGCCAACTTAGCTAACCCTGTTTTCAGGTTTTTAAGGTGGCAAATGGTCGTTGCAATACTACGCAGAAACAACAACTTAAATCGCTTTGCGTAGTACGGAAAATTGTAACAAACTAGGTACTGAACATACAAAGACATCTGACCAATGGCCGGTAGAAAGTAAATTAGTCGTTGACTAGTACATGAAATATAAACTATTACACTTACTTGAGCGACACTGACGTCTAACTTTGAAATCTCCTTTCGAAATTCAGGAATTGTTTTATCCGCCTTATTTTCAATGCTTTCCACGTCTTCGCGTAACTCGAGCATGGACGCATGTACTTTATCTAAATCTAATACTTTTTGCGAGGTGTTTTGCAATACGTTACGGAGGTTTTTCGTTTCTATCTCTAGGAATTCTACTTTTTCAGTCATGAGGTGCCAGTTTGGCTCTTCAAGCCGATCAAGTCTTCGTTGCACATCGAGTATCTGCGTCTGCAGACTTTGTTGGGACTCATCAAGTTGATCTTGTGTACGCGCTAATCGGGAAATTTGAGCATGTATCATTTTATTGTGACGGAACTTGTGATTATGCTCGAGTTTACATCCATGGCATAACTCATTAGGTTCTATAACGCCATTGTTGGTGTTAATGTTCAATTCCTCCATTTGCTTAGTTTTTACCTGTAGAAAAGAAATTATTTTACTGCCATGAGGTGTTAAATTTTATTGAATTTTATTACGTTGGGAAGTTTTGATTATATTAAAATCTCGAAAACTGTTTACTACAATTTTAATAATCACTTCATGTAAGCTGATATTGCTTGTAGAAGCTAATGATCAAGTCGATAATTTAATCAATTTACTGTACCTATAAAAAATTCTATTTTCACACGGATTTCTGTTTAAATTGACTAAAACACTGATTGTAGGATTTAAGAGATAAAAAAAGCAAAAGAAAAAAGGAATTTCTAGTCATCTAAGCTAAAGATATTATCTATAGAAAAGCCAATGACTGTAAGGTGCTCGTTTTTTTTGCAAATGAGTATATAAATAAGTCAGCGTGCTAATGAAGATCGTGTCAGACTTCCCGCCAACTTACATCAGTGACGTTGTGTTTTTATTTCATTTTCATCGTATATTGTATAGTATGTCATGATGATCGTAAATTATTGTCAGTTATATTGTTTTATTGTGGTAGAGCGTTATACAATATAGTTTGATTAAAGCGTGAAGTGATATGAAATAAATGCGTGTATCATGACTGTTAAGTTGACTAAAAAAAATCCATAGAAGTTTTGGTAGAATAGCCAGCATTTTAACAAGACGTAACGTGACAAGCTTAACAATACAATAAATTTCAAGAGATTTGATATTGTATTTTACTTGACACTCGCATAATAGTTATAACTAATTGCCATCAAAGAAAAGAAAAAAAGATCGTGTCTGAATGTGACTTAGAGGGTTGGCGAGTTGCGCATATCCAATTACAAATCACAATGTTATTTTTTTATAATTCTAAGGATGTATGTGATATTATGCTCAAACATTACTGGAATTTAAAGTCTACATAAATAATATCTCAATCGATGTACTTATTAAATCCATTATTTTATGTCCATTCAATATTGACAGATGAAGGAAGACATTAAAGAAAATATAAATATCTCAAGCATTAAAGAAAATATAAATATCTCAAGCGGGAACTAGATCGTAGGTCGAACTAGGTCGTAGATATAGCATATGTGTGTGTATTTATAAATATTGTTTAAAGTCTGTTACACAGATGTACCGAGTGTCATCTAGTGATATTATAGCTAAATATATCGAATAGAGAACCACCAGGTGTGCGCATGAGCTCGTAACTTCGAGATGCGGCCGTCCACTTATATTTGTATTCACGTAGATCTTTAATGTATGCATTAATGAAAAGAGCAGGTGGTCTATCGGTCATGTAATGAATTACATATGGGTTAAAACTTACGATCCGGTCCGCTCACGGGTCTTAATAAACAAACTTATGTGTTCTTTATTTTTTATTATTGGATATTTTTTTTGTTATTTTTATCACTGTCAGAAAACATTTAAACAATAGTATTATTAATACGTTAGTAGGATTCGTAATTTTAAGAAGTGAGTGAACCAAATTCCGATACTCGGCCGTCTGAAATTGCGATTCTATCTCTATCTAATACGTTTTCACTATTATAAAATCTCGGTATCCGATTTTGGTACTCTAAGAAGAAGTATCTCACAGAAACCTACTCGCTGCAGAATATTTTCGAGGTGTGTCCATACAAAATAAAGTACTATGCGAAAAGGCTTATAATAATTCATAAGCCTTTTCGCAATGAAAAGCCTTTTACTGTCACCAATTTTATAAAAGAGGTAAGAACCAACAAGCAGGGTCACATAATAGTAAATAATCATAACCGCCCATGGACATGAAGGTAATCGTTATTAATTTAACAAAAAAGTATCTGGAACTTTGCAAGAATAGTAGAGAAAACATCTCACCTCATTAAAATAACAGTAGAGTCCAAAAAAAACAAATCTTTTCACTTTCGGATTTGCACATTGGTTGATTATAATTATCATTTATTTTAACCAACTTTTTGGTGGCAAATAAACATCGAGTCTGAACATAGTTTTTATCTAAATTAAGAGATCGAAGTCTTCGACATTGTATACAACAATATATGCACTTATATTATTTCAATAATATTTCTAATTTCATCTAATTATCACATTTTATAGCGGTAAAGCCACGATGCAGACGAATACTTTGTCAAGAATGGCATAATATTTGTCTGTAGCATGAATGTGTCGTATCGCCCGGGGAAGTACCACACTCCCGCAGAAAACCGGAATCTGAGTGGTAGCTTAACTACCGCGCTCCGTTCGGAGAGCGGCCGAATTCCGGAGGAACCTAGCAAAATACCTTGCTTCCGTTGCCGGTCAAACTATCAAGAGATGATTAATGTAAAAAGTGGTCTGCTCCATGAGGCTCAAGAACTTAATAGTCGTAATCCAAACAAACTATGCACAGCTAATTTTTGCAATCAGTGGTTTGGCAAGTAATTCTACTGATATACATAGGTTTGGGTTAAGAAGTGCTCGACTTGTATAAAGAAGAATTCTTATGTACCAGTGACTGGCATTATTCAAAATAAATGATGAAACAGACTCATTTACAGAGAAGAAATTAATTTTTAATTAAGTTTATACATTTGGTTCTTTTGTGTCATCGAAAGAATATAATTATTAAACTTATTACGTCCAAAAAACACTTAAATGTCATGTTAAATACTAACATATATTAAAAAACTACGATCAATCGACGAAATACTTTTCCGTATACCTTCTACCTAATTGCTTTATAGGTAAGTTACACCATGATTATTACCATTTATTTCGGATTATTTCCTTTAACGATAAAACTTTTATTATTCGCAATAATTTACTTTCCGGCCAAATACAATAGCGCGCCGTTTCAGATCTGCTTGTATGTCGGGAGAATATCCGCTCCTGTTATTGCGAATTTATTCCTTAAACAAAAGTGCGGTATTCACGGGCAGACTATTTATTCATAACCGTGGAAACCGGACGGGGACGCTACAATGTAAGTTATTTATTTTGAATTAGCTAAGCATCTTCCATGAGCTAGAAATATTTAAGTTATTATTTCTTGTCTTATTATTTAAATTATTTTTAAATTTAAAGTTTCAACAACTTGTTCAAGTTTAAAATGTAATTTTATTTCGTTTTTTTTTATGGCATAGGAAGGCAAACAAGCAGGCGTGTCACCTGATGGAAAGCAACCAACGCCGCCGCAGACATCCGCAACGCCATAGGCAGTGCGGAAGTGTTGCCAACCTTAAAGGAAAGTCAAATTATGGGTATGGGAATGGGAATCGGAGGGGGAGTGGGAAGGGGAGGATGTTGGGCCTCCGGAACTCAGACCGCTCACCGTACGAAGCGCGGTAGCTAATCTGCCACTCAGACGCCGGTTTTGTACGGGAGTGTGGTACTTCCCCATGCGAGCCGGCCCATTCATGCTACAGACAAATAATATGGCATTCTTGATCTGTAGCGTGGCTCTACCACTAAAATGTTAATAGTTTTTTTAAATATTACGAAGCTTGCTCCTAGAATTTCGTCTGAATATTGAGTGTGCTCCTGGAAGATATAACATAGAATGTTGATAGAGGGATTTAGATAGTACTCTAAAAGCAAGTTTTGAAAGTAGCTGAGCTTTGAAATTCACAGCACCTTTTGCTAATTGAGATCTAAAAGCGTCCGAGTTATCTCTGCGCAGTTGAATTTGAAATAAGGTTAAAGATATGATTTTAATAAATGATTTTTGAGAATGTTTTTATGTCTTTTATGGACGCTGCTGAACATAAAACAAAGCCTAACGCTTTATAAGCCTTAAAACAGATATTATCTATATGGCAACACAGATCTTAATGTGTGAATTGAACCTGAAATCCTAGGCTCCGAAAGCGAATATCTCTCCACTACGCCACTTTGGTCGTCTTAATTAAATAGTTACGTAATAGCGTAACGTCTTAAATAAAGAGTGTTTCATTTGTATCATAATATACATATTTGGGTTGATTTAACTTTTTTAAATTGTATCAACATTCTAACTCAACAGTTTATTGCATCTTTTGCTCAAAACGAACAGATGTATTTCTATTTTTATAATCGTTTTAACTCTACGAGTTTTAGTTCCTTATTTCGCTTCGCACATTAACCTGGTATATCGTAATTAACAATATAAGTAGTATACAATACGCAGATGTATTAGTCTTATATCCAATTTGGCTTCCACTTGTTCTATGAATTAAGTACAATGGAAAAAAAACTGTATGAATTTACTAATTGTAGTCTTGGTATTAAAGTTCTCCGTGAGCAATTTTAAAAGTGTACTATTAAAAATCAGTCTCTAAAACTATATACAACAGGTGTTATCAAATACATATGGGTTTCAAAAGTAAGCTAGTTTAATATAAATCGGTATTCGGTATTAAAAATACGATACTACGAGGTTAATTAACAACGAGGTAGATTAGCCGTGAAACTAATAGGCTAAAAGGCAAAGAAATAAGCTTCAGTATTTGTTAGGTATCGACTTCTAGTTTCAGTATTAATTAAAAGTTTTAAATTATTCACTATCATTAATATCCTGCATTATTAATAATCTATTCGGGTTGATGGCTCCGCGATCTACGAAAATTACAAATCATTTTTACTACACTCATAAAATTAAACTTCACTTCATTAAATACAAACTTCACTTAAACGCAAATTTCACTAGACTTTAACTAGTTTTAAGCCTGCTGCCACATACACGCCGAAAACGGCGGACTACCTCAAATGTAACCTAAAGCTGACTTTTTCATAAATGTAAGTACTACAGCCAAAAATTCGTAATGTTTTCAGCGCTCACGTGATGTTATTGTAGGGTACAATACCTATACGATAGTTGACACACTTTTTTATTATATTATTACACACTTTTTTATTATATAATATACGTCTTATGAAAATATATGTAATACATAAACGCATTTGTAAATAAATAATTCCTCTTCGTACAATTTACGTGTAGGAGTTAAATTTGTATTCAGGCCACGCAAAATTTTTGAATCTGGCCCCGTAAAAAGTCACACTGGCCCTACCTGCAGGTATTTAATCCGAGTCTGGATGTCCCGCCACTCTACCTTGGACAAGGTAGGTTAATATTAATTTATCCAGAAATGAGAATGGAGGCCTATGTCAAACAGTTCGACGGGACAACAACTGTGCAAAAAGCCGACAAAGGCAAACCTTGAGTATTCAATACCCAAAATACCTTTGTACAGAACATCCCTCGTTTATAGTAATATAATGCAATTCTAAATTTACCGATTGTGCTTCAAAATTTTTACCTATATTGATGGTTTGGACAAGATTCAAGGAAATGGGATGTCGATAAAAGAATTCGTGTACCTTTTAATGTAAAATTTAAAAAGTATATATGTTATTGCATTGCTTATTACATTGTTTTGCAAATTAATTGATCAAATTTATAACATAATAAGTCTTTCTAGCAAGTTACGTATTCTAATTAAATAAACCAATCAATACAGCCATGCAATCATTTACTTCTGGACATTGACGCCCCCATAAATTGGGGACTGTTAAACTCTACATTTGGTGGCAGATTGATTTCCATTACTCGGGTAGTCAGTTATCCATCTCCTGGTAATTGCTCCCGTAATCACCTCTAGACATATATATACATACATACATATATATATATATATATATATATATATATATATATATATATATATATATATATATATATATATATATATATATATATAATTAAAAAAAAGAAAATAATATAATATTTATTTCATGTAACTTTATTTAATCATGTGTGTGAAACTGTTCGCAACCTTGCGGTACGAAGCTGTTCATTGAATTATTAGTGTTCATGACTGACGCAGATCAAATTTCGTGTCATTCTGTGTGAGGTCCCGTGTTTTGCCTCCTGTGAAGTATCGGAGGTGAGTTCCCACAGATACTCGAATTTTTTTTTATCACCATCCCTCTATAAGAATTTTTGTAATCATCTTTCGGTTATGCTTAAAATAGATGACGAATATATTCATTTTTGTTTTTACAAGTCTTAATCTACGTATACGACATATTGTCGTCCATTCTGTTTCCAGTTCGGTTCAGAACAGAGATATTTTTTATTCAACCTAAAAGTATTTTTGTATAGCCCAGCCCCAGTGCACGGCTCTTTATCCTTCCCGCCGCCATTGTATGACTGTTGAATGGGATTTCCGTGTCACAGAATGGACGACACAGGTGAAATATACACAACTTGAATTAAATTCTTCTTTACACGTTCATGATTGAAGCATTATAATATTCGGAAGTAAGAGATGTGTTTATTTAAATATTGTATAATATTTTTAATGTAGCCCAAATGGCGTCGACGCTCAGTACTTATCACACTTAATTCAGGGTTTAGAGTAGTCGGGTGATACAAAGGATCTCTATATGGACAGTCAAAAGTTTTACTTAGCTAAGATTCGCGACAAGCAAAACAATAACAAAAAATTAATAATGTGTGTTTTTCTGTTGGATTAAGTGGATTTATTTGGAAGTTAAACCAAAAACTAACCGAAAATCGGCCATTAATTCTCCACCCACCAAAAGTAGAACCACAAGAAGTAAAACTTTTGACTGTCTATATAGTGATGGATTTCCGAAAAGTAACGCCTGACTCCATTAATAATCTTACAAAGGATCTCTGTTAAACTCAAAATAAAATTTCTTTTAAATACAAATATTTAAGGGCCTAGTTATGCTTAAACGACCAATGCACTTTTTCATCTGAATCTTCCTTCATCCAATGGAACAATACTGTTTCGACGCATATTTTTTTTATATATTCACGCCTATCCCCCGCAGAGGTTGGCAGAGACCACAGAGCTCCATCCGCTGCCATTCATCGCAGCGAAACGGCTCGTCATTGGTCGCTTTTCGCCCTCGTGAGAATCAGGACGTGACGGGTGGCGAACCACGTCGCCGTCATTTTTCGACAAATTAGGTATATTAAATTGGTCTTAGTGAATCCCACGAGCCGCAAGGGAGGATGGAGGTCAGCCCCAGCAGAGCCCTGCATGCTGAGGTAAGGCACCATAGTCCCCGGGGGAGCCCGACCCCGGGACGATCGGCACGCTTGCGACTAGGCTCGCCCCTAGCCACGCATCCATTGGCACGGCAGACCGTGGATTGGCGGAGAGGAAGGGAAAGGATAGAGAAAAAAGGATGGGCAGGAAAGGAAATGCGGATTGGGGGGTTACCAGACTCAGAATAAACATTTATAAATCCATATAAATATTTATTCCGATGCGGGAATCGAACCCGCGACCATTGACTCCGCGGGCGGAGGGCCCCGCCACTGAGCCAATCGGTCGTGTTTCGACGCAATTTGAAAAAAATCGGATGCAGTGTCTCGAGACACATATAACATGCTAATGTGCGTGTGTCTCATAATGTCAGCCAAAGTTAATCTTTCTGTTTAAAACAAATTTAGTTTTGACCTGAATTAACCCTCCCCCATTCTATCCTCCTTCATCACATCCCATTATAATAATCTTGGTTTAAATATTAAGAAAAATAATTGTATGAAATAACAATATTACAGTTGTCATATACGGTTAACATATAGTTGTCATATGGGGGCACTGAGGAGAGTACGAAAAAAAAAATCACTATAAGTCAACGCTATATGTAAAAATTGACAGAATTATGCTTACATTAAAGCTATCCGTGCTATTTCGACACTATTGAAAGTCATTAATTCAAATGAATGAATGAATGAAATTTGTAACGAACACATTAGAAATACATCAAAAATAATAGATGTGCAGAGATAGGGTTAAACTATTGAAGAGGCTTTGGGCAGAACATATTTGTAGGATGAATAACAATAAGTGGGCGAAACGACTAACAGAATAGTTACCAAGAGCCAGCAAGAAAAGAAAGGGGGACCACGTAAGTTAGAGGAACATTTTCATTCATAGATATAGATTTGATTCTATGCGGAAGGAACGGGAAAGAAATGTGTGGAAAAGTTTAAGAGAAGACCATGCTGTATACAAACAACATACAGCTATAAAAATGAATATGATGTTTAACTTAACAATTTTATATATGCAGATTAATTTCTTACGTAAAAAATTTTTGTAGTCGAAATAGGCTACTTTTATTTTATTTATATTACAATATCCCTGGAAAACTTTCTACTCAGAAGCCAGGTACTCTAAACTCTGAGCCAAGCGATATTAAAATTAAATTACACGCGTTGCATCTCCGTAACCAACGTAAATAACTAACTTGATTAATTAGACGGAGTGATGGCTGTATTATCATATAATAAATAAAAAAGGCAGATACAATTTATTAGTGACTTTAGTAGCGTAATTACAGTGTTAATAAATAATCATCGAACCTTAAGATTATTCATCGAAACTTAATATCATTAAAATTTAATTCTATATAAATGGTTTCTCATGTTAATGCTGGTAAACCTATAGAACTGACGTTCCTTCCAACCACTGTTCATGGTACTAAGGTTTGGTGTTCAATCAACGGTAGGGCCATACTGACCGGTAAAAAGTTACAGGACCAACGGTTGACGACCGTTGCAATCAACTACCGTGAAGAGGGATAGCACCTGTTATTACAACACCCAAACGATTTTCAACTATATTCCCACTAACATAACAACTACCGCTGCATAATCACTTGGGATTTATTGATGTGGAAAGCGCTACCAGTTGCATGTGTACTAATTATTCAAACCTTATAACACATACAAACTACCAAAATATTATTTAACTATTAAAATCTTAAAATACTTTTATATACATATGTATATTTTTTAACTTTGAATTTTTACTACAATGAAAATGTAAAAATGACCCGTTCGTCTAGTCGAGGAATCTCGGGAATATCTGATTTTTTTTTATGGAACTTTTTCAGAAGAAACTAAATTTTGGTATGGTAAATAGGCTACCCTATTTTTAATTTCGAAACAATTTGCAAATATTCCGATCTATTTAATTTGTGATTCTGTAATCATTTATATAATATAAATAATATAATTTATATTATATAAATGATTATTTTATATCAAATACAAAACATTTATATATCAAATATAAAAATATTTGATACTTATCTGCGTAGCTGCTTTACAGTAATTAATTAATTCAGGAAAAAATATTCAATTTACGCTTGACCCTGTTCATTAAAAAAAATAATTAAACAAATATTGTGATTTATATACTACGTAGAGAAATAATGTGTGCCAAAGGTTAATCATAAAGACGGCTAAACTAATTTTAATAAGTCAGTATGTTCAGTTCAGTAATGATTTATTTTGTAATCCGAAAAATTAAAATTGAAAATACGGTAAATGTCACGGTCCAAAAAAAAAACAAAAAAAATTGTAAATTACATAAAGGATTAAAATGTAGAAGTTAATTATTTCTTTTTATAAATTCTAATGAATACTTATATTCTTTAAAAGTTCAATCTTCTACCAGTTGACCTATTTCTTTACGAATCCCTCTTTATATTATGAACTGAACTATAAACAAAACGTACTATCGTCACTTCAATAGACGCGGTGCTTTAAGGGGTGCTTCAGCTGAATTATTTCGTAGTTAAATGTTTGTACGTGCAAGTGCACTGACTCGTTTCCGCGCTCATTTCCGGTACTCCAGGCAACATTAAACCAGTTTAGGATATTTAAACGATGTTGTTCAATGATATTAAGAGCGTAAAAAAAATTACAAAATGGTTAAAATATTAATAGCTTTCACAGAATGTAATGAAATTCGATAGCTATTTTACATAAATAAAGTTAAAGTTTAAAGGGAGTTTCTTTTTGTAAATTATTTTTTACCATTTATCTAGCACCTTTTATGATGTCTATAAAGTAATCAACCGAAATACTATCCGAATCTTCTTAACCTTAGTAAAATCATTTTTAATTAAAATTTTATTGACGACTTACGGTTGGGAAAAAAAGATACAGAGATATGTACATATAAATGTAAATTAGTATGCAACGTGCAACCCAACCATTAATTACAGACGCAGTAGACGAGCTATAAATGCACGATTGTGAATCCCGAAACCTATCCTTCATTAATTTTCGCAACTTAGACAATTATGTCTATATATATATATATATATATATATATATATATATATATATAATATATATATATATATATATATATATATATATATATATATATATATATATATATATATATATATATGTGGTTAATTTAAGATTTATTTTACTTTAGTTATTTTTCTAGTTTGTCTATGATATAGTCTATGGTATAGAATAGTCTAGTTTAAAAAAAAAAGAAGGAGTCGTGTCAAAAGAAAGAATATAGAATGTGTGTCGTGTGTTAAGAAAAAGTTAAATAAAAGTGTTTCCAACTAAAATTATTGTTTTGAGCCACATCCCACATATATATATATATATATATACATATATATATATATATATATATATATATATATATATATATATATATATATATATATATATATATATATATAGGTTAGTGTGAAAAATCGATATAGTTATTAAATTACAATTTTTAAATTATATGTGATATAAGTAAAATAAAGTATCTAGTTTAGTAGATAGTTTATTTTACTTATATCACATTTAGTTTAAAAATAAATAGCACAACTTAATTGTAAGAGTATCAAAATTTCCAATTTATTTGTATTCGTCTCCAAAATAAATTTCCTAAAGTTATAATTAATTTTATAACATTTCTTACCTCTTTCGACAGCTTCGAGAAATGTGATTTCAAATCGGCTAACATGCCTCTCAACTGCTGTCCCTCGTACTTGAGGCGGCTAACGTCGTTGTCCAATTTGTCAACCCTTGCTTCCTGAGTACGAGCCAGTTGAGCCAGATCAGTCGTCTCGAATAAGGCTTGTTTTAACTGCAAAAATATTGCTTGTGCTAACTGTGTTTTTCCCGTTTTATTCCCGTGGGTATGTTACGAAGCGACTATGAGAGCAAGATATACCTTAGTAATTAAAACCATTCTACACTTCCCAAAATGCCTGCCAAGCTTCAGATAATGGCTACATCCTCGATTTTAAGGGGGCTTAGTTATCCAGCAGTTGATTCTTACAGTTGTGTTGATTGCATGATGTCAACTATTAAGAGTTATGCAGAACTACATTTTTATTCTAATATAAAAACTATAAGTGATTTGAACACTTCAGATAGAAAAGAACTAAAAATAAAAAACACTTTTACCAGTATTCAGGTCAAAGTTACTTTGATGAAGTCATGGACACACGACGAATTCCCATTTTATAAATCATTTGTAATAATATAATCAATAAAGTAAAATCGAAATCCTAAATATGCAGAAAGTGTGGTCTAAATATTATTTCGGCCTCTATACGGCATTTTAGCAATAGTATCACACGAGAAAATAACTTGATTTTTCTTAAAAAAAATCAAGTTATTTTATATATAAAAAAAAATGTTTGGATTTGGACATTCATTGTTAGACACATGTACTCCCTATTTTTTTCCTTAATTTACTAACATCCACGTTAAAACTAAGACAAATATTAGTATTTAAGTTTTTCAGGTGGCATATGTAAAACCAACTACTTCGAATCATTTCGAATTTTAATAATAATAATCATAGCAGACTTTTCCACGTGTAACAGAATATATGAAACCAAATAAATAAGCAGTTAATGCAAAATAAACATTGGATATATTAGGTACTTCCCAGTTCCTGAGCCACAACACAAACTGGTAATAAACTAAGATAAATGTGTTACTAAATTGAAAATAAAAACATTTTTTTAGTTTTCCTTTTCGATATTTTAGCATTTTAATAAATAAATTAATTTAAATACTCACTTCATTACGGATGATATGCAGCTGTTGCAAGAGTGCCGAATTGTTAAGAGTCTCAGAGACCTCTTTCACCTCGGCGCGAAGTTCATTCATGGAGGTCTTGGCCCATTGCAATGTTACTTGCTCGTTCCTCTCGTGGTTGTTAGTTATGTACACCGTGCCCCTTTGCCTTCAAAAAAAAATATATCATGTTTGAATATTTGTATTATTTAAGCTAATATACGACCTAACTGGCTCAGTGGCAAAGTTACCACTTTGGAAATCAATGTTCCCGAGTTCGATTTGCGCATCAGAATGATCTAGGTATGGTCTAGTTCGGAGACATCGTGCTCCGCCAATGAGCCTTAATCAAGTATGGTGGGTTAATGTCAATGCCTCCAGAAATGAGGAGGCCCCTGGCCTATCAGTGGACGTATATGAGCTATGAAAAAAGCTAGTAGCGCTAGCTTTTAGATAGTTCCTAGCGCTACTAGCTTTTTTCATAAAATTTGACATGACAATTTTATTTCTTATTATCAAAAATTGATATCTTAGGGCTAACGATATATTGATTCATAGAATATAAAGAAATAGAGCGAAAGAGATATTATCATTTAATTTTAACTAGTACCTAATAACGATAGTGTTACCACTAGCGTTCTTGTTTTCATAACTTCATACTACCTACTTGCTACTCGAAACTTCCTCACCAGCTTGAGCTTAGTTAAACAACCCGTATACATTATGTACAGTTAGTACAAATACTTGGTGTATAACTAACTATACATTATAAACATAAATACATTAAAATAACTATACATTATGTGTATGGTGTACATATTAATTTAAAAGCGTGCGAGAATATGGGCTTTCGAAGTTATAAAAAAATTAATTCCTAAATTTTTTATCAGTTTTAGTCTCGATATTATTACATTCACGCCCTTTAAACCCATATTTTGTTGATTGGGTAATATTAAGGTATATTTTTGTTATTTTTCTATGTATTTGGTTCAGAAAATAAGCATATTCAAAAAAATATTATTTATTTCATGGGAAAAGAACTGCTTATTGTAATAAATATGTTCCAAGGATAATTGTACCTATTTTAATAAAACCAGTTACTGTTTATGGATTAAAATAATATTGATTATAAACATTATTTCTAGTTATATTTATCAATATAGTAGTACGTTAGTGCAATTAAAATACACGCAGGTAAATCGTCAGTATAAAATGTTATTTGTTCGAACTACAAATTCGGTTAAACAAACAAGTTCACTAGATGATTTCCTTCCAAGCGTACTAGATAAAGTAACCGACGAAGTTTTATAATCTTATCAAATGATTTTCGAGTAAAAATTTCAGGTCTCACAGTAAATATTGACAAAAATATACAAACGCTTCCTACTACATATGGTAAAGTAGGACTTGTCTGTTGAATGACTTGTTTAATAATTTTGAATTATAATAACATAATTAAAACTACATGACAGAGTTACGATTGTTTACGGCCTTACACAAAAGTAAATAAATATATTAGTAAAAAACTTACTTTACTTGGTAAAAAACTTTAAGTTAAAGAGTTTTATTAACACACTGAAATAAAAAAATGTGTAGCATAATTATCTGAATTAGTTATAGAAGTTGTTATATACCTTAGGTTGTAAGAAAAACCTCCGAACAGTGACCATTGCAGCTTAACATATATATTTTTATCTCCTATCACTAAGAACAACAGCGATAGTTACGTTTAGACTGGAGCTAATTAACCAAATACTAATTAATAAGTTAATAGAGGATACCTATTAATACCAGCACGGCTGCAATGATATTTATTTATATCAAATAGGTACTAGCATTATTATTGTTTGGAAGTCTTCAAGTTTAATACTTAAACAAATTGTAAAACTTTTTATATCTATCTTTTCTTTGGTAAATCAAACGTAATTTAATCTTATTTTAGCTATAATTCACAATTTTAGTAAAGGGAAATCGGAAACTTTTATAGCGAAATTAAAACATTTGCATTATTTTTAAAATATTCACGTAGATAGAATAAATTCAAATTTAAATGTATAGCAGCAAATATCAATAAAAATGACTAGAAAAATAAACCAATGGATATATTAGAGTAAAAACTTCCTACTTAGTGGTCAAATAAATTGTTTCGTCTGTAGTAAATTTTATAACCTTATTGATATTATGACTCAGCGACCGATAATTACGATGAATTTTTGAAATCTTTCGTTCAGAGAAACGTTTCAATGAATAAAATCTTTAGAACCGTAATAAAAGTTCGGTATTCTCTTTATAAATTCATGAATGATATTGCAAAAGAACGATCTAATATAAACATATATCTTAAGGAAATATCAATAAGGGGTTATTTAGCACAGTCAATTTTAGCTTTGAATAAATTTATTAAGGTCAATATTCATAAGTAACAGAGACAAGAAGCCCAACTGAATCCTGTATACCGTATCTTATACGTGATTCAGTTGGGTTTGGTAGCAATAAGGAAGTTTCATTAAGTCTTTTCGTCCCTCATTTATCACATCTTTAAGACAAAGTTCTTCGAACAGCATATACTCTCTTACAAAGCTAAAACCTGGACACTGACGGTCTGTCTGCTCACACGCTTTAAATCGCTCAGAGAGCTTTGGAGAGAACTCTGCTCGCAGTTTCTATCGTGGATATGATTCTTAATTAAATCTACCGTAAAACAAAAATAACCGACATAACTTTTCAAGTCAGTAAATGAAAGAAAATTCTATTATCCAATTAGAATATAATAAAACTAAAAATCTAAACTGAGCAGATGTAACCGACCATGTGTTATAACGAGGCACTAGAAAAAAATAATCGAATATTCAAATCGACCAACGAACCTAAAATTCGTTTCAAGATAAGAAATCGGAGAGTTGGTGAAAAAGCACTCTATTGACGTATTGGCGGCATATACTGTAGAGAAGGCGGAATAGGTTCGTTTTTTGTGGAGGTGCGTGTCAGTTGACTCAAAAACTAGCGCTGGCCAAATGTCGTCAAATTTAATGCATCGTAGCACCTGCCCTTTCTATAAAAAATATAGTTACACACACCTCGATCACAGACACATATGATACATATATACATACACTTTTAACGTACCCATTAGACAAATCATATAGATTGTTTGAAAATTTTGTCAATATTTTATATATACATAATAATTAACGATGCATCTGATATCGATATATCGGTATCGGCGATATTAATTTCTCAATAAACCAATACTTTTTAAATTTCGCACGTTATACACTCCTTTGGAAAAATACAGACAGTTTTGAATTTTCTACATTATTGGTAATTTAGTTCTAAAGAGGTTTTAATAACTAGAGAAGGCAAGGTTCTAAGATGAAACCTTGCACACAACCAAGAGACGACTGCTTTTTAGTGACTCAGGCGCTGAGGGACTGCAAATGCAGTTACTATGTAATGTACCTTATGAGAAACCTTGAAGAGGAACGAGGAGCAAAAGTTAGCCTATGGAACATAAGAAGGAGACTTTTAGCGGCTTATATACGCAGCCGACGACCAACATGGGCTCCCAAGTGCACCGGATTGCTTGATTGAGGTTCGCTAGAAATTGCCTATCTTGGACACTAGGTATCTGGAGTAGTGTACTTTTCTCCGATGAGGTTCGAATTTGTCTGCATGGTGAGGACCGACGTCAGCGAGTGTTATGAAGACCAGGGAAATGCTATGCTGACGTGTGTTTTGAAGAAATCACCCCTTATGGTGGAGTATCTGTTATGTTTTGACGAACGTAACTTCCAGCTATCGTACCAAGATAGTATTAATTGAAAATGGCTTACTTAATACGCAGGGGTATATAACAGGAATCCTTTGTCAAAATACACAACCCACACTGACTGTAATTAATGAAGATGCTAGAAGATGATTTACATGGATGATAATGATCGGACTCACCGTTCTGGCGACGTAGATACTTATATGCAAGGAGTCGGATTCGTCGTTTAGACTGGCCAGCGCAGAGCCCCAACCTTAGCCCCGTTAGGTACGTCTGAAACCTTTTAAAAAGGCGAGTACGATCTGTCCAACCATCTCCACAAAACACCAAGATCTCGGCTGAGTGGGAACATATTGCACAGGATACCATTAAAAGCCAGGTGGAGAGAATGCCAAGACGATAACACAATTTTTGCAAGGGGCGGTCATACAAGTTATTTTTTTTAATATACATTTTTATTTTTTTTAATGTCTGAATTCATAAAATACTTGTAAATTTAAATACCAATAAAAATGTCCATTTTCACTCGAACTTCTGTTTACATTGACTAAAATCATAGAATCGGTTAAATCGTAGAATCGGTGTTCTATGATTTCAGTTTTAAAAAAAAATCCAAAAATGAAATTTCTAGTCAATGACTGTAAGGTGTAATGACAAAAGTCAATGACTGTAAGGTGCCCCGTTTTTTGCAAAACATTATACAATCCGTATGCAAACGTGTTCTATATTCAAACTTGAAAAATTTACACACAACATTTCAATTTTATGATATTTTTCAAATTCACAGTAGGCAAGCTTTCACCGGATAACTATAGTGTCGTGTTTTCTGGATAATAAATTTATTAATGTGATTTTAATTATTAATTTCTAATCTGTTAATTTACACTTTTAAAAATTTAAAAAAATTCTAATCTAAACTCAAAATCTTATATCTTTCCTATCCGTATCGATATCGTAATCATATCGGCTAAAGTGCGTATCGATGCATCCCTATTTATGTTATTGCTGCTGCATAATCCTGCTTTATTTAGTCCCTAAAATATATATTATTTTTTAGAATATTTCGATATGAATATCGTCATTACTCTATACGGTACAAGCAATTTAACAGACAACGTGAAAGGGATATTATAGTAAATATCCAACTATGAGCTATCTAACTATCCAATAGTCCAACTATAAGCTTAACGGCTGCAGTATATGGACTATGGTTTTTTACCCACTTAGCACTAAGGTAAATGAATATTAAACTATTCATAAGGAAATTTTTTCATCACGTATGATGATAAAACTGACGGTACATCGTAATATATCGTCAGTTTTACTACATTCAATTGAGATTAGGTGATAATACTTTTTGTGTAACTGTCCGTCATGTAATGAAATAATTATGCCTTCTGTTATAATCCAGGGGAATTAATTTTAACTCAGTTTTTATTTTGTATTTGGGATTCGCTGCGCACGCGCGCCATTTGTGGTTTACCTACCGGATGTGGGCTCGTAGCACATTACTTCCGGTTGGGACATAAATAAACATCCCATTAAAGCCAGATGTTCGCCCCCATTGCTAGTATTATATGGACCCTTTTATAATTTGATTTTGGCAAATAGAACTGGATTTTTTAGATATTTTTTATTTTATAAGAAGATTTTTAGAACAAACTTAACACGTTAATCGCCATGTCAGTCATATGTGTCTGACGCTAAGAAGTTCTACATGAGCCATGTCAGACATATATGTCTGACATGGCGATTTGGCAGAAGACCACGTCAATCGCAGATGTCCGACGCAAACGATACATTTGCATTATATTTCGAAAGCTTGGCCTATCCGAAACAAAACCTGAAAATTTCTTGGCTTACTACAAACAATAAAATGAAATAAACATAGTTATATTGGTATATGGCCCATGTGAAAATTTTTCTGGTATTATCGTGGCGATTAACGTGTTAAAAGAGTACACTTAAAAAATATAAAACATTTTATGCTATAGCCTATGCATGTTATGTTTTTTCTGAACGTACCGTTATTCGTCCATACGTCCGTACGTTTGTCCTAGAATTGTATTAGAATTATATAAATAAAGTTTCGCGTCATCTTAAATAAAAATGTACACTATAAAATGAAGTGTCGACCCTTATACACAAATTGATAAAATATTTTTATTCACGTTATATTGACTGTAGAAAATTTTCTATGCTTTAACAGATATTTCCCGATAAATATGTACGTATTATTTATTAGTTATAATTATAGATATATAAATATCTACAATATATATGTGACAATATACAAGAAAGGAGAAATCCACCCCGAGGAAAATCTAACCATTAGTACGCAAACGACCATGTGGATCCTGGTAGAGTGATAACCATCGCCCATGAACATCTTCAACAGCAAGTCCACTTTAGATAACTTGTCTGTCAGGGAAAGATATAGGAAGATATACCATTCAGGATGGAAATCTATAAATATTTGCATGTTCCATATCAATTCAAATATCAATCAAAACTTCTTTAACGTACCTTTCTCTATTTCTAATTTGGTTGTATAATCTCATTTCAAAAGTCACCTGCTACACGTATGCAACAAAATGTATCTATTATATTTTTCGCAATCCACTATATATATGTTCTACTGCTAGGCACGAGACCTCCGATTTCTTTAAAATGAATATACTCCATACAGGCCATATTTAGTCCTCGCGTAGTCTATTCGCATAGAATCAATCGTCCTTATAAGGTCTTTACGACTCATTCGCGTTGCTATCATTCAATAGTAATTCGAAGAAGGGTGAATATAGTATAAATACTCGTATTCAGCGATTGAGAACTCGGGAATGAAATATCTTGTCGAACGGATGCCCTGATTTTTAAGTGGCCCTCCATTGGCTCAGCTCTTTTAATTTTACAACCCTTACATTATGACACGTCTCACGAGGCTTTCAAGATGCAAGTGTGAACTAGTCAAGATTCATGTCCATGAATATTGTTTAACAGCAGAAATTTAATTTTTTTTCACGCGAAATAACTAATAGGACGTGTTTGTACATATATAGCATGAATGATTGGGCTCGCCAGGAGAAGTATCACACAATATCAATATCAGCCCGCGGCAGTCCACACACTGCTGGACATAGGCCTCACCCAAGGCGCGCCACCTAGCCCGATCTTCGGCTACACGCATCCAGTCTCTGCCAGCCGCCTTGCGCATGGAGCGACGATCTGCACAAGAAGTACCACATACCCGCAGAAAACTGGCGTCTGAGTGGTAGCTTAGCTCACCCTCCCCCTTCCACTCCCATAATGACACTTCCGCACTACCTATGGCGCTGTGGATGTCTATGGGTGGCGTGGATTGCTTTCCATCGGGTGACACGCCTGCTCGTTTGCCTTCCTTACCCATAAAAAAATGTGAAAGTATATGTAAAGGTAAATGTTAAACAAAAAGTTTGAATGAATAAAAAATGAATCATAAAACGTGTAAGTATATATTTGACCGGATTAAAATCTTGAGTCAATAATGGGTGGCTGCATTTATGCCGTAAGCCCGCTGTCAAATCGCATAATGATAGTATAAAGTACAGTAGAAACCATATCTTCAATATTTTGATATAATAATATACTGATAAATAAAAGAGTAAAAGTAGTATATATATATTAATACGAAAAATTGGTTTTGGTAATGGTAATATATGCCAAAGAAAAGCAACGATATTTAATAAACAAAAATCCCTTGCTAGTGTTTTAAATGGGTCCTAATAGACTGCATGCGCCATTAAATGTGGTAAATACGGATGTTTGAATGGCATTATAAAACCTGTGTCATTTATTAATATCGCAATATTCTCTCTCTCTAGCTCTCAGTCTCTATTTTTATCTATAATTTCAGACAAATTAAAGCTTTTTGTTTGCATTATACAAAACTTTCGAAATGTGGTATCGTGTGACCAGGTTAAAGTAATGGAAAATCTCGGGATTTGAACTTGTTAAAAAATATAATAATTGTTTTAAAGGCGTCCTTGCCTTGCCAGCTTGAGTTTTATTTATTTATTTATATATTCACATCATCCCCCGGGGATCATCAGGGGTTGGCAGAGACCACAGAGCTGCATCCACTACCATTCATCGCAGCGAAACAGCTCTCTATTGGTCGCTTCTCGCCCTCGTAAGAATCAGGACGTGACGGGTGGCGAACCACGTCGCCGTCATTTTTCAACAAATTAGGTATATTAAATTCGTCTTAGTGAATCCCACGAGCCGCAAGGGAGGACGGAGGTCAGTCCCAGCAGAGCCCTGCATGCTAAGGCAAGGCACCATAGTAGGGGGGAGCCCGGGGGAGCCCGGTCCCGGGACGGTCGGCACGCTTGCGACTAAGCTCGCCCACGCATCATTGGCAGGATGCAGGATTGGGATTTGCGGATTGGGGGGTTACAAGCCTCGGAATAAATATTTATAAATCTATATATATATATATATATATATATATATATATATATATATATATATATATATATATTTATTTATTCCGATGCGAGAATCGAACCCACGACAATTAACTCCGTGGGCGGAGGGCCCCACCACTGAGCCAATCGGTCTTCTTGAGTTTTATTTATGACCTATATTAGATTCCGCTCAAGCGTGCCAAGTGTTGTACTCACAACACTATTTCATAACCATTACGGACCCTATTGGTTCAGTGGTGTAGCAACTGCTTTCAGAGTCAGAGGTTTGGCCTGCAAGTAGATATTTATTCCACGTCTGGATGTCCCGCCAATCCACCTTAGACCTTCAGTAACGGGGAGGCCCCTTCCCAAAAAATAGGACATTATACATATTATATGTATATGGGATGAATCAAAAAAGAGCTGTAGGACTTTATATACTCAAGATCTTGAACTGGAGAATGTACCATACATTTATAAAAAGAAGATGATTACATTATAGTTAATAAGCGGTTTATAATCTTTAGCCTGTTTGCATTCACTGCTGGACACAGACCTGCCTCAGGTGGGTTACCAAGCACGACTAAGCTTGATGGAGTGATGATCTGCGCATGGCGGTTATCAGACTTGATACGAATAGCCGAAGATCAGGCTAAATAGCCTGCCTTTGGAGATACCCATTTCTAGCAGTGGACTTCCGTAGGCTTTTTAATGGAAATAGAGGGCAAACGAGCAAGCATGTGGCCCAATGGAAAGCAATTAATATCGCTCATAGAAATCTACGACACCACTGATACAGCTTTGGCGGCCTGATATCTATAGGCTTGTTTTTTGAATCTTCAAATTTTGTATTGGCTCGAAAATATCACTAAAAATAGCTGATTCCACATGGCGGTGGTGCATAAGAAAGCATCTGAAAAAGCACACCGTACTGGGTCGCCATTAATCTAGATGATAGGGATGAAACGTTTCTTTGTTTCGAGTTATGTGAAAGTGGGGTTTATATGCAGGAATTATTTCCTGCCTATGAGTCCCACAAAACTGTGAGGAATAATCCCCACAATTCTTTGGAGCGCTCCCCATTGTAAAAGCGATTACGATGAGATCCTATGGGGAGACATATTCTTATGCCGTGCTTATGAATCAAGTCGTTTGGCAATATCTTAGTTATAGATGAATCGAATCGCCCGAAGTTGTATGCGATCAAGTGGAAGAAATTGTTGTTTTACTTATGTCTTATTGAGGTAGATTCATTAAATTTAATAAAAATAAATGTCCCAAACGAATTAAGTGTAAATATAATAAATATGATACAATAATATGGTCAAAAAAAATTTTAAGCATTAATAAAATTGAGATATTTTATGCAAACATTTTAAACTTAAAGTATAATAACAAAATAAAAACAAAACATTAAGTAATTTTTATGAAGCAATATATTCGCAAATATTTCTTATTATTCGAAATATTTAATAAACCTTTGTAAAAAAACAAGAATATTCACTGCCGAAATAAATTTATTTCTATAACAACTTTTTATATAATATTAAATTATATTCAAATAATAACACCTTAAAAATTCGCAGTGCATGAAAATTTACCTCGTAATCAAACATATATAAAATCTGAAAAAAAACTTAAACGCGCAAAGCATTTTAAACAGTTCCCTAAAGAAATTAAAATAAAGTACACGGAAATAGAAATCAAACGCAGTTATTATAAAAAGTTTGTCAAAACTAAAGTTAATTTTCACTTACTTTAAATCTTCAATTTCTTTATTCAGGCGTGTAACATCAGTCATATGTATTTGTTTCATATTGTCTAATTGTTCAGTTATCACCAGCAACTGTTGCTTAATGTCCATTTCTACAGCATTCACATTTAAAACATATATTAAAGTCAATATAGCCACAACTTGAGAACACGACATTTTCAATAAAGTTGCGTCTTTACTTCGCAACACCGACGCGCGACTACTACTCACGGAGACCAGAGCGGGAATGACGTGCCGCGTGTATAGCCTTATTATAATAAAGTTGCAGGGTGGTTCAAACAAGCGCAGATGTGCTCAACAGTTGTCCAGAAGATCGAATCCCGCGAGAGCCTGTTCTTGGTGACAATACATAAATATAATGCAGCATGCAAGAAACAGTCATCTTTGTTTATTTTAAAGCCACTCATTAAATTACTTTGAATTAGAGGTTATATTTCCAATTTCCAAACTCCTTTGCAAAAACAACGGGCATTTTACAGTCATTGTCTATTCAATGGATAATATTAATATTTTGAGTATGTATATATTAGCTTAGATGCCTAGAAATTTCTTTTTTAAAAAATTTTTAACACTTGTATCACTTCTTGTATGGGTATAGTGATATTAAGGCTAAGAGTATATTTTGGTACTTTAATAAAAAAGACATTAAAAAAAAATTAATAACGAGTATGACCTCCCCTTGCAGCAATTACGACATGTCATGGTCTTGGCATACTTTTCACCAGGCTTTTGATGGTGTCCTGTGGAATCTATTCCCACTCAGCCGAGATCACACGTTTAAGCTCCCTGATGTTTTGAGGAGGTGGTTAGACAGATCGTACTCGCCTTTTTAGGAGGTCCCAGATG
Source organism: Baronia brevicornis (assembly GCA_031353405.1). Lineage (NCBI taxonomy): Eukaryota > Metazoa > Arthropoda > Insecta > Lepidoptera > Papilionidae > Baronia > Baronia brevicornis. The sequence goes on from JASFAT010001484.1 coordinate 55,548, forward strand.
TCCCAGGTTGGTCAAGGAGTATCTTTGCCTAGCCGCCTGTCCGGTAGTTATGGTATTGGTATACGGGTACGCAACCTAGGCCTCCCGAGCCACTACCCTATCACTCCTTGTCTTCCGTTGCAGTAGTATCATATCCCTATCATCCTGTCTAAATCCATCTTTCCTTTCCTCTGCCCTTTCCTTTTTTTCTTCTCTATCCGCCAATCCACAGTCTACCATGCCAATCGATGCCCAGGGGCGAGCTTAGTCGCAAGCGTGCCGACCGTCCTGGGATCGGGCTCTTCCGGGTACTATAGTGCCTTATCTCAGCATGCGGGGCTCTTCTGGGGCTGACCTCCATCTTCCCTTGCGGATCGTGGGATTCACCATGACGAATTTTAATATACCTAATTTGTTAAAAAATGACGGCGATGTGGTTCGCATCCGCGTTCTGATTCCCACGAGGGCGAGCAGCGACTAACGGAGAGCCGTTTCGCTACGGTGAATGTGAGAGGAAGGATGGATGACAAAATGGATAAGTGTGGAGGAATTAGGGAGGGTATGCCGGGATCGTAGCGGATGGAGATCTATGGTCCCACTAGTATTTATTTGGCCGAAATGAGCCATTCGTGTTAAAAACCGATCACCGCCCTTTATTCGCCATAATTGGTAAAAAAAAACGATGACTCAGTAATGATTGCATCGCGCCTCCCAAGATATGCATTGTTTTTATCATCATATAATTACAATGTACATTACGTATCAAGCGACAAAAATGTAATAGCTGACTACTTTTCTAGATTCCCCGATACTAAACATATAACGAAACTAGATATCCTCGGAAAAACCAAAATTTTAAATTTTATGGATGATGTTTCGTTTACTGGTATAAAGAATGCTACGTTGAAGGATAAAACAAACGCTTTTGAAATACATGTGCATCGGTTTGCCGCGAAACATTGTTGGCAAAAGGAAAAGCGCGCGGTAAGATGTGGTGGGCGGGAATCGACTCGGCTATAGAACTGTTAGTGTCGTCGTATAGAGCGTGCGTCGCGACGAGCGGCCCTGCCTCATCCAAGCCCGGCGCGGTCGCAATCTAGGATCGCGTGTGCATCGATTATATGCAGGTCAGGTAAAGCGGCTATCTTGATTTTAACGACTTCTTTTTCTTCTAAGAGTGCCTCTACGACTTGCGAAGGTTGGCAGCCAATTCAGCACAACTTTCCTCCTCCTTTGCGAGGTGCAGCAATTCTGGAGCACTCGCTATTGCGGTCCACTCCCTGATATTATGTAGCCAAGACTTTCTTTTTCGACCAACTTGCCTTTTGCCTGAGATTTTTCCCATCATAATCAGTTGCAGTAATTTGTACCTGTCATGTGTCATAGTATAATCCAAGTAAGCAACTTTTCTATCTTTGACGGCCTGCAAAAGTTCGCGTTTTTGGTTGACTTGTCGGAAAATCTCACCATTGGCCACCCTTTGAGTCTAGCTAATAGCGAACATCGGTCTATATACCCACATTTCGAAGGCTTCTATACGTTTTCTGAGGTCTTTTAATGTAACAGTGGAGCATTCTAATGCGCAAGGAAAGTTTGAGGCTGCGATTGCAAAGCGATTGCAGAGCTACGAGCGATTTCAATACGGGTTTTTATTACTTGTTCACTTTTCTCCTTTATGCAAAATAAAATCTAAAAACAATTGAATCAGAATATAGATCATACGACACGCTTGTTGCACTTAAATAAAATGTGTAATTTAAAAAAGCTGTTTCAGTTTACATAAACAGATTTTCTCCTTTGCGAGCACTCTCGAGATGAGATTCATGACAAAGCGCGATTGTGTGTACGAGGTACGCATCCACCACGTACGTATCTACGTTGATTTCTTTGCAGCATTCTTTTGTACATGTCGTGTCAGAGATGGGTATTAGCTAATTCATAGCATTTCTACTGGATTAACACTATTCTCATTTCATCTTAGCTAACGATGCAAAAATTTAATTATTTCGACAATTAAACGACTGTAAAAATAAATATATACAGAATTATGGAAAGATATGTATAGTCTCCTGTTAATTTGCAGAAATCCATTAAAAAGATGGAATGATAAAAACTATTTAGTAGCCGTGAAACAAATGAGATAAAAAATACTGATGAGTCATCTATCACTCTAAATATAACCTCACTTTTAATATAAACTCACTAACCTATTGTTCTACAGCCAACCAATTCTATGGATTTGTACCTTTAAATACTTAGGCATCGTCTTTAACCCCCAGCTTAACTCATTTAGGGTGCCGTTAGTAAAGTTCAGTTTTCAAAAATAAATAATAATAAACTAGAAGGGATATAAATAAAATTCAAGAATTGTTACGACGAAGGGGAGTGCGGAAAATGAAAAAATCTGATACCTTTTTATTATTTTATCTAAATGTTGACCGCCACTTCGGGCACACTCGAAGTAGTGATGTCGAGATGCTGTTTACCTTGCGAATTACATTTTCTTTAAGTGATGAGTTGGTCGCCGACCTTTATCATAGACTTTACTTTGGAGGTACCACAGAAAAAGTCAATAGGGGTGAGATCGGACTTATTTGTTTGGGAA